>VXAA01007177.1:846911-914384 GCA_013399115.1 Anseranas semipalmata
AAAAAAAAAAAGGTAAATAATTGCAACCAAATGCCTGCTGCTCACTGGTGTTGGACTTTATTTTAGGTAAGGTATTGCATGTGTAACATAATCCAATTAAATACTTTATACTCAGACTGAATTGTTTTAAAATCCTATATTTAGCACTAGCAATCAAATGCTGCGCATTTTTGAGGTTAAAGATAAAATGTGCTTTCCTAAAGCTATAGGTGGTTTTCCATGTGTGAACTTTGTAGGAAAGAAATGCACTGACCGTAATAATGGATCGGTCTGTATAAGTTTGGGAGTTGTTATTCAGGTAGCTGGTACAAAACTACTTTGACTTCTGCTTAATAAAGATATTAAAAGGAGGCTGACAGTATCTTAGGACTTCCAAAGGTATGTTTATGTTCTTAACAGAAGATAAATCCCATGTATCGGCATTCTTCGAGAATATTTTGCATAAAACTTTGAAACACTCCACGTCATTGTTTTCGGTAGGCTCCTGCGTGGTGTGTTCTTCAAATTACACGTGTGCTTCAGGGATGTTACTGTCTGACCTTTACTGAGAGGATGGAAGTTTGTGAAGCCAAATACTCAGCAGTGAGCCCTGTTGGCACAGTGGTGTTGGTTAGCAAACTGAAGGTATTCCACCCGTAAGTGACGTACCTGTGAGAGTGAAACCTGTGATGCGCTCTTGCTGCGTGGTAATGGCAGATCGCTTTTGCAGGGCGCTTACGCTGCTCGGCAGGAGTTCGCTCTCCTGGCGAGAGCTGCCTGGGCTCGCCTCAGCCGCGCGGCCGCTAGGGGGCTTTGTAGGCATGGCTATCCTGGGATAGCCGCGCCGAGCGTGCGGGCTCGCTCAGTTGGGCTGTCCATTTTAAATACACGGTTAACGCAAATAACGCATTGGTTCACCCGAGCTTCTCGGGGTTTTGCAAGGGTTTAGCCAGACTTGTAAGAAAAAAGTTTAGTTTCAGGTAGTTCCAGTAACACTAAGAATTGTGTGTTAGGACTGTCAAGATTTTTTTTCTTGTATCTGTGTTATTACTAACTTAAAGGAGGTACAGTAGTCTGAATTGTGCTTTTTTTCTTTTTCTTTCCTGAGAATTCTTAGCCTAGAGGTCAGTGTAACTGAGATGGAATTTTGTTGTTTTTAAATTGTTTTTAAAAAGTACTTGTAAGGGTATTAATTTTACAGATTATTGTTTGAACCCTGCCATCACTTCCTTATATTTGTGGATTTTAATGGAATATTTAAAGAAAAATGAGTTCAAAATTTCTTTCAGGAAAAACTGAAGGAATTGTAGTGAAGTTATTTTGAATTCAGGTATTAACTAATTTCTTTTAAATCACTAACACCTATCAGAAAGTGAAATAATTAATCTGTGGCTATTTCTGCACATTGCATTTTGGGGTAAATCAGAGTTGTTTCTTTGGTTTTGAGTTACAGTTCCCACACATTTTTGCAATACTGTATCAGTTGACATACTAGCATAACAGAAGAATGTTTGCATTTAAAAAAAAGTGAAACTAATACCTACCTGCACAGTTTTAGAAATGTGTATGTTTTTACACATGTAAAACTCACGTAAGTTAGCTAATTATTATGCAAAATACTTTGTACTTACACATGGCTTTTTATGTGCTCATTTCGTGAACAATTTAAAAAAGTGTCCTCATTTTACACAGGTAGAAATTACACATCTGGCTTGTTCAAGGTCAAACAACAAATTGCTGTTTGAATTAAGTCTCAAAACTTTGGGTGTCAGTACCTAGATTGTGTACAGCAGTTCCCCCATCAAGCAAAATAACACAAAATGTTCCAGATCTGTGGATCAGTGACATTTGTCGAAGTTGCCTCTGCCAGGATTTTAATTTCTCTTTTTGCAGCAAATGCATTTTAGCCCTATTTCTCTTCTTACCTTGAACCCCCCCTCCTCTGCTTCATTTTCTTTCTTCTTTTTCTATCAGTTCTGTCATGGATCCTTTTTGTAAGATTTCCTCCATTAGTGCTTTTGTGTTCTTCCCGAATGACTTTGTAAATAACCCGATCAGGTAGTCTGCCCTAAGAAACTTTTGTGAACAGTACGCATGTCTTCACTAGGAGCTTTTCCCGTGGAAAAAGGATTATGAATTTATTTTTCCTGTAAACTTGTACTATTTAGTTTGCTGTTAAAAGCTTTGAACCTGTGTTGAATGCTCTCGGATATTCAGAGATGTGTAGACAAGTCACTTGAGAGGCCTAAATTTGGACTTGTGCAGTGATGATTATTTGAGCCTCTGAAGTTTACCTGTGTGTTGTACCTTGATGTAATTTGTGTAGTTTGTTTGTGTTTTGTGTTTTTCCTAACAGCAGCAGTGATAATAGATGCCCCTGGAATACTGGATTCCAGCTGAGGAGTGGCGTTCTCTTTTGAATTTAGAAATAAAGTTTAGGCCTTGATTTAATTCTGGGTAATACACTGGAGGTCTTCAAAGTACTATTATTAATAGGAGGAATTTAGTAAATGTAGTAAGAACTTTGAACTTCTGTTCTAAACCCAGTTTTGCATTGATTTTTAATATGAAGTTGTGCGGTCAGGTTTTCTCTTCTTTTATAAGCTGATTACTTTGCTTTCATAGGCGAAGAAGTATCTGGTATCTAACTCAGTTAAGAATGATAGTTGAACATCATGGTCACCAAATGTGAGATGAACACCAGACCAGTTGGGGTAATCCATTCTTGTCCTCTATGTACCTAGCAGGACTAGTCACCCTGCCATTAAAACTGAATTCCTTTTTTAGTCTGAGTGTCACTACTCTGAAGACGTTTCAGGTCATCATCCCTTACTATCTTGTCATTAGTTGGTTGAGCTTATTTCCTGAATCCTTTTTCCCTAATGTTAGCTGGTACTTGCAGAATTTTACCAAGGAGCATTGAATTTACCCGTATTTATAAATAAGATTTCAAGTACAGTTAATTAGTTAAGATTACCAGTACTTGTGAAAGCATGACTATTGGCATGTTAATAAAGATGACGGGGCACATTGAGTGATTAGAACCTCGACAGACTTTGGTGAATTAAGATGTTGGTGAGATGATATTGGTATACTCTGGATCTGGTTTAGTTTGTTAAAAGGATTGTGATTTGAAGAGAATTTTTTAATGCTTTTTAGAATAAAAAAAGATACTTAGAGGTAAATATTGAATGGGAAATAACACTACTACCTTAAGCTACATCAACATTAGATTTTTTTTTTTTTTTTTTTAATTAAGTGACAATGGTTGAATTGTTGTTCTGTTTTGGGTAGAGCTATGATTACTGCTGTGCTGGTAGGTCTTGGAGTTCAGATACCATACTAGATATTTTCTAACGCTAAATTTTGGTTCTCAAAGTGTGAAACAAGGGCTGAATCTGTATGAAAACTTTGTCGGCAGTAACCTGAATCCAAAGCTGTAGCTTCCTCGTAGTCATGGTCCTTGATATTTTAAAGTGGTGTGCATTCAAAAGTCATCCTACAGGCTATTTCAGTGACATTTAATGTGTTTGAATTGACTTTGGGATCCACTGTAGAGGTCGCAGTAATTTTCGCTTGGCATATTCATATAACCTGCAAAGCAGACTAGACTGGGATGGCTCTTTTCTTCATGTGTGCTTTTTTGTTTTTTGCTTGGCCAGCTGATTTACAAACACTGTCAAAACACTATGATAGTTGAAACTAACCCTGAAAAATAGTGGTCCCTAACTGTTGCCTCTAGGCGAAATCAGAGTGAGTAAAGGACTGTGGGGAGCCACTTTTTCCTTACCTTGTTGGTATTGTTTTCAGCTGCTTAGTTTGTTGTGGTCATGAGCAATTCTGGAGAGTCGTTCAGACAACGTTTATGCTTCAGCTGTGTTAGGTCTGCAGACAGCAAACAATTTTAGGTTCAGAAGACAATTTCAGAAGGTATTCAGAAATACTGAGAGTATTTGTGAGCAAGCGATTTACTTGGCTACGGACCCATCAACAACTTCCTGTGCAGCTGCAGTTACTAAATAATGATAGGTGATAGTATTTTAGTATCTGTTAGTTGCTGATAATAAGATATCCTGTGCTTATGTTTCGAATTCTGCTCAGAAGACTTTGAGAGACATTTATTAGAAAATAAATGGCATGGGTGATTCTAGCCAATCCTGTGGGGGCCTGCCTTTCATGAGCTTTCCCTTGCAGCGGAGTGTGCGGTGCTCAATGGCTGGTGCCCCCAGATGCACGCTTGCAGATGGAGACACTTGTCTCCCAGCCTGACCAGGTACCCGGCCAGCTCCTCCAGCGCTCCATAGCCCGTTTCCTTACCTGGATCCAGAGGAGTGCCACAGCTGGGAGGAAAGGGCAGGGAACGTGGCTTACCTCCGCTCTGCTCTTCCGAGTGACAGAGTTTGGCCTTGCGGCTAGGCCAGGCTTAGTGCGGGGCTGCTCACTTGCTACCTAATGATTTTGGTGTTTGGTACCACGAGCTGAGAATTGCAGTATTGGTGTGGTATTGGTATATTGCTTATCACTTGGTTTTGTCCAAAAGAAGGATTACTAAAGCTTAAACTTTTCCAATTACCTATATTATTCCCAAAGCGAAGTAGAATTACCAAGAAAATAATAGTAAATGACAAAAAAGAACCTTTGCCATACTTTTTTGATGTTATGTTTGGCACATTTACAGCATGGCGCTGCATCTTGATTAAAAATGACAGCTTTCCTTGGTTAAAAGTGGCTTAAATCATGATCCAGTCCAAGTGCCCCAAGTTTCTTTCCTTTTCTGTATCTTAGTATGTGCAGCACTGACCTGGCACTCAGTTTGGTTTTGTGTGGTTGCAGACTGGAGAAGTTCCATGGAAGAGAGATCCATTTTTGATTACTTTATAGCAGCAACCATGCAGTAAAATCAACATTTACCAGGGTTATACTAATAAATTTGTCTCCAAGTTGAGAATTCACCATCTTCAAATAAAATTATGCTTTCAATTTCCTATTTGTCACAGTCGACGAGATATTGAAATTTAGAAATGCCTTATTGCAGGTAAAAGGGTTTTGAGATAGGCTGTGCTTTTTTTAGTAATAAAATTTATATACATATACTTGGGCATACATTCACTTTATATATTCTGTACTTACTGACTGTACTGACTTAATCTTACAAAACTATTCTAGATATCTTAGAGTTCCAAATTCTGTGAGTAATTAGTCATTTTTGTATCTCATATTTTGTGTGTTATCTGAGACACTATATTCACTTTTTCAGAAGAGGCTTCTGCAACTTACGTATTGTTAAAATTCCAAGTTAAACTTCTGAAATCACAGGTACTTGGGAAGAGTTATGTCCTCTGTCTGTTCCAAGTATTAATAGCTGTGTTTAGAGGATTTAAACCCTCTATGTTTAGAGGAAGATCCAGCTTGGGCTCTGAGTTACAAATTAGGCTTATAGGTTTAAAATGAGGGAAACAATTCTCATGCATAGGTTAAGAGTTGTACGTTTTCTGATTGATGCTTCTGCTTTCATAATTTTGAAATTGTTAATGAATCTTACATTTGTTTTCAGATCCCTCAGGGAAGGACTTACTGAAGGACACCGTTTAAATGTGTGACATCACTGCAGAAAGATCACAGCAGGATAATCATCTTGCTTTGCACCTTGTTTTCCTAAGGGTAAGTTCGGGCTGCAGGTCTTCATAATCTTGTTTTTAAGAGGGGAGGTGGATGAATAAATACGAGACGATACACTGTGTTTTCTTTATAACTACATTGGGAAATCTAAAAGCCTGTAGAGACAAGATCCTATGGCAAGATTGTCAAAGGTCAGATTCTTCCTGCAGTGATGTCATACACTTCGTGTGTTCCATAGTTTTTCAAAATCCTTCTGTTTACACATAGAAGTGCTCTGATATTTTCAATTCAAAGACTGAAATAACATGGAGAAAACAAACAGCCCCTCCTTTGAATTTGTAACAACAAAAAAGTTGGGGGGAGTGACTTGGAGTATTTTCAGTTTGTTATACTAGAATTGGGCAGACTGAAGTAAGATAATGAAAGTACCTTATTGTGAATTTCCAGTGTGTATATTTTAAAACTGTACAGTACCTTTAAATTAGTGGTATACTGAAAAGAAAAATCTTCCATTTAGGCAGCAATTTAATAATGATTACATATTAAATATGAAGCCATTACGATATTAGGTTTTTACCAGGTTTATTACTTAATTAAAATAGATTTCATTCTGTGACTTTGCTTTGTACAATCGATGCAAAATAGAAATTGTTTAAAAAAGAAAACTAATATTAAATATTTTAAGTGATTTAACTCCAACTATTTTTGAAAATCTTCCGTGTCAGAAATTTTGTGAGAGGCTAGTGTGTGTTTTAAGTGTCCTATTTCACCTTACTCTTTGTACTTAGTATTTTAAAAATATATTGATTGGATAAAACATTCATTGCTGGGGAAGGAAGAACCTTTGCTATGTGAGGATGTAGGGTATCTGAAAGTATTGATTGCTTCTTGTAAACTAGTTGTAAATAGACAGCGTCTTCCTGATTAAATGAAATAATCCTGTGAATGAAGATTTTTGTGTTCTACTTTAGTCCGCATCAAATCTGTATTGTGCTGTGGTAAATAGAAAACGTTATAGTGAAAGTGGTGACTGAACTTCTCATTCTAATAGCTTGAATGATGCTACTATGATAAGCTTTGCTTTGGAAACAAAACACAGGGTTTGTTTGTAGTAATATAAACACTGCTTGTGAAGGATTTGCTTTTACTAAGTATTTTTGTTTCCAGAGCCATTTTCTATTAGCTCCGAATTCTGTGTTTTAGGGATATAAAAATACAGTGGAAAAAGTAAAAAACAAAACAGTTTAAAATAAGTTCTCTTTCTGAATGTCTTTGAGTAAATTAATTTTAAAACAAACAAAAAATACATTCCTAAAAAGCAGCATAAGTTTCACTTCTTGCAATATAAAAACTAAGTATACAAATTTTTACTTTCCCCTTCATTTTGCAATAAAATTAATACTTTTTTTAAAATAAAAAAGGTAATTTTCTTGACTATTTCTATGACTGAAAGCTGTTTTTTGCATATATTTATTTCTACATTGTGGTCAATGAACTTTGTAAAAAAAGTTTGTTACATAAATAATATGGTTCTGATCAGAACTTCAGTTTTCTATTTCTAGGTGTTAATAAGTTGGAAAACTGTTGATCAGGCATTGATTCTATATAGCCAAGATATTAAAGGTGTCAATACTTCTATATTCTTTTAGAACATGATACGAATATTTATTACTGCATGCCTTTGAACTTAGATATGTTTTAACATTCATGATTTAGTGTTGAGGCAGATTTTAAGAGCCTGTTGGGTGACAGATTTTAGCATCATAGAATATCCTGAGTTGGAAGGGACCCCCAAGGATAATTGAGTCCAACTCCACACAGGACCACCCAAAAATCAAAATCTTAGGTTTTCTTTTTTTTTTTTTTTACTTACTAAAGGGAGGTACTACAGTACCATTCTCAACAAATTGTTGCTAAGAATGACAAAATAGTAAATAAAACTGAGAGGCTACAATTTTGATGCTCCTTATGCCTTTTCCTTCATGTAAGGTTTATTTACATATGTGTTTAGGTACATTTATGCTGTTACTTTGTACTCCGGAAATGTAAAAGCAAATATGTTAAGTAATCTGTATGTTCCATTTATAGTGCCATGTGGTTTACTTTTCTCATTCTCTTGATAAGAAGAAAGCATATTACCAACATATTTTCACAGAATGGTTAGGGTTGGAAGGGACCTCTGGAGGTTATCTGGTCCAACCCCCCTGCTGAAGCAGGAAAACCCGGAGCAGGTAGCCCAGGACCAAGTGCAGATGGCTTTTGAATATCTCCAGTGAGGGAGGCTCCCCAGTCTCTCTGGGCAGCCTGTTCCAGTGCTCAGTCACCTGCACTTCTCCCTGTTGAACTAACTGCATGAGGTCGAGGTTTCTGTCCTCCCTTTCCTACACTTTATCGAGGTCCTTCTGGAAGGCAGCGCAACCCTGTGGTGTATCAGCCAGTCCTCCCAGTTTTGTATCTTCTGTAGACTTGCTGAGGGTATACTGTGCCTCATCATCCAAGTCATTAAGGAAGATGTTGAACAGTATTGGACTGAATATTAACCCCCGGGGTGCGCCACCAGTTAGTGGCCTCCAGCTAGACATCATGCCCTTGCTCGCAATCCGCTGGGTCTGGCCATTCAGCCTTTCACATTTTATGTTTTACATGTAGTGTAATTTTTTCTAAAACAGTAAATATCTTTCCATTTGCATACTGCAAATGTATGCAAGAAATATCTTCAGATTAATAACTGAGAGTTAGTGGTATTTGTTATACCAGATGACAGCTTCAGTAAAACCACTGGAACCTTGTAATAATTCTGTGGAAGTTTGAGTGTAAATGGCTTCTTTTTACAGTTATGCTGAGTCTTTGTTCTTGCTAGAAGCAGAAGGACCGATAGTGACTTGTAATTTTAAAAACCTCAGAATGAAGTCTTATTTTTCTGTATTAGTATCTGTATGCCAGTGTTTGTATTTTTCAGTAGAATTCAGGTTAGAAACTTCTTAAAAGCAGTTTACTGTTAGCATACAGATAAAGTAGTTTAGTTTTGCAGATAGGTACCAGCTGAGTCACATTGTCAACTTCCTGGTTTTACAGCTTCTCATTTTAAAAAGTTCTTTACTGGAACCTAAAACTAAACCTACAAATGCACGCAAAAGTAACGTTATTCATGCAGGTAAGCCTGCTATCCAGTGGAAGTATGAGCGTGAATAAAAGTACATATATGCAAATATTCTGTTGGGTTTAGAGTTTTTATATTGTATTTATCCTTAGTGAAAACCAACTACTTAAAATTTCACTTGCCCCTCATCTCAAGCAATAAGCTGAATTCTGATAAAGTGGAAAATGCTTTCTAATGCCCATAAGTTATGAAAGAATATAGTAACTTGTTCTTTTTCAGACGTATGCTGATAACCTGTCAAAACAGATGATGAGCTGTTACTAAATTGTGTCTAAAAACTGTTAATGTTATTTGTATCATAGATTTAAAAATAAAAATGAACGACTTCTGAGTTCAAGATCTCATTTAAAGTAGTTGTGAAATTTTCATATACAGAGAAAGCATCTTTGGAGTAAGCAAGAAATAATGCTTTTGAGATCTCTTTTCTCTCATGAATTATAGAAAGCAAATACCTGCAGTCTTTAATTTTTTTTTTCTCTTTTTTCTTTAGGAAGATGATCTTCCTCGTCCTGAGTATCTGAGGTTCTCTCAATGATGAGCTGAAGCAAGAACAACTGAAAGCTACTTCTGAAACCCTGGATATACAACTTTGAACTTGTAGGAACATTTCCAGAATGAAAACCACATACAGTTACCTTGATAATTGCAGAAGGATGAGAGGAAAGTTATGATGGCAAAAAACAAAGAGCCACGTCCCCCATCTTATGCTGTTAGTGTTGTTGGACTGTCTGGAACTGAAAAGGATAAAGGTAATTGTGGAGTCGGAAAGTCGTGTTTGTGCAATAGATTCGTTCGTTCAAAAGCAGATGAATATTATCCTGAGCATACCTCTGTGCTTAGCACAATTGACTTTGGAGGAAGAGTTGTTAACAATGATCACTTTTTGTACTGGGGTGACGTAACGCAAAGCGGTGAGGATGGAATTGAGTGCCGAATTCACGTAATTGAACAGACTGAGTTCATTGATGATCAGACTTTCTTGCCTCATCGGAGTACAAACTTACAACCATATATAAAACGTGCAGCTGCCTCCAAACTGCAGTCAGCAGAAAAATTAATGTACATTTGCACAGATCAGCTAGGCTTGGAGCAAGACTTCGAGCAAAAACAAATGCCTGAAGGAAAATTAAGCATAGATGGGTTTTTACTGTGCATTGATGTAAGCCAAGGATGCAATAGGAAGTTTGATGATCAACTTAAATTTGTGAATAATCTCTACATTCAGCTATCAAAGTCTAAAAAACCCATAATAATAGCAGCAACAAAATGTGATGAATGTGTGGATCATTATCTGCGAGAGGTTCAGGCGTTTGCTTCAAATAAGAAGAACCTTGTGGTAGTGGAAACATCGGCAAGATTCAATGTCAATGTTGAAACATGTTTTACTGCACTGGTACAAATGATGGATAAAACTCGTGGTAAGCCTAAAATAATCCCGTATCTGGATGCCTATAAAACTCAAAGACAGCTAGTTGTTACAGCAACAGACAAGTTTGAAAAACTTGTCCAGACTGTGAGAGACTATCATGCAACTTGGAAAACAGTTAGTAATAAACTGAAAAACCACCCTGATTATGAAGAGTACATAAATTTGGAAGGAACAAAAAAGGCCAAAAATACATTTTCAAAACACATAGAGCAGCTTAAACAGGAACATATTAGAAAAAGAAAAGAAGAATACATAAATGCATTGCCACGAGCTCTTAATACTCTTCTGTCAAATCTTGATGAGATTGAACATTTGACCTGGTCAGAAGCCTTGAAGTTAATAGAGAAAAGGCCTGACTTCCAGTCCTGTTTTGTAGTGCTTGAAAAAACACCTTGGGATGAAACTGACCATATAGATAAAGTGAATGACAGAAGGATTCCATTTGACCTTCTCACCACGCTAGAGGCAGAAAAGGTTTATCAAAACCATGTGCAACATCTTATATCTGAAAAAAGGAGGGTTGAAATGAAGGAGAAATTCAAAAAAACTCTTGAGAAAATCCAGTTCATTTCACCCGGACAGCCATGGGAAGAAGTTATATGTTTTGTAATGGAGGATGAGGCGTTCAAATACATTACTGATGCAGATAGTAAGGAAGTGTATGGTAGGCACCAGAGGGAGATTGTTGAAAAAGCCAAAGAGGAGTTTCAGGAAATGCTTTTTGAACATTCGGAGCTGTTTTATGACCTGGATCTTAATGCAACGCCAAGTTCAGATAAAATGAGTGAAATTCATGCAGTTCTGAGTGAAGAGCCTAGATATAAAGCTTTACAGAAACTTGCACCTGACAGAGAATCTCTTCTGCTTAAACACATAGGATTTGTTTATCACCCAACTAAAGAAACTTGTCTCAGTGGCCAAAATTGCATGGACATTAAAGTAGAGCAGTTACTTGCCAACAGTCTTCTGCAACTAGATCATGGCCGTTCAAATTTATACCATGATAGTGCCAACATAGATAAGGTTAATCTTTTCATTCTGGGCAAAGATGGCCTTGCACAAGAATTAGCAAATGAAATTCGGACACAATCCACTGATGATGAATATGCATTAGATGGAAAAATATATGAACTAGATCTTAGGCCAGTTGATGCAAAATCCCCATACCTGCTGACTCAATTGTGGACATCTACCTTCAAACCACATGGTTGTTTCTGTGTGTTTAACTCTATCGAATCTCTGAATTTTATTGGGGAGTGCATTGCAAAAATAAGGGCTGAAGCATCTCAGATAAGGAGAGACAAGTATATGGCTAATCTTCCATTTACATTAATACTGGCTAATCAGAGGGACAGTGTTAGCAAGAATCTACCTATTCTGAGACATCAGGGACAGCAACTGGCCAACAAATTACAGTGTCCTTTTGTAGATGTGCCTGCTGGTACGTATCCACGTAAATTTAATGAGACTCAAATAAAACAAGCTCTGAGGGGAGTACTGGAAGCAGTTAAACACCACTTTGATGTTGTAAGTCCTGTTCCTACCATTAAAGACCTATCAGAGGCTGACTTACGAATTGTGATGTGTGCCATGTGTGGTGATCCATTCAGTGTGGATCTCATTCTTTCACCCTTCCTTGACTCTCACTCTTGTAGTGCTGCTCAGGCTGGCCAGAACAATTCTTTGATGCTTGATAAAATAATAGGTGAAAAGAGACGTCGAATACAAATAACTATATTATCATACCATTCCTCAATTGGTGTAAGGAAAGACGAACTCGTTCATGGATATATACTGGTCTATTCTGCGAAGCGGAAGGCATCCATGGGAATGCTTCGCGCATTTCTTTCTGAAGTTCAGGATACGATTCCTGTCCAGTTAGTGGCTGTTACAGATAGCCAGGCAGACTTTTTTGAGAATGAAGCAATCAAGGAACTCATGACCGAAGGAGAGCACATAGCAACAGAGATTACTGCTAAGTTTACAGCTTTATATTCATTATCTCAGTATCATCGTCAAACTGAGGTGTTCACACTGTTCTTCAGTGATGTATTAGAGAAGAAAAACATGATTGAAAGTTCTTACATGTCAGACAGCACAAGGGAAACAACACATACAAGTGAAGATGTTTTCTCACGATCTCCCAGAGGAAGTTCCCTTGACTATAATTATCCCGATTCAGAGGATGATACTGAGGGACCACCACCTTACAGTCCAATTGGTGATGATGTAAGGTTACTCCCAACGCCTAGTGACCGTTCAAAGTACCGATTGGACTTGGAAGGAAATGAGTATCCTATTCACAGTACACCACTCAACTGTCATGACCACGAACGCAACCATAAAGTGCCTCCCCCAATAAAACCGAAACCCCTTGTTCCAAGAACAAATGTGAAAAAACTGGATCCTAACCTCCTAAAAACGATTGAGGCAGGTATTGGTAAAAATCCCAGGAAGCAACCTTCTCGAGTGCCTACAGCACCACCGGAAGATATAGACCAATCTGACAATTATGCTGAGCCTATTGACACTATTTTCAAACATAAAGGCTTTGCAGATGATATCTACGCAGTTCCGGATGATAGTCAGAATCGTATTATTAAAGTTCGAAACTCAATTGTTATAAATGCCCAAGGTGATGAAGAAAATGGGTTTTCTGACAGAATGTCAAAAAGTCACGGGGAGAGAAGGCCTTCAAAGTACAAATATAAGTCTAAGACACTGTTCAGCAAAGCTAAGTCTTACTATAGGAGAACGCATTCGGATGCAAGTGACGATGAGGCTTTTACCACCTCTAAAACTAAAAGAAAAGGAAGACATCGTGGAAGTGAAGAAGACCCACTTCTTTCACCTGTCGAAACATGGAAAGGTGGCATAGATAATCCTGCTATTACATCAGATCAAGAATTGGATGATAAAAAAATGAAAAAGAAAACTCACAAAGGAAAAGAAGATAAGAAGGTAAGTCAATTGATTTGTGATAAGACATGGCTAGGGGAACTGTGCGTGTGTGTGTGTGTATACATATTCTCCCCCCAGTTCTAGTGCATTGTAACAAGGGAAGAGTCTCAAAACATGCAAGAGTTGCACCTTATTTTGAAACAGATGCTTTAAAATTTTGATGTAGCATTGTTTCATTTTGTCCAAGATTTCAACGTAGCTTGATCAGAACCGGCAAGCTTGAGGGAATGAGGTGGATTGTCCACCTAATCAACAAGTTTCAGTTCTTTTCAATTCTGTATGTACATACGCAGTTTCACTTCCTTCTATACGAGTAAGTGAAGGCAGAATTTGGTCCACAAATCTTGCCTTGTTAATCATGACATCTATTTAAAAAAAAACAAAAAAACAACCAACAACAAAAAAGCTGCTTTATGAGTTCCTGGGTAGAACTGGTTCTTTCAGTTCTTGCAGTTCTGGCTGTTGGAATGAAGTTAAGGGCTGGTGAATAAAAGGAGTGGTTTCTTTTTAATTCTCAGTTGTCTACCAGGAACTTGGTAAAACAAGAGCATGAAAAGGAAACTTTGTATAGTGTTTTACTGACTGCTGCATTTTCCTAGTGTGGGCAAGCAAGTAATCAGTTTGGAAGCTGTGCTACCTGTACAGTTCTCTGTTCAAACAAAGTAAAGGGAACAAAATGCCTGCCTAGTGTGGGTTTCTGAATAATAGTTTGATATTCTGCTTGAAAAATGTGTATTTTATTTTGATCTTTATGCTTGATATTTACATATTTTTTTTTACTATTTAAAAGGTGGTAATATTCAGGTAGTGTTGTGATGTAGGTACTGGATGTATACTCTTTATAGTTCAGATTTCAATTTTAGGCATCAGTCATTGTCTCTTGCATGTAGTTTCTGTTTAACATTAAATTGGGAATGTTCCTGCTCGGTTACATATTTTCTTTTTTGTCTCAGAATAAGTTGACCTTCTTAATACTGTCTTTTGTAGTGTTTTAAAAACTTTCCTATTAGCTTATATCTGACAGTACTGGAATAGCGTTTAGAAATATGTTTCGTTCAAATAGAACATGGACTTAAATTTTACTAATGGATTAAATTCTGAATTGCTCTTCTTAGTATGCAGCTGTGATTTGATTTACACATGACCGATTTAAAGGGCACTAAATTTTCTTAAGGCTTCCTAGCAAGCATAAATAAAGATGTCTTGTGGCTGTAAAATCATATGGTTAAAAATACTTTGAAGTTATTCTTTTTGGGAAACAGTTTTTTTAGAATTTTTTTTTTTTAAAGCAGTAATTTATATACTTTCCATTGAAATGATCTTGCTGCTTCAGAATTGAAATATAGTGTTTATAATCCTCCTACTGTCTCAGCTGTGTTGAGTTGACAGAGAGTTCCTCTGAGATGGATATTTATGTTTAAACTGTGCAGACTGGGTATCTAGGACCTTCTCTTCCTGGCGTTGTGTCAGCAACCCCCCTGCTGTCTTTACCAAAGCCTCCGCTGTTGCTTTAGGCTGTTCGGGGGCAGCTGGAGTCAGAAGTTTCAGGCTGTTCTAATTTTTTGTAGCGGGTTGGGCTCTTGAAGAGCGCAAGAGTAGTTTCCAGTTTTCTATAACGTACCTTTTGCTTTTTTTTTCTGCACTTGGTCCAGGGCTGTTGCTCTCAAATTAGAGGAAAATGTCTAATAGCAGAAGTACAAATTGCTGTAATGATGGAGAAAGCAAATTTATCTTGGTAGCTGAAATGCTTGTAAGTTATTCAAAAAGTCTAAGAATGTTGAATACTTAGTGCTTTTAATAACTAGTATCTTTTGTGTATGTTGTGTTGATTTGCACTATGTTGAAGTAAGAGTAGTTGCAGTTCACGTCATGGTAATTTGTAAGTAATATACTCTTTTTTTTTTAACTGCTGTTTTTTTTTTGAAAGATATGCACGGTTTTATTAATTTTGCCACTTATTCACCATATTTTCTTGTGTTGTATTAGATGAGCAGCTAGCAGTCTTTAATTACAATACCTGAAAAATTATTCAGATGGTATTTTCTTTATTGAATGTTATGTAGCCCATGTGAGGGATATTAGCATACCACTATTTACAGATTATGTGCTGTTTTTTTGAAAATTATGACCCCATGAATATGAAAGGGATGAATAAAAATTTTTGTACTACTTTCTGAATATTTCTTAAAGCCCTTACTGTTACTTTCTCTAAACCATTTGGCTGTATGTAATGGTAACATAAGATATAAGTGTAGCTATTCTTGCTATAAATATAGTGATTCTAAAACGCGGATATCTTATGAATGAAATGAATTTGTTTACAAAAAGTCAACCTGTTAAGTCTGAGGTCCTCATTGTCAAAGACTACAACTAGATGGGTAGGAAGGAAGAAATGAGTTTTGGTAAACAATAGGGAAAAACAACTGTTCCTTTTTACCAGCCCTAGATTGACTGATCTGCCAACTAGAATCATAGAATACCCCGAGTCGGAAGGGACCCGCAGGGGTTGTCGAGTCCAGCTCCTGGCTGCACGCAGCACCACCCAGAACTCACACCACGCGTCTGAGAGCGTTGTCCAAACGCTTCTTGAACTCTGGCAGGCTGGGTGCCGTGAGCTTCCCTGGGGAGCCTGTTCCAGTGCCCGACCACCCTCTCGGTGAAGAACCTTTTCCTGACACCCAGCCTGACCCTCCCCTGTCACAGCTCCATGCCGTTCCCTCGGGTCCTGTCGCTGTCACCAGAGAGCAGAGATCAGCGCCTGCCCCTCCGCTCCCCTCGTGAGGAAGCTGCAGGCCGCCAGGAGGCCTCCCCTCAGTTTCCTCTGGGCTGAACAAACCAAGTGACCTCAGCCACTCCTCATACGTCTTGCCCTCTAGACCTGTCTTTGTAGCACTCCTTTGGACACTAATAGTTTTATGTCCTTTTTATACTGTGGTGCCGAAAACTGCACACAGCGCTCGAGGTGAGGCCGCACCAGAGCAGAGCAGGTGCTCTCTTCCCTCGGCCGGCTGGCAGTGCTGTGCCTGGTGCGTCCTGGCGTACATCAGACCATCAAAGGTTTGGCCCTTCTGGCTGCCAGGGCACGCTGCTGACTCATATACAGCTTGCTGTCAAACAGAACCCCCAGATCTCTTTCTGTGGGGCTGCTCTACAGCCTCTCATCCCCCTGTCTGTATGTCTAGCCAGGGCTGCTCGAGGGCTTTCAAGCGCATGTTGTGTGCTGCTATTCGTTAAGATAGGAGGTGCTTTTTTTTTCCTTCCTGTGGCACTTTCTCTACCAAATTGTGTCCTATGGAAGAGCAACTTGTCTTTTCTTCCTTTATTACAAAGTGTCTTGGATGAAATACGTTTTCCAGAGTCAATTTTCCTCTATGTCTACGTGCTTTTTCTGTGTTTGATTATTTTTTCCCTTGCCAATGTTCAGAAACCTGGGAATAACTAAGCACAGAGTGCAATGTTCATATGCAGCTTCGCTTCAGCTGTTTCCACCTTGCCTAGTTAGACCACTCCAGCTGAGATGCGTACCTGTGCTCATCCATCCCTGTCTTTTTCAAAAAGTGCAAATAGGAACTTCAAGTAGGTACTTTTCTCAATTGGAATCTTTAATGCTGTAATACTGAGGTGTAGCACAGAGTATTACGTGTTGGTCCACACCACTCTCTTGAGAAGCAGCAGTTGTGTAGGCCGTATGATAAATTACGTGTGGTCAGTTAACTTGGTGAGTTTGAAGGTATGGTGCAACAGAGAGAAAAAACAAAGAATGTCAAGACATGAAAGGGAAGTGACCATTCCTGGGGGGTAAGGATCTTGCTGCAGTAAGCCTTCTTGCATGTCAGGCAGAAGGAGCCTCTTCATGTTGCAATAATCCCAAACTGCAACTGTTGGGCAGTTTATGCTTTTGGTATCATAAATATGTAAGGCCCAAACCTCAGTGCTCCTCGGTTTTCATGGTTCTCAACCACGTTCTTCCCATGTGTAAACAGATTTGGTAGAAACAATATATTTTTTTAATTTATCTATTGTTGTTGATTTATATTATTTATTATTTAGCAATTATTATTTATTTGTCAATTAAATCATTGAAAGTTATTAGTTTGACCCTAGTTTTAATTTAGTACTTCTCAGTACAGGAGGAAGCCTGTCTGGTAAGGAAACCTGTAGCCATTCACTGTAGTTGCAATTAATACTCTTATTATTTGTCATTATTGTGGAGTTCCTGAGTATTGAAAATTTACCCACCTCATTTAGAACTCTTATCTTTGTGACACCTTTAAGATATATTTGGTGCCTAATTTAGGCTGTATTCTTTTTCCCTCTCATAAAGTATATTTGTTTTGTTTTGTTTTTTTCCTCTCCAACATATCAAGAACAGCAAATATTTTGAGTAAATTTTTGCAAACGGAAAGGCAAATCCTCATCTTGAAATAAGTTCTGCAGGCTTCTTGACTTGTTACCTTGTAGCAAATAGTTGCAAACATTATTTTAAGTTTTCAGGAAATATTAGTTTGTTTTATTTACCTATTATTTTACTTTTTACTTATTTTACTTTTATATTTAATATTTACATATTTTATATGTATAATTACTAAAATTGTTTATTTGACTTATTTACTTTTACACTTGTAAAAGTAGGAATAAAATCATATATTTCACTTTTTTGTATAGAAGAAATTATTTGAAGTACTTCTGAAAACAAATCCTAACCATAGAGATTGTGTAAACAATAGGAAATTCACTGACCAGTGACAATTCTTTGACTTACCAGTGTTAAATGTTATTAAATCTGGAAAGGTTTTACTATTTGTTTTCTCTGATCAATAGTCAGTAGTTTTATTATTCAAGGTCAGGTCGTCTTTTGTTTCTTTTGATTTTTATTTTTTAAATTTTGTGTGTATGTGGAGTTTCCAAGTGTATTGATAAACTAAATCTGAAAAATAGCACTTTAAAAATTTTGCCTTGTAAACTTGTTTGCAGGCAACATTAAACAAAGAAGATTGTGAATAACTTTCTTTCGGTTTCCCCTTGCACTAAGGTGATTGTAAGATGCCTTTTACTTCAAATTCATCGGAACACTTCTCTTAGTATTTCAGCAAGAAGAATCCAATAGCACCTAGATGAATTCTCACATTTCATAATAAAGCAAAAGAAGTAGTACAGCTTTGACATCTGTTTTCCATGTTTAAACTTCTTAGCTGTCGTTATAGCGTCAAAACTATATGAAATTGTTAAAACTATTAGTGAAAAGTGTCAGGAACTGTATAGCCCATATATGTTGATCTCGGTTTTGATAAGACCGTGGTAAACTTGTGACAAACAAGAGATCAACTTAAATTTTTGTTCAACTGTTCTTGTGTAAATTCAGTGGTTGATGTAGTGAGCTGCTGTCTCCTTCAGACTGGAATGGGCAGTGAAAATTGGATTTTATTCTTTTTCCCCTGAGGATTACAAGAAGAATCAAAGTCTGTATTTCCAGTTTTCATCTGTTTAAATGTAACACTCCTAAAGTGCATGTTTGGAGCCTCTGTAGCTTAAAACTTGGCATAACAAACCGGAACTCTAAAAATGGCACAAGGCACGAGGGGAAGAAAGAGAGGGCATGTTAGGGACGGGACCATCATCTGCATTATTCACATGTTGTATAGTTTCTGAGGAGCTAGCTATGAATTAGAGATTACAAATACTTTATTAAGCCTATAAAATGAATGCTGCTCATGGTACCTGGTTTTATGAACTACTTTAATAGTTCTGAAAATACTGACTCTGCCCTCCATGACCCTAGGGCTGACTGCAAATGAAGCAGGCAGAAGATTTCCTTTGTATTAAAAGTAGCAGTGAAGTGTGGGAGGTAGAAGAGAAGTGGCTGCATTTCCCCTCGGATAAACAAATGATGATGGGTTCTGGTGGGAAGGAAGTGAGAGGGGAAGAAAAGGGGAGCCCCTCCTGAGCAGAGAGCTGCTAGAATAAGCAGCCCTTCAGTAAAATGGGTTTGCTCGATAGGTTTGGGCACTTTGTTTTCTGAGTTAATTTTGAAAACTGGTATTTCAGTGCATTGGGCTCTTGAGACTCACAGCTGGCTGATAGCTCAGACTAGTTTCTTTAGAGGATGGGGGCACTACTTAGCTGGTTCCCTGGTACCTACAGGCAAGAGGGTTAACCTTGAATATATTTTAAATCTATGTTTTCATGTTTTTATGCTTTTCATAATAATAGTTCTAATTTTGAAATTGAGAAAAGGATGCTGTGTGGTGCTAGAATGAATGTCTTCATGTTTAGCTTGTTAGGAGGACTGCAGGTAATCTTTTGGAACACACTTGTTCCTGTGATTAAACTAGTAATTAAAGCAATATTGCAAGTAAATGCTTTTGGTAGCAGCAACGCAAGGAAAGCTTGGGATTCTCGGAGTTGGAATGCTTTCTTGCCAAAACGTAAGGATCAGCTTGAGGTTTGGCATTAACCTCTGTTAGGGAATGAAGAGTAGCTGTCTTGGTAGGCTTTTGATAGGAATCAAGTGGTAGGACTCATGGTGGAGATGGTGAAAAACTCGATGTTAGCACAAATTGATAGGAAAACTGAGGATTTCAGCTTACAGTGTTGGGCTTTTTGTGGTGTTCTAATTACCACAATGAAACAGTGGCACATAGAAATAGTGGTCTGAGCTTTTTGCTGGGATTAGCTAACAAAGCTTTTGTGCTGGTTTCTGTCTTCTCTGGCTTGGTACCTGGCAGTTCTTTTTTTATTATGATTAGGAAGAGCATGCAAAACAGTCTTTGTACCTAGATTAGTGCTCACTGTGTTCAGTATTAGGTGACTGCTCTATTGTGGCGAGTAGGTGTTTTTGGCTGAAATGTCTATTGAACTAAAAATAACTGGCAAAATTGTAATCTCTCCAGCAAAATCTAAAAATGTTAGAAATGATTCAACTATTTTCTGGGGAGATTTTACCCACTCACATGCACCAAAAGACAAGGAAATTATAAAAGACATACTTTAATACCTATTTGACAGGAGAGAGAGGAAATTGATACATAATGGGAAATGGCTGATAAAATTGTTATTGTAGCTTTTTGTGTGCCTTATGAAATCCTAATTTTGTGTTTATGGAGTGGCCCTACAACAAGTGATTCTCCTACTCTCTCTACTTTTAGATCAGTCGAAAAGGACTTCAGGTTATGGATTTCTTTTGTATTTTTCCTCTGCTCTTTTATTCTTTGTCCTAATTTTATTTAAATTCTTTAGACAAATTCTCACTTTCCAGATTGGAGATGAAACTGATTGTTTCAGGTAGACAGTTTCTCCAAGAAACCTTATGCTTTTTTGAGCGTGTATAATACCATATTTCAAATCTTAATCTCTTAAAACCATTCTTCTAAACATAGGGCATTTATTAGCAAAAACACTCTTTACTCCAGCTTTACAGACATATTTGATATTTCATACTATACCCAGGTATTCTACACAGACAATATTCATTACTTTTGTTCTCATAAAAATTCTGTAAAATCCTAGTTTATTATTTCCTTAACCAGATTGCTTTCCACTCTAACAAAATTTGTTAATGTTATGCTAATATTATGTCTCTGTCAAAGAGAGAGAGCCTTTTTCTCTCTGTTGGGTCTGAAATATATAGTCTGAGTATTGGTGAGACTCCATTTATTCTAAGATGGTAGGGATGTGCACTGAACACCTTAACAATAATTTCAAATTTGCCTTCTTTAGTGTGTTAATGCAAGTATCTCTGAAATTATCTTTCAACATTTGACACAGGTGTTCACTGAGTTACGCATGTTGTTTAGCTTCAGCTTGGCCTTTTTCAGCTTCTTCTCCTCAGAACTGTCTATCTTTGTTGCCTAAGTAAATAATATTTTGCCACGAAGGAGAAAATGGCCAATGGACTGGACTGAGTGCTGGAGACTTAAAAGCAGGGGCCTGTGGCAGTGAGAAGGAAGGAGGAAAAGGCTGTTTCTAGTCTGAAGGCATATATGCTGGATGAACCGATGATATCTTGTCCAAGATGAATAAAAGTTAGGCAGAGAGATGACAGTTGGAAAGAATGCTTTCAGATGTCTGCTTTAACCATGAAAGTTTATCCTAAAGTTTTATCCAACCTTTAAAAAAAATAAAAATAAAATTTCAGTTAACGTAAAACTGGGGAGCAACAAATTGCTGGAGAGCACTTTCAATGTTTTGAAGAGTTTGCTATAAGTATTCCTTTCTTCTAAATTCTAAATGCTGAACCTTTTATAGGAATCCCAAATTTGAAAGACAATCCTAATCTTTTGTTAGCCTTTTGTTACCATGTTCAGTCACAGGTACCCTACTGCCAATTTCAAGGAGCAGAAACTGTCCTAGAAACATTCCCCGTAAAAAGTCTTGCTTGTTGATTAGGCTGTTGAAAGGTTTTGATAAACAGGTCGTGTTACCAGTCGCTGGAGAGGTTCCACGGTGCTGCAGGGTGCTGGAGAAATGTTGAACTTGTAGTTTCCATTTTCCACCATGGAGTTGTACTTCAGGTCATTTCTTCTCAACGAGCAAGTCAGTGGTGAATATGTACCTTTCGAACTCGAAGTTCTAGGTAGTCTGTAAGGCCTGAATAAATACATTTGAGGGTAAAAAAAAAAAAAAATAAAGCAAAATCTAGAGGTTAACCCATTCTCTTGCACAAAGAGGTTGAAATTCAAGACTTTTCTAAGTGTAAAATCTAGAAACTAAACGGTGGTGTGTTTTGTCTGAATAGTTATATGGGATGTTGTCATGATAAATTACAAAATACTGGAAACTTTGTTATTAAATTTAGGTCTGGATTTTGTGCATTTTGTTTTTCTTCACTCAGTACAAGTCAGAGCTTTATGTGAAAACATAATGGCTTTTTACTCACTGTTTTTAGTGTGCATAAACTTAAAAATAGAACGCTAGATTTGATGATGATGATGTTCATTCCATTACCACATTCAGTTGCCACTGTACAGCCAGTTGACTTCACTTTTTATCAGGCCATCTCTGAATATTTTCATCAACATTCTGAGATGAAATGTGGTATCTGATACAATATAATTTTTGCAATTTTCCAAAGTGGATTTATTAGTTCAACAGTGAAAAGTGCCTCTTGGGGCAGGTTGGAGGTAGTTGTGGAAAAAACAAGCAAGAAAACTTGGTGTTAAACTTGTCTTGCTAGATTTGGTTGAGTGCAGACCTCCTTTTCACTAAAATCTGTGCCTGTAATAAAGCAGTCATATTTAATATGCAACTCTTACTCTGCGATTTACTGCTATGCATTCTACAAACATGATGTTGCAGAATAGTTGCAATATAAATGTTATTTAGTATCTTTGAGAGGCATAACAGGAGACAGTTTCTGGTGATAGGAAACGTCATACTGTTATTCTAAAGATTTCTATTGACTTACAGTTGAATTGTGCTTCCTGTGGATTCCTCTGTGAAGGGTGCTGAAAGTTAGTATGTATGACGCAAAAGTCTTTTAGAAATGATTGGAGTGCTGTTTTATCTAGTGTATGCTATTTTAAAAGTACATTTGTTTTTACTCAGTTTGCCATAGAGGAATTGTAATGTCTGATAGATGTGTGATCTGTTTGTTTTTACTAAGTGGTTGCAATATGAGTTGGTTACAATGTTACTTGAATATTACTTAATTATTACTTAAATAACTCTGTTTTGTTGTAGCAGAAAAAGAAAGCTAAGGCATTCAATCCTCCAATCCGTAGAAACTGGGAAAGTAATTACTTTGGGATGCCCCTACAAGACCTGGTTACACTGGAGAAACCCATACCTCTGTTTGTTGAAAAATGTGTGCAATTCATTGAAGATACAGGTAAGATAGGAAAATTATTGGAGGAAAGACTTTCCCGCTTGCATACCAAGCAGTGTCTCTCATTTTGTGTTTTAAAGCACTCTTAGAATCTTACCCCAGAATTAAATAACTTCGTTGTGGGAAAAGCACATTTTAAAAATAGAATATGTTCTCTAAATTGTATGCTTAATATGTGATTGTCTTTTTCTTTATTTACACAAGTATTTCATTTGTTACTGACAAATGTTTGAAGTTTAATGTTTCCCGTAATTTAAAAAAAAGACTTCATTTTGTAATGCCGAATGACTTTTAACCCAGCAGCATTCCTATCTTGCATGTCTCACTGTTGCCGCTGTATTTTATGTAATATATTAAAAAGCTCTGAAATCCACTTTTTTCAGTTGCAGAAAACAGATACTTGATACGGTTTAAGTCAACTTTTTTTTCTTTTTGCTGGTTAACCTAGACTTGCATTTTAACTTGTTATGAAGAAAACTTTCTTTTCTATATACTGTGTATTTCTACATAAACAATACTAAGCAATTTAATTTCCAGATTTCCAGCTTATTGTACATTATTAATGTGTGTTTGCACTAAGGTGAAATTTCACCTTTCTGTTTTCATCTTTCTTTTTTCTGCCTGGCTTCCTGGCCATGTGTTTGAGCCCTCTTGCTTTCAGCCTATTTACTGGGTGGTCATGAGGTGAATACGGTGATGTTAGTTGGTCTAACAGCAGACTACATTTGGGAGAGGGCAGTTGTTTTGAGGTTTGGGTGTGATTTGTGGTTAGACTTTGTGGTTTTTCTGTTGTTCTGTTTTTAAAGATGGAAAGCACTAATTTTTACTTTCTGTGAAGCTCTTGCTTGCTCCTGAAGTTGCATAAATGCTATATTGCTGCCTTTGAAGCAAATGAAGGCCTGAGGTTGAATAATTGCAGCTGAAACACAAGCAGGAACATCCTTTGGGTGCCTGCTGGTCAATATTGTTGAGAGCAGAGTGAAACAGCACCTTTTGTCAATGTTTTCTTAGTTCTGTAATACAGTTTTCGGCTGTAAGATGACAGTATAACTGTTTTAGAAAGAGTGAAACTGAAGAGTTTTCTTTCTGAAATTAAAATTCAATTTTGCTGCCACATATAAAAGTAGTAAGAATTTCCAGAAGATCTACTACAAGCAGTAAGCCTAATAGCTGTTTCTAAAGACTTCTGTAGTGCATTATTACAATAAAAAAAATAAAAAAAAAAAGTAGGTGAAACCTCAGGCAGTGATCTTTTGGGAGTCAAAGATGTAAGTATAAATCTGTCTTTAACCTTTACTTCCTATTGATCCTTTGCCTGCAGGTAAAAGCAGTATTTTCCTCCTTCTTACTTTCACTGTCCCTACCTCACCCCCAAAAAATGGGGAAGGAGAAAGAAGAGCATGGAGTAACAGAGCGGTATAGATAATTTAATATATATTTTGTTTGCTGCTGTATGTAGCAAAAGAAAAAAATTATGGGTGAGTCATGGTCTGAATTTGTGTTCTTTAAAAATGGCTACTTACAGCTACTATATCTAGTTATTTAAAACAGACATTTTACCAGTAATGTCTTGGTAGACCAAATGACTTTTTAAAAAGTCTGTAGAATCTAGAAGTAATATCTTAAATCTGAGCATGTTTAGCATTGTGAGAATACTTTCAAATGAAAAAAATTATAAATCTAGATGTAAAGAAAATTCTCATTTCTGTCTGGCATCTGTTGAGTTTGTGGTAGGCTTTACAAGAAAATCTAGTATTTCTCTGAAAGGATTATTTTTACCAGTTTGTGGAGGGAGAGAGAGAGAGAGAGAAATCTGTAACAGAGTGGAAACATGATTAGTCATCTTTTTTCCCTCATAATCATCAGATAACTCAAGCGCCCAGTAGATTTAACACTTTCCTCTCCTCTAATGACCTGTCTTTGAAGGTGTTCAGTTAAGCTGCTGATGGGTTCAGAATGTGTGGGGCTCCTCAAAAGTGGTGACTCGGGAGGTACTGCTTTTCCTTTAGCTGATTGCTTATGTGCGAGTTCTTCCTGGGTTGCTGCTGTGCAGGTACTGAAAGCTGGAGAATTTTAATTCTGGCCATATGTGTAAGCGGCGCAAAGCTTGTGCCATCTGTGTGCTTTGTGTGTGGCTGTGAAGACAGTAGTTGTCCTGCTGTTTCTGTTAATCATTTGGTAAAGATGGAACAAAACCCCTACTTTTGATCTGAATTAGTTTTTCTTCTCCTATTCCAGATTCTGTGTAAGTAGTTTTGGTTGTTCTTTTCAGCTCACATACTTGGCTCTGGGAGTTTTATTGTTGGTGTGTGTTACTTTTATATTAGGTTTATAATATATAATAATATAATAGTAATATTTATTGTATTGATATTATATTTATACAGAATATTAATTCTGTAGATATCTGATGAGATTCAAACCACATGTTGTAGTTCTTGCATCCTCCTCTTCGGATAGAACCTATTTTTGCCTTCAAGAGAGAAGCATGTTACAAGGGAAATTAACATTTCACTTGCATTGCCTTCAAGTCCTGTACTGAAACAGACTCACATCATTGACTTTGGGACTATCTGTTAGAAAATTCTACAAATACAGTTTTGGAGATAATCAGTCTGCAGAAGGCAAGTCAAGATCTATTAGCTTCAGACTGGAGTCCAGAATGGTGCCATTTCCATTTGATAAAGCTGTTGTATCAGCTGCTTGGCCCGGGGGAGTCCTCCGATACTTTAGCTGTCTCTTAGCAAGTCAGCCTACTGTTAGTACTAACTGCGTCTTCAGACATACCAGTGTTTACTATCATCGCCTGTCTTTCTACTCAAGATCTGTAGTCTTTTCCAACTCTGCTTGAATGAAGTTAATCAATATATTTCATTTACGGAGAGCATATGTGTTTAGCTTTTCCCTTTAAGGTACTTCATAGAGTTCAACTCCGTCCCTTTGTATTATCACATGCAATTTGCATTGTGACTGAATTAGTTTTTTTTTTTTTTTTAAATGAAGATACAGCTAACCTCAAATTGAAGGGCTAATCTCATTTTTTAATGTTCTCTCTCTCTGCCTCGTGAAAATATAAAAGGTGGTGCTTTATACCCACTTTTCTGAATTGTGTCTGATGCTAAAAAGTACCTAGTGTAGAACACAGTTTTCTCTGTTTGCTTTGGATGCTCAGATAAGATCAGAAAGTGTTCCTGAAGATTCTTACTCCAACATAAACCTTAAAGAATTGAGAGCATGCAGAAAATACCATCCGATTTTTCTGTCTTATCATGCTGCTTTGGAATATCCTCACATTTGAAAAAATGAGTACGCACCAGTGGAAGAGGAACAATTTGGAAGAATTAAAGTAAATCCAGGAGGTGAAAAATTCTAGCCTTTTCTAACTCAACGGATTTTTTGTCTGAAGGAGCCATAGGAATCCTGTCAGGGTAAAGCTAGATCTGGTGAAGATAAGGGGTCCTAAATCAAGGTATACATGTGTAGATACCTACATGTGAAAGTATTTTCTGGGTGTTCCTGTTTAGGTTGGTATTTTCCAGGAGGAATTTTTATTCTGGACTGGATTTGCTCTATGGAGTCAAATAATTTCTGTTTTTCAAAGATGAAGTAGGGCTCAAATCTCTTTGGAAACTTTTCTTGATAGCATTGCAAGTAGAAACTGGGGGAGTGAAGTGTTAAATGCTTGAGCAGATCTAAACCTGGTAAGTGGTAAGTACATATCAGAACCCCCATTTTGGCAGCAGTGTGTGCTGTTGTTGACGCTAATAGTGCAAAGCAGAAATAGCTCATAATATTTTGCTTTGTTGGAACCTATTGATTAAAAAAAATACATACCATATCATGTAAGATTATCTTAATTTAATAACACTGTCATTTCTGGGGAAGGAATGAGGAAAACTTGCCTAAATACCATAAACAAACTCTATGTGGGCATTCACATGTTGTCCATGATTATAGAAAAATGTTTTCTCCATCCAAACCTTTCATTTTTGAATTCATGGTAATTATAGCAGGATGAGTAATCTTTTGGTTGGTTGTCAGAGCTCTTGTTGATTCATTGAACAGGATGATCAAAAGAATTTTTAACTCTCAGGTAAGTAACTTGATAATGGTTAATTATCAAGCTTTCCACTAAACGTCTTGGGATAAAGATATAATGTGTTCAGGAAAACTTATTTTCTGGTAAAGATATTACAATTTTATCTGTAACCTTTTACAGACTGTGTCACCAGTGATTATAAAAGTGCTTATATAGTATAATTTATAAGCTGCTGATGTTTGTATGCTTTTACCTCTGTCACCTTCTTATTAAATCACTACGTAACTTGCTTTTGAGGGCAGCTACTTAAATTGGCTACTTAAATTGACTTTTTGACATTAACAGTTATTTTCAGCTATAGGCTTCTAAAACAAGGTTTTGAGGATTCTTTTGGTGCATTTTGTTGCTTACTCCGGATGGAATGAATAGAGGGCCATTTTGTTACCTCACTTAAACTTTTTAAGTGTATTGGTGTTCTGTAATCTAGATTTATGGAAATGTACACAGCAGGGAAGCATAGTTAGCATCAAAACTACAGTTCAGTTTTGCTTTTTAAGAAAATTGTAGTGGCTGTTTTTGTATGGAGCTGATGGTGCTACAGTAGGATGTAGCAGAAAACTAACTTCTGATTTTTTTTTTCTATTCAGTGTAGACTTTTTTTTTTTTAGTACATCTTATTTTTTCTTAGCACAGGCAGCGGAATTGAGATAATTTTTGAAGCTCAACTGTTTGTTAACTGTACTAATATTGTGAATTCTGTGATTGTGCATTTCTCTTTAAGAACTGTCACATGGAGAGTAAGAAGGATATTCTTTCAGAGTTCTCTAGTATTACATGAATTTTGCATAGCTACCCAGACTCAAAAGTAGTCAGTTTTGTTTGAGAGAGAGGAACGCAGGTTTCTGAAGGCTGATTAAATGCTTAACTTCAACAAAATAATGTTTTCTGGCTCAGTGTTGTTAGTATGATTGAATTTTATATTGCAAAGCAATGGAAAAATATCTGTTGAATGTTAATTCTGTTCTAAAATTTAAGTGTAAAAAGTTAGTGTTTATGGCAAGTTCATAGCTTGAGTATTTTGATATAGTTGCATAGTGACATTTTTATGCTGTTTTGTATGCCACCAATTTGTTTTCAAGTACTGTTTGTCTAAGTGTTATTGAACACATACAGTTGTTGATTACTTTTAACTTTCCCAGACTTCTAATAATTTGGGCTAAAATTATTCATGCTAACTATTCATATTAGTATGTGAGCTTTTCTTTTTTAATATTTAAATATTGCTTTAATTAGTGTTTTGGATTTTATTTCTTAGGTATTCATTGCTAAATGATAGGTGAAAAGTTTGATACAAATAACACTTCAGCCTGTTTACCAAGTAAGGAGGCATCAAATTAATATTATGAATACTTGCACAGTTTGCCATTTAATAAATTTAGTGCTCGACTTCGTGCAACTGGAAAGTGCTGCTTGCAGGATCTGTGGGGGGCCCTGCTGGTAAATAGCCTGAGCGTGAGTCAGCAGTGCTTCCTGCTAACCATGGAGGCTGAGGATGATGCATTGGACTGTCCCAACAGAAGGGTAGGCAGTAAATTAACAGAAGTGATCATTCCTCTTTACTCAGCACTTGTTAGACTTCATCCGAAAGGTGATGTTTCTTTCTAAGAAAGAAAGGTGTAGATAAACTTGGGTGATTCTAGCCGAAAGAGGGCTGGAGCTTATGACCTGTGAGGAGAGGCAGTGGGAACTGGATTGGTTCAGCTTGGAGAGAGAAGGGCTAAGGAGAATGCTAAAAGTGGCCTTCTACCTATGAGGGGTAACTGAGATGATGGAGCCAGGTACTAAAGTACTGAAGTGCATGGCAGGAGAACTAGAAACAATGATCGTTAAAATTGGAGGTTCCAACTAGATAGAAAGGAAAAAACTCTTGCTCTGAGGATTATTTAAACACTGGTTCAGGTTACCCACAGTCGTTGTGGGCTCTCTGTCCTTGGAGGTATTCAAGATCAGATTAGACAAAGACCTACACAACTTAATCTGAATTTAGCAATTTAGCATTTTTTGAGCAGAAGGTTGGACTAGATGACCTCCTGAGGTCCCTTCCAAGCAGAGTGATTCTGTGATCACTTCAGTTTGTTCTTTGCAACTTTGGAATTAATCAGCAGGGAGGAAACTCTGTCCAAACTCAAGAGGAGGGGGAAACAGGCATCAGTTGTTTCTTCTAATGGAAGACTGACTACCAGATGGATAGAGGGAGGAGCACACGTGTTAATTTATTAGTGTGTGAGAATCATTGAAAACTGTAAACAAATATGTTTTGAAATATTCATAAACACATGTTGTGCAGTTGAACTGTATTGCTAATTAAGGTATCTCTTCAAAGGGAACTTCATAGGAATCGTATAAAGAATTTCTACACAATGCAGACAAGACCAAGACGTCTGTACTTAGGGTTATGTTGCACCTCTTATTCCCCTACCTTTCTCCGTGCCCAAAGTGACCAAACAATTAATATGTTTAGACTAATAGATCTAGCCCATTTTTAATGAAGAATGTACCTTTGGCAAATACAGAAAAAGTGAATTGCTGTTTCTCATGTCATTTTAATTGAAGGATTTTATTCTTTTTTTTTTTTTTTTAATGAACAGGCCACAAAATATGAGGTTGAGTAACATTTCATAAAATGGTTGGCAGCTTGTTTAATAATCGGTGAATGAAAATTATAGAACTGTTAATTCAGCATTGGATGAGAGCTTCCTATTTTGGAGTCTTCCTAGAAGTACTGCTTATTTTTTTATTCTGCTTACTTTTTATTGAACATTTCAATATTTTATACATTATTGTGAAAAGCAGTCAGCCATTGATTTTTGGTTCTGTTTTGTCTGAATCGAATGTCATGAATCTTTAAATGTCAGTGTTTATGTGCACAGACTAGGAATGTTTTAAATGTAGAATTTTAAATGTATTTACATAATTTAATTTAGGGTTAGACTTTTCTCACTTGAAAAGAATTTGGGTCCTTTGCTCTGTAGTTACATTCTTGGTGTACGTAGAAATTACCATTCTGGATCAGCGAGGTGGAGGTTCCTTTAGTCCTGTGTAGTCTGACTGGCACAGGGGTTGAGAAGAGGTGCACTGGGTCAGTCTGTGGAATAAAATTATGGAGTGATACAGATCACAAAATTTACAAAGGTAACTGTGAGAATGATCATCTTGGCTGCTGTAGTAGCAAGTGATTCCTGAAAAATTCAGTTGGTCACTGTAGGGGAAGGAATTAAACTGGGGAGAAACAGACTCGCTGTGTTTAGATGGCATGCATTCAGGAATGTAGGCAGTACAATGATAGTGAGAACCTGGCTACAGATGCCAAGTTGGCAGATACTGTGTGACTCTTAGGCAGGCTAAATATTAGTATAGCTGTTGTCACTCAGGAGAAGGCTTGAAAATCATCATAGAAGCTGTCTGGAAACATCGACTCCCAGTACTTGGTATCAAACAAGCAAAAAGAATTAAAAAGAGTGTATGGGGAAAAATGATACTATAGTGTAACTCCATGTTATGCACACAGCTTTAATACTGGTTACAGCTTGGATCGGTCTGTCTTAGAGTAGAAAAGAATTTGGAAAAGACACAGCACAGGCCAATAATGGTAACTTTTGGTTTAAGAAGGACTGAACTGATCAGCTTAGAAAATTTCTGAGGAAGGGAATGATATAAATTAAAAAACAAAAACAAAAAAACAAACGTGATTGGTGCTGACAAAGAGCAGAGAACTCACTGCTTGTTAACGTACACAAAAAAGATTTCATGAAAATTTCAGATACCAACCATAAAACCAGTATGTTTTCATGATGTACAGTACTGAATTATGAAACCGTCTCTGGCAGGAGTTGTTGTAAAGACCACAAGTAAATGACTTAAAGGGGTTTAGGTGAATTAGTGGAGGATAAATCCTCAAATGGTGATTACACCTTATGCAAAAGCATTTGTAAGCCACCATCTGCAGGAAGATGGGAGGATATATCGCAGAAAAATTGCTGTTTTCTTCTCCCACTGCTCCTTCCAGTCTCCTGAAATATGTACTACTTACTGGTGTGGAAACTGGATGCAGTGCTAGGCAGACCTTGGTCTGCCCTTGTGCTGGAGTTAGTCTGTTCTGTGGAGGAGCCAAGAGCTGTGGAGTTTCAATGGGTGAACTGCAGTGTCATGATTGAAGATGTTGATGTAACAGACATTGCAGAGACCTGGTTGGGTAGTAAAACAAAAATGAAAAACCAGGGAGAATTGAAGCTTTACTTAAAAATCACATCATGGGACTTCTAAGTGCATGTATGCACACAAACAGATTAAACTTGTCTCCTTGTGCGCCTTAGAAAAACAGTATAATGACAGTTGACCAACTGTTGCGTGAAGTGTTATCTTCTACAATATATAAGCAAGAAAAAATATTTTTGTGTGAGGAATGTAAAAGACAAATTTAGTTAGCTTGATCCAGAATTGCAGTACTTAGCTGCTGTTCTTGGAAGATGCCTAAATTCAGTAGGCATCTCCTGAAAATCTTCTGAAATTCTGTAAGTTATCTTTTCCAGCATCTCAGAGCTGTAATGATCTGAGCAAAGAGGTGTCCACTGTGTGGTGAAATAGGGAAAAAAAGCCCACCAGCTACTACCATAGGGCATCTCCCAGTTCAAATATTCAAGGTTTAAACACTACTACTAAACAGTGACTGAATCAGACTTCTCAGAAAATGCTATTGCAGCAGATTCAATTCTCTTTGTGCAGAAAGAAATTGAATAGTAGTTGGATAAAACATAGCATACCCTGGGGCTGTGGGGGCTGCAACTGAGAATTCTCCCATACTAAACGATCCTAGCTTGTTCTTGTCTACCAGTGATTTTTTTGTATTCCTTTATTTACAACTTTGGCAACGGGAATACAAAGAATTTCTGTCTGATAGCATTCGGGGCACTTTTTTGAAGACAGGTTTGAAACCCCTCCAGCTGTGGAAATCATTGAATCCCACATTTTGCCCTGTGCCACCAATTTATATCTCCTGGTGCTTTTTGAGGACATCGGTGAATAGTGCTCTGTTTTTTGAAAGGACTGTTTAGGTAAATACTTACAAGAGAAGACTCTTGGCTATGTATTTGGAAAGCTAAATGGAGGGTTTATTGAAGAAAAAATACTCAAAAGTTACTTAGGTAGCCATGATGGAGCCAGTAAGGAGATGTGTGAGTTGTGGAGGCATTAAGAGGGAAAAAATGGAGTTAGAAGAGTGAGAATCAGCAAATTAATTGATGTAACGTTCCCAGCGGTATGAAGTAGTTAAGTGCATTCTTGGAGCATGTACTTGGAGTACATTGGAGCATGTTAGCAGGATTCCTAGAGTTTGTTGGTAATAGAAACGCTTGGTGACTACTGTGTGACAGAGGAGTTGCTGTGTTGACTTGGTAGTGTAAAATGCAGTCAGTTACTGGGCTGTGATGGTAAAGAGCCAAGAGATTTCATAGAGCTCTAAAACTTGAAATTTTTAAATAAAACCACGTACTGCTACGGAGATGGAGCATATAGATAATTTTGCATCCATAAAGATGGAGAATTATGGAACTACAAACTGGCTGTCTTCCTTAATGGTTTCCAAATCAACAAAGAAAAAGATTATGGGTAACTGTGATTAGCAGGATGAATGCTTTCATTTAGTGAGTAGCTGTGGGCAAAACAGATAGTGATGTGATCGGATGCATAATCAATGGAGTGGAGTGTGCGATTGTGAGTGTGTATGTGTGTGTTTGTGTGTTCATAATAAAGGTATGGATCTATATTGTAATGTTGTCTACCTGGAATGGCTGCTACAATTATGACAACTCTGTAACACATAATAAGACAAGGTAATAATGAGAAACCTGGAGAACCTCTGCTTCCTAACACTTCCCCTCTCCTCATATTAAATGGAGTAGTGTAATCACAAGATAACTGGTATTTCCCATTTTGATGGTCCTATATGACTATAATGGTTAACATGTTACTTTTTAGGCACTTAGATTTGTGTTCCTACCTACGGTTTCTGAATAAATGATTATGACTAGTTCTGTTTTGCTCTGTAGTACGTAACCTTGTTTTTTGAAATTTTTTTTCCCTCCTTCTAAGGATTGTGTACTGAAGGCCTGTACCGTGTTAGTGGGAATAAAACAGATCAAGACAACATTCAGAAACAGTTTGATCAAGGTAATGAGATTTTATTATTTAAAGCCAAAACAACTTGAATTCTCCATGGATTTATAAGATAGTTCAGTCAATGTAAATGTGTTGTACTTTCAAACTGATTTCCATAGCACAGGGTGGTCAGTGCTCTGGTAGGTTGTGCTGATATAGTTCAGGTTATAACTAATGAAGCTGTGTGTAAACTAAGGATGGGATAGAATCTTGTAGCCAGTTAAAACTGATTTTAAGTGCTGCTTGTGGAATTTCTGGGTGGTATTCTAGTTGTATAAATGAGTTTAAATGCACTCCTAAGTGCTCCTTGTGTTAGGTTCATCAGTCCTAGGCATTCACTTCCCTCCTTCACTTCCCCAAAATGTAGAAAGCTCTCTTGAATAATATGGATTAAGAGTTAAATCTTGATAATGAATTTGTAATACCACCTTTCTCATGTTGGAATGTACTGGAATATGATTGGTAGATAATGCTGTTCGTTTGGATGTGTTGAGAGGGTCAGCATTATTTTTTCTTCCTGCTTTCTCATTTAATTTATGATCTAAATTGATCTTTCAAAATGGAAAACAAAACAAAAATATTTTAAAAGCCCTTTCGGATATTAATCATGAAATTGAGTCTGTGTGAAATAGTAAAATTCCTCCTAGATGATAAGGAGAATAAATGTACTTTTTTTTTTTAATGCCTCATTTTGTGCCATTTCAGATTATCTGATATAATGCTAGATTTTCTTCTGTCACTGTATTAGACGATGTTCCTGGTGGAGTGGACTTTTCAAAAGTTTTCAAATTATATAGCATGACTTTTATATTGTTATAAATTTTAGTTAAAACAATCTCTAGTTATAAAACAAAGCTTCTGTTATTTGGGAATCTAGCAGGAAGTTGTATGGCCATGTACAATCACTGGCATGTGTTATTTTTTCTTAAAAGGCTTCATGTGGCCACATGAACAAGATCACATGAATTCTGCAAATTGTGCCAGTTTTTAACAAAATTTTGGGAAATAGATTTTAAAACTCATTCTTGAGCAAAATTGATTATCAGAAGCCAGTCAATGTCAAATAGAAAAGCATTTAAGTCCACAAGGAGAGCTAAACAACTTTATTTTCTGCTGCTTTCTTAGCACTGTCAGATGCTATCGTAATGCTTTCTTAATACTGTCAGACTTTATTTGATTTCATGTGTGTCAGAGTGATGGTAGCTTATCCACTGGTTCACCCTATCAAGCGTTTTTGACAAATATTTGGCAACATTTTTGTTTTCAGCATTTTTAATAAATTCTTGCTTTCATAAAATGCTATGAAGAATGATAGCTGTAGGTTTTACTTACAGTGCTGTTTAATTTTGTCTTACAGATCATGATATCAGTCTAGAGTCTATGGAAGTGACAGTAAATGCTGTGGCTGGGGCTCTTAAAGCTTTTTTTGCTGATCTGCCAGATCCATTAATTCCTTACTCTTTGCATCAAGAGTTGTTAGAAACATCAAGTAAGTAATAAACAATTGTGTCTTGATTTTATTTTTTTCACATTGATTGCCATTATTGCCATTTTTAGTTCATTGTAAGTTGAAAGGAAAGGGCTAGCTGCACTGTTTTTTATTTTTAAATTGCTTAGGTGTGCCCAATTTTTGTTAATGTTCTTTGAAGTTAACGGAACTATATGATGAAGTAAAGTTATTACATTAGTTTTTCTACATAAGTTGTGGTTTGTTATTTCCCCTTTACCTAGGAAATATAGTTGGAGGAATCTCCTTTTTTTCCATTCTGTGTTAGTGCTTCATATGATGAAAACTCTTGGAAATGTATGGTAATTGTTAAACGGATGAGAGGGAGGGGTGGAAACACCTTGATGAATTCATAATAGTAGTCTGAATTCAAAGTATGTCTGTAGAAATCAGAAATGTATATTTTTGCTGTACTTAAACTCTTGCATTGGCATTCAAACTCTTTTTGAACTCCGTGTAAGATGAAATGGTTAACTGTATTAACAAATGCTTCAAGTGAAAAGATGACTAAATTGTTCCCTTTTCTTCAAGAGTATCTCTCTTGGGATCAGTTTGGGCGATTGCACTGGCAGCAAACCTTTAGAAAAATACTGCTATACATTTTTTTGCAGGATACAGCTGTGACATCCAATATTCTTAATGCTTTTTGTCCAAAATATGAAAATATCAATGTAAATCTAAGGCTTGGGCCTGGACTTGATTAATGTACATTCCATTAGAAATTTTGTATTTTTGGATGACATCTATAAATGCTTATTTTTTTATATTTTTGCTGTACTTTTCAGGCAAATCCCTTGTTTAATATAGTTATGGTTAGGTTTTATATTTTTTCATATCAGTTAAACTACAATCAAAACCTGCACTAGCTTAGAATATACAATATAGGTGGTCTTATTTTTTTCAAATGCAATTGATACTGCATTACACTTCTATTTGGGATACATTGAAACATATAACATTACTTTATGACTAGGGTACTATGTACTAGGGTACATTAAATTTCTTTTTAGCAATGCAGTGAAGTATTAGAGTTGAGCTTGTATTCCTTTTTCAGATGAGTCATCATGGAATGGAAGTACATTCTGCAGAATGTATCGGTTACAGTATTTTAGTGGTGTTTTTCATAAGTGTTTTAGCAGCAGTGTTAATTTTTCCCTAATAATTTCTTTTATTCATTTAGGTTTAAGATTTTCCGAGCTGAGTGGGACAGGCTTTGATAATTACATATTACTTAACTGTAGCATACCAAACTTAAATATTGAAGTCTTTCTATTGAAACAAACCTTTCTACACAGTAGGACATGGCAAAATGGGATTATGTACAATAGCAATTTATGGAACATAATTTTGAGAGAGGGAGCTAGTGTTCTTTCATATGTGAATATTTGGTGGGATGGTATGGATTCATCTAACTCTCACACCTGTGTCAACAATTTGATTGCAAGAGAGTCATGTTTCCCCATTTTTCTACTGTAAAACTGGTAAGTTGTGGAATTTTGTTTCTGTTGATAGATCCTGAGTTACCTGAACCCAACTGCGAGTTCATTTCAAGTTTTAAACCAGTATCAGCTTCTTACTATACATAATTCGGTGTCACAAGTAGCGCTTCTCTGCTGTAAATTCTTATAATTTGTTATTTTATTCCATAGTCCTTTTCCTGTTGTTTGCTTCCTCTTTGAAACAGAAATAATATCCCTTGGGCCTGTGAAAAGCTCTGCTCTGCTTTAAATAGTGTATTTAAAATAGCTGCACAAGGCTTATTCATAGTTTTTTATTATTTGACTGGTAAGCTTAAGATTTTCTAAGTTCATTAAAGTCTTCCGTCCCCCAATCTTTGTGAAACTTGGGTCTGTATGAATCTTATGATATATTAAGTCACAACATCTTGCAAGCAGAGGAAAATCTTACAAATGGCTCTGTTACATTGTTAGTTGTTATTCTACAAGCCAATGAGTTAGTCAAGCGATGATGGTCTGCTGTTAAATACAAATAAATAATTCTATGTAAATACATAAAAATATTTTTGTGTTTAGATGGCTGCCTCTCTATGACGAAAAAGTTATTCTTTGCATGTAAATTGGAATTTTATTAAATATTTTCTCACTTGCTGTTTCTCTGTGGGTATCTTATCTGTACTTTTTATAGTGGGAGAATATTTAGCAACACTTTATTCAGTATTTCTTTCTAAATGTATGAGAAAATGTCGCTTATTTCTATAGAGATCCCGGATAGGACAGAACGGCTACATGAGTTAAAAGAAATTGTGAAGAAATTCCACCCAGTGAACTACGATGTCTTCAAATACGTGATAACGCATCTAAACAGGTTTAGTATTTTTCTACTAAAATTTTGTTTAATTTGTAATAATTGAAAAAATTGTATTAGTAACTATTAATTGCTGTATATCACAGAAAAGCTTGAAAGAACAAATATACACAACTGTTACAGATCCCTTTTCTAAGGAAGCAGCTATTAATGTTACAGGCTAATACAGGTTTGAAGGAACATGGAGGTCATTTGGCCTCATCTTCCCCCTCCCTGCCCATTAAATCAAGGTCAGCTTCAATCAGCATCTAAAATGTAGCACTTAAAACCCCTGCTGAATGACTACAATGTAGAACAAAGCTATAAGTAACAGTAAATTGCTTACATTTGCATCCTAAATCTTGCCTCTTGCATGAAAATTTAATGGCTTTATTTTAAAAAACTATTCCTTTATTTACTAAAATAATCTTAATATTTGTAGATATGTACTACCTAATCTGACCCTTTATGTGTGCAAGTGTACAATATTCAGTCATATAAAAAAAAAAAACAGAACAAAAAGGGTAGGTGTTTCTCATCAAGCTAAAACAGTGGATTCTCTGAAATCCACTAAATCAAACTGTTAACAACATTATTAAAAGACAGAATAAATATTAGTCACAGCTAAAATAACTGTATTCTTTTTGTAGGAAAAACTTTGTTTCCCAGTAATCTGCCACTTAGAAATAAGCTTTTGATTTTTTTCTTCTGCATTTTTAGACAGAATCACAGAATTGTTGAGATTGTTAAGGGGCTCATGAAGATTGCTTAGTCCACCCCTCTTGCATTGGCATGGTCAGCAAGAGCAGGTTGCCTAGGATCATGTCCACTTGGGTTTTGAGTATCTCTACGGATGGAGACTCCACAACCTCTCTGGGCAACCTGTTCCAGTGTTCAGTCATCCTCACAGTAAAAAAAGTGTTTCCTGATGCTCAGACTGAACCTTCTGTGTTTGTGCCTGTTGCTTCTTGTCCTGTCACTGGGTGCCACTGAGAAGAGTCTTGGTCCATCTTCTTTACACCCTCCTGTCAGATACTTAGAACCACTGATAAGATTCCCTCTGAGCTTTTCCAGGCTAAGTAGTCCCAACTTTCTCAGCCTTTCCTCGTTTGAGACCTCTTCAGTCTCTTGATATTTGTGCCCCTTCACTGGGCTCCGTCCAGTATGTCCACGTCTCTTGTACTGGAGAGGCCAGAGCTGGGCCCAGTACTCCAGAAGTGACCTCTGCAGTGCTGACTTCAGGGGAAGGATCACCTCCCTTGACCTGTTGGCGTCACTTGTCCTAATGCAGGCCAGGATACATTTGGTCTTCTTTGCTACGAGACACTTTGCTGACTCGTGTTCAGTGTATTGTCCACCAGGACAATACAGCCAGTCAGTATAATTTTATATATATACCAATAAGCTTTTCATTATCTTTAAATTGTTTCAGGCTAGTGTGTGTTTTTGCAGGTATTTGTAAAAATATAATATAGGGGCTGAAACGAGACCTTTTAACCTCTCTATTTAGTCAACAGAGTGAAATCAGTCTTCTTGTTTAGGCATTCTCCACTGCAGTTTGGAAGGAGTCTTCTTCTCTGGGGTCATGACAACCCCATGCAGCAGTCGGTATAGGCTCAGGGAACAGTGGCTGGAAAGCTGCCGAGCAGAAAAGGGCCTGGGGGTACTGGTCAACAGCCGGCTGAACATGAGCCGGCCGTGTGCCCCGGTGGCCAAGGAGGCCAATGGCATCCTGGCTTGTATCAGAAATCGTGTGGCCAGCAGGACTAGAGGTGTGATTGTCCCCCTGTACTTGACTCTGAGACTTTACCTCGAGTACTGTGTTCAGTCTGGGGCCCCCTACAAGAAGGATATTGAGTTGCTTGAGTGTGTGCAGAGAAGAGCAAAAAGCTGGTGAAGGGCCTAGAAACCAAGAGTTATGAGGAGAGACTGAGAGAACTGGGGCTGTTTAGTCTGGAGAAGAGGAGGCCGAGGGGAGACCTCATCGCTGTCCACAACTACCTGAAAGGAGGTTGTAGCGAGGAGGGTGTTGGTCTTTTCTCAGGTGGCAAGTGATAGGATGCAAGGCAGTGGCCTCAAGTTGTACCAGGGGAAGTTTAAATTGAATATCAGGAAGAATTTCTTCATGGAAAGGGTGCTTAGGCATTGGAACAGGCTGTGGAGGGAGGTGGTGGAGACCCCATCCCTGCAGGTATTTAAGAGAGATGTGAGATGTGGACGTGGCGCGTAAGGACATGGTTTAGTGGTAGGCTTGTAGTGTTAGGTGGATGGCTGGACTTGATGATCTTAAAGGTCTTTTCCAACCTAAATGGTTCTATGATTCTCTTTTCATTGAATATATGAGAAGCTTTAAAATTTAGGCACCTACTTTTACTCTTCTCTCAATCTCAAATACAACTTGCTAAAGCTTAATAAAGTTACCCATTTTCCCTTGCAGGGGAATGCATTGATTTTTCCATTGCTGCCTTGCCAAATAAAAATTCAGTTTTCTAGCCCTAAAATAGATAGAATCATATGAGTAGATGGAATTATTCCATGCATTTATATATTACAGACTTGAAAGATGTGCTGAGGTAAAACAAAACATCACAAACTTGGCACAGTTATTAGATAAGTCACCTGAAGTGTTTCAATAGTTCTTAATGGACCAGATAGAAATTTTCATGTCACTTGAGTTCAGTGAAAGAGTGTCAGTCTTGGAATTGTCAGAAATCTTCAGCTGGTCACCCATTTGCATAGCACAGCTGAGTGTACCAAAAGTCTAACTGCAGCATCAAGTACCTGGATTGCTGCAAGTAAAATTGCTAAACACAATTTAAAAAAAATCCTGAATAGGTTCTAATGCATGCATATATATAGACAAATGAAATATATTCATCACAGAACTTACTGGAGAACAGAAGTGATGTATATTGGCCTTTGCTCTCCAGTCCATTCTTATCCTTTTAAAGATGACTGATGTACATACAAGCTGATAGTAACAAAATAATGTTTTCTAAAGTAGGAAAGGCTGTCATTTTTTCTTCTCATTTGCAGTGGCAGGTGGTTGCATTCCATTCAGCAAGAAAACTGCTTGAGCATAAGCAATTGCATATATATGGAGGTAGATACAGGATCTTAAAAGAAACTCAGACCTTCCTTGTAACTAAATTCTTTATAGTCTGTATTTTTAAGAGATGAATTAATTTGTGGTAAATTATTGCTAGTATATAATTGAAATTGAAATGTGTTCTTTTTTGATTAATTTCTCTTTAAATGAGCTAAAACACTCTTCTACATGAATGTCAGCAGAGTGAGAAGTGTGGTGTTGTGGTATAGTTAATAGTGGTTGGTGATTGATATTATTTTGGTATGTCCACAAGCATAGGACTTTGTTATTGAAACAAAAAATACAAGTACTGTCCAGATGAGTTTGCTATAGACATAAAAGACCATGAGACCATGAGAATGCAGTAAATAGCAGCAATGAGATTAATATTTCTTTAGGTGATAAGCACCTTTCAGTGCATGCTAGCTGTCTAATTGTGGTTGATTAATTGTAAGCAGGAGTTTTAAAGACTGTGTTGAAACAGGACAGTGTTGGATTGACACTGGCTTTTTGATATTCATTGTTTTAAATGAATTACATTTTTAAATATCTTTTCTTTTATAATGGCTCCCTTCATACATAAGGGCTAATATGGCACAATGTGCTTCTGAAGTCTGGGGAAGACAGCTGTACAGCTTCTGAAGTCTGATCATAGGATGGGTATACAGCCTGAAGAGTTTGGAGTGGAGGAAGGTGGTAGGATCAAGAGAAATAGCAAGGTTGAAATACAGACTCTTCATTTTCATTTTGAATGAATATAAAAGAAGGTGAATAGACATTTGCTAAGCACTTACAAGAAGATTCTGAAGTAGTATGGGAAAATGTGGTAGGAGATGGCATCCTACCAGTGGTGACCCATTGCTGGGCTTTTGTTTGCACTTAGAAAGGACAGAGGTAAAGTTTAAACACAGGAGAGAATAAAGGTGATTATTCTTAATGTTTAAACCAGTTGTGAGGTCTTCTCCCTTTCTCACTTCTAGCAATGGTTTCCTGCTGCTTCATTTTTTGGATCTAGTGGTTATTCAGCTGCAATGTGTTCTAATAAAGGAAAACAAAAAGAGAGAAAATCTAATTTTCTGCAGAATATACTAGTTGATGTCGGTCACCCTATGGCTGTTAGGTCTGATGCCAGAAAGTGGGTGGAAAGGGAGAAGGGAGGAGGAGGAAGAGGGGAAGAATGGAACATCACTTGTTGGTCCACAACAGCAGCTGTTTGCAACGAGACCAGGTTAGGTTTGAGAGACAGCAAGCACTGAACTCGTGACGAGGTGGAAGAAAAAAGGTACACAAGAAGATGAAACACATAATCAAATCCTAGAGGTGACAGAAAATTAGGCTTTGCTTAAGTATGTCAGGGGGCATATATTTTAGCCTGTGCAACTGAAGAAGACCCTGGAAGATGCTAAATTCAGGGCAAAAATGACAGTAGATAGTCTGCAAATAAATGATCTGGCCTTTATTTCAGTTTTATTACATGGCAGGTGCTAGTGTATTTGTGTTTTAGAACTTCCCTTGTTTTAGTTTGTTCTCTGAAAACACAGAGTTAGAAATCCCTTTTGCTGTTTTCCATTGTGCTCGTTCTAGGGAAAAAGAACAAGTAAAACTGACAGGTTGTCCCATCACAGTATTTTACACTTATATTTTATTTAATTCTTGGTAACAGTCTCACTCATTGTTTTATCTCTATAGTCTAGTCTAGGGGGAATTCATACACAGAAGAATTTAATATAGGAAGATAAGTTTTAATAAAAATGCTAAGTAAAGGGAAAGCTTATATATATATATATATTTATTCTCCTTAAATGAAATTAAAATGTTATTCTTTTAGGAAAGAGAATATGAATATTACTTTTACTCAGGAATAGTATCCAAATATCCTTTGGACCAAATTTATTCAAAACAGGTTGAGAGGCAGCGTTTGTGTACCCTCGCACTGTTTGGAATAAGTAATGCGCATGCTAAAATACACGTCTATCCTTTGTAGTTACCACTATACATGCATTTTAAATGAGTGAAAATATTTTCTTATAGCAATAATTGTAGTGTTTACTATGGTTTTCACAGCTTTTCAATCTATGGACTACAGCCAGCTGTCAGAAATTCTTGCAGTCTGCTCTCGCTGATCCTCAAAATAGTCACTGACGAGTTGCTAAAGTTTTTTTCAGTCTATTTCTGCACGACAACTGTATCTCAGTTACCTTTGTCTTGTCTACAGTAGTATAGGAACTGTGTGTTCCCAGCCGAATATCTTAGGTGCTTGTCAGATTTATTAACAAGGGATTTTTCATGTATCTCTCGCTAATTACTTCTAGATAAAATTGTGATGTTACTTTAGAATGCAGAATATTTTTGGAAAACAGGATATGGTGATTCTAGCCTATTATAAAAAGGTTTGCATTTTTCCGAGGAGGCACTTGTAGATGATAAATTTAGTAACAGGATTTTTTTTTGTCTTGTAATAGTATTGTAATAATGAATTTCAATCAAAAGTAAAGAACCTGTTTCAAATAAAAACAGTCACACGTTATTGGGGAATAAAACATGAAGTTTATTGCTAAATGTGTTGGTGAGATTCATAGATTCTGTAGTAGGAAATAGTTACCTAGATCATTGTGATGATCCCATAGATGGATCTCATGTTTAATAGAGGTCATTCAGAATTTGAGAGAGAATATCTTTTGCAGTATATCATTCAAGTGTAATGACTTTATAGAAGCAGCGCAGTTTTCATTAGGTGCGGGACACCTTTCTTACTTGCAGATAGTTTTACCAGAAGCTTTTGCAAGGTTTATTGGGAGAAAAATGTCATACTACATTTGTAAGATAAGACGAGTAAAGGAGAGGAGAATGCAGTTATGCCCTACCACCTGTACTTTAGCCAATACACATATTTGAACTGGCTTTCCCTTAGCTGCTGTTAGTAGTTTAATATGTCCTCTGCCTGAGAAGAGTCCATGTCGGAAGCAACAAAACCATCATGCTTACAAGTATTCTGGAATAGGTCACTTCTGTTCTCCATACGTAGTATATAATGTTTCAATATTCATTGAGAGAGGGAGGGAGGGGAGGAGGGAGGCGGGATGGATTTGTGTTCCAGTGGGCAGGTACTCTTATCATTAATATTACATTATTTTTTATTTTAATCAGTTAATAATGGTTAATTATAGTGATACTACTAAAATTAGAAATCACGCCTAGCCCTACCCTTTTTATTTGAATTGCCAGCTTTTGTTCCAAAACCCCCCAAATAAAATTCTTTTCTTAAGATGGTCAAAGTATTTGGCTTTTTTGTTCTGGTGCAAAATCTAATAAAAATAAAATTTATCAGGCACTGTTTTTTTCCTGTTGTTCATATATAGCACTTATCTGTGGAAATGGATTCAGTGAATCCATTCCTTGCAGAAATGTAGAATTTCCAAAGCTAGGCTCATTCTTTTTCTGAACCTTTTTCTGTCATCAAAATAATGTTTACAAAGTTCATAGAATCATTTAGGTTAGAAAAGACCTTCAAGATCATCAAGCCCAACCACTGGTTTGAGCGCAAGAGCTTATCAGAGTAATCTAGTTACTTGGGTTGTAACTAGAAATTCCTTTGTTTTTACATCTCAACGTGACATTTAGCTTGATACCTACCTCTTTTGGGGAACTTGTGTTTTTCTCTTCCTTAGTGACAGTTTTTTCCCAGGTTAACTGTTTTCTAAATGCAGTTCCCCAACCTGTAAGAGACTGGTATTTTTTACCAGGCTTTCAGAGTGTTTTTTGTGGTATCAAACCATTTCAATTGATTCTAGTGAATCAGTTTGACCTAGAAATGTATTGCTTTGTAAACTTTATACTTTTTTCACTGAATTTTATGTAATTCATAAAATAGTGATCAAAAAACTCACCAGAAGAAGCTTATTTTTCTTGGGGTGTGATAATGATAGACTCAGGAACTGATCTCTGTGGCACTCTTATCAAATAGATCGCTACTTACATTATTTTTTAAAAACTATCTTGGTTTATATAGACTGTCTTGATGTTGAACAATGTTTTTTATTCCCAGTGTCTACGATACTAGTCTGGTGTGTAAACCTGTGGATTAATTGGCAGTTGAGGCAGAGTAACAACCTGTCCGTTCCTTCCTCATCTCATTTCCACACTCTCCCTTTCAGTTGTTCCTGTGAAGTTCTGGAAATCTGGAACTGCAGTTGGATTAATTAAATGTATTAAAATGGGAAAAACAGAAAAACAAAGCAAAAAACCCACCTCCTTCGCTAGGGTAGTGTCATGCTGTTTTACTAAACACATTGGCTCACAGAGGGGTGCGACAGGTGCCAAAACTACCAGTGCAAGCAGAGAAGCGTGTACTTCTCTGTAGATGGCAGGGAGAGAGAATAGGGAAAGAATTCCTTCTTTTGATGGTGGTGGGCTGGATTAGGTTAATTCTGCTTCATCCAACTGTTCCCCAAGTCTTGTATTGGCAAATCAACAGTTTCATAGGGAATGGATTTTTTTCCTAAAATTATGCTGGCTGGTCTTAGATGGACTGTCTTTTAATTCCTTTCTTGTTGCTTCACTTTACATCTTTTAAGAACTTAAATAGTTTATATATTTAAAAATATTTTTACTTTTTAAAGCTCAAACATTGCTTTGTTTAAAAGCTTGTGTGAATACGAAGATCAAAATTTGTATGGACTAATATTAATAGTTAATCTTGCTGATAAAATACTTGCAGAAATGCTTCTAGGTGACTTGTTTTGCTTTGCCCCTCTTACTTAATAAGTATGATATTCATAAACTTCCTGATCAGAGTTTGGTTACAGTTGCAGTAGTTGCTGCTGGCATGTTAAATAGTTATCCTCAGCCTGATTTAGCATCTTGTGAAATGCAGCAAGCGACTACAAGAAGAAAATGAGCATAGAAATAATAAGTTAGCTCATTTGTGCTTATTTTAATAAGTGGCAGATGAGTGAACCAAGTTTGATTAGACATTGCTTTGGAAGAATACTGCAATAATCACAGGAGTTGCGGTGTTATTTGCTTACATCATAGAAGCAAAATAGAGATTTTGGAGCAGTGCGACCATGGTAAGTCATAGTATTAGAAGTGATAAACACCAAAGGAAATAGGATGGGAGAATGAGAATTATAGAAGAATAATTGCCATTCCAAGGGAAGAGTCTGTAATGGAGAGAAAGGCCCAAATTGCAGGTTAGTAAGGAGAGGGCGATAAAGCTGGACAGTGAGCCTGTTCTTTCTGCTTCTTTTGCACAATCTTAGGACACTTCTGACTGCACATCTACAGTGACAAAAATTAACATGGTAACAAAACAGGATAAAAAAATCTTTTTTTCTTCAAGGTTGTGATTCAATAAACAGTAATAGCCATTTTACTATATAAATTGTATATAACTGTATACAAGTATACAATTACTCTGCATATTATGCTGTTTTTACATGCCGAACATTTGAATATCCACAGTCATTAAAGCAACCCATCCCTTTCCTTTTATTATTCCAGAATGGTTGTTGAAACCCATTACCAGAGAGCTTCCATTTTGCATTAAAAAGTTAATTTATTATTCATTTGAAGTCTTGTGTTTGTACATTTTTTTTTCATATTAACTAGTGGTAATGCAACAAAAGGACCCAGCTTTACATAGTCTGCTAGTCTTCCTCAAAATGACTTGGACTGGGGCACCTGCTCCGACTTCTGTGTGTTGATAGTAGTGGAACTGATAGTTCTCTACAGCTGAGCAGAGTTCTTTTTGCTGACCAGTATGAAAAAAACTGCAGAGACGTGCTTTAATCAACACTTGATATTTTTGGTTATGTATTTTTTTTTCTTTAACATATGATCTAATGTGATCCCTTTTTCTGTGAGTACCATAAACGTTGGTCAATATCTGGCTGTGCTGCAGTAAGAAGCTGGTTCTGTCATTCTTCTCCTAGACATTTTAATCGACTCTCTAACACGTGAAAGCCTGGAGCTGGTTGAGGAATTTATGGTTTATTATTGTCACTTCAAAATGTTGGGGTGTGTTTAGATGCTTCTGGTTGATTGCATACCATTTTTAATGCATTCCGTGCGTGTCATTCTCATTTCAGGGTTAGTCAGCAATATAAAACCAACTTTATGACTGCTGATAACTTATCGATCTGTTTCTGGCCTACTTTGATGAGACCTGATTTTGAAAACAGAGAGTTTCTTTCTACCACCAAAATCCACCAGTCGGTTATAGAGACCTTCATTCAACAGTGTCAGTTTTTCTTTTACAACGGGGAGATCGTAGAAGCACCGAACCCAGTGGCCTGTCAGCCACCGCCTTCCAACACCGTGCAGATGGTGGAGCCGATGGTCCCTCTGCAGTTACCACCACCACTGCAGCCCCAGCTGATACAGCCACAATTACCAGCAGACCCTCTTGGTATTATATAAATAGGAGGTGATTGCAGGCAGCCTGGCACTGGACAGTAAGGAAAAGCTATAGACATGCATGTTTCAGGATACAGTAATGTACTTCATATTTATGAAAAATAATTCTCATCCAGCTGATTGGACATCTTTTTGTTATATCCCGTACTGTGCTCCTCATTTGTACACACTGCAGATAAAAACTATGTGGTAAGCATGACTGGAGAGGTTTAATTTTTAAAAGCAAAAATAGCTATAAAGTACAAAGCTGCTGCTGCATGATACTTTATTGCAATCACTATATCATTCCTGTGACAATTTGTCACAATATATTGTGAATAAAATTTTTCTATAGAAATTTAATGATTAAAAAATTACATTTATGAAACATTCAATGCTTACAGCCTGCTTTATGGCTGTTTTTGTTATTTAACATGCTATTTTTGGCAATTTTATTCACATTCAAGCATTCTGTGTAAACAAATAAAGCCCAGCTATAGTTTATTTTGTAATCTCCTGGCTACTTATGTGACGGTAGGCTTAGGATGGTTTATGGAAGAATGCAAAATGCACTGTTGAGAATTTTACAATCCCTCACCTTCCATCTTTACTTGTAAGTAAACCTGTGGACAGTTTGTTAAGGGTGGGTGAACTTGCTTATTATTTCTTACAGCACAATACCAAGGACATGCTTGTTGTAAAAGTGAATTTCAAATATTGTACAAAAATTTTGATGTTGCCTACTTATTTCTTTATGTTCCATTCCTGAACTAAACATTTTGTAAAACTGTTAATTCTGTAAACAGCTGCATGTTTAAAAGATCATTGATGGTCTTGTAAACTTAATCTAATATATTTTAGATATTTTAATTTTTCCCACTTGGGAATACATGTAGTGTTTAGAAAATAGTTCATGACATTTTCATATAAGGTTATATAACTTTTCATACATAAACATGAACTTTGTTGTAGTAAAATTCTCTAAACCAAACAATGTTTTAATCTAGGACTTCAATTAATCTATTCTTTAAATCTATTTTTATGTGACCCTTTAAAGATATACAAAAATGCATTGCTAATACATAGCAATAAATACTTTGGGTACTGACAATTAACTTCTTTGGAGTGTGTATATATAAAATCACATAAACTTGTATTCATTTTTTTTTTTCCTGTGGTATGTTGTACTAAAAATTCAAATGACTGATTTTTGGTTTTTGCACCATTTTTTAATGATCTCTTTTTTCATTTATTTTCCTTTTACATTGGTACCAATTTTGCTGTAAAAGAATGCTGCTTAATTTAAATAGATCTTTTGGTTAAATATTTCGTTAGTGGTAAAAATTTTAGAAGGTTACAAATTGTAGCAAAGGGGAGACCATAGATAGTCACTATTTGTGAGACTTTTCATAGCAGCTTTTTTTCTTTCATGCTCAAAATATACCTTTTTAGGTCTGCAAAGAAGAAAACAGTTTCGGCTCATTTCAGCTGCTAGAATGTTTTGTGTAGTTAAAAAAAAAAAAAAAGCTTTATGATGGTCACTGTTGTAATCTTCACTTATAACAAGATTTAAGATCGTCTTGTATGTATTATAGTAAATAGATGATTTTGAGAATTAAGGCTCTTAAGAGTTTGATTTGCTCCATTTTCATAAAATAAAATTTGCCTTTCCCACTTATGTCCTAGGTATTGTACTTCTAATTATGACTTGGATTATCATTCTAGATTACTATGTTACCATAACTCGGCTGCTGTTTGAAGTACATGTATATTATAAATTATCTTGATATTGTGTTATATTCTTGCAATTAATTATCTTTTCTAAGAAAACATAAAAAAGAGAAGTCAACCCTATTCCTATTGCAAAGCACACAGGAATTAATAGTACAATAAAGTCTGTCCTGTAAATTGTAGTATTCTTAACTTGTTCTACTTTACATCTGTTGTCTATATAGCTTTTATTTATAGTTGTCAGTCTAACATTGGCATGTTTAGCAAAGAAAATGAAACTTCAAGAGTTTTATAAACTATTTCTAGGTTGCTAAAGAATTTATTTTTCTACTATATATGGTATAGACAAAGCATCACCTGTACAGGAAACAAGTCTATTTCTAACAGAAGTAAGCTTAAAAATAAATGCCAGTCATATCCATATTTAAAAGTTCTATCTATAAAGTATCTCCAGTCTTTGTAATGTGAATTACATTTTAAACTTTCTATAAATTCCAAGGTGTTTGCCATAATATTTATCTAATCTTTGAATACTAATTTTTAGGGTAATCCACATTCCATTTCACGAACTTTCACATTGAACTCGCGATCAATAACATTCTTCTTGTGTACGATGTTATGGCTAAAACACATATTTCACGATTTGCTAAAAACTAACACTTCTATTTGGCCAAATATGAGTGTTATTACATTTACTGGATTAGAAGAAAAATAATAAGAAAGCAGGGCATGTGACCCTTGATTGTCACATGGCAGGGTTCCTGCATACTATTTGCATTGTACAAGTGTTATATGCAGGAATGTGGATGTGTATCTGTGTAATATATACACTTTGATATTTTTGACGTGTTTATGGACACAAGCACATGTGCACAGGCTTGCATGCACATACACCCACATAGTAAAGTTTCTAAAAGATACTAGGAAATTATACCATCATTATTAAAGTATATAATAGAGCTTTCTCTATTATTTTTGTTAGTGCTATAAAATGAGGAGGCATGTCATTATATACAAATTCCTCATACTTTGGCTCATGTAGTCCCTTCTAGTTTTAATGGAAATACAAACAATAACAACTATATTTTTTAATGTGAGCATTTTTACAGTAATATCTATCTTGATAAAAATACAATGTATATTATTTTCAGTTGAGCATCTCAGTGACACTTTATGGAGTAGTTCGTCTTTTTTATGTAACTTTGGTATAGACATTCTGCAGTGTATTGTTTTTCAATGTCTTAGCAATTTTAAAGTCCCACACTTGAGTTACAAAAGTGCCATTTTAAGTAATGGTTAACAGGTTGTTTTAAAATTCCTTACCCTCCATGATCTTGTGGAATTTTAACGTATATAGTGTAAATAGATTGCAGATGTCAACTTAAGTGAACAGAAACTTCTTTTGTTGTATGTTTTCTCCATTATTTGAATACTGGTTGCTAGAAAATTATAGCTATGTTTATTTTTAGTTGCTGGAGTTTAGCTTCGAATATTTATGATGAATACAGAAAAATTACCAATTGGAGATGAAAAACGATTTGGCCTTAGCTTCCATGCTTATTTCAGTAATTGTGATGCTGTTTGTCAACTGAAAAAATTACATATATATAAAATTTTTAAAGTTAAAATTTTGTTCTTTGTTTATAATGTAATCCTTTGTTGCTACATCGACAGAATACTGCAGTGGATTAAATATCAGTGAAGCTTATTCTGTATAAAAGATGCAATGAATAAAATACTAAGATGCTTACTGTGTATAATGTTCAGTTTAGTTGCCTACTAAATTTTTGAAGGCAAAAGCACCCTATTATCTCTTTCGCATACACAGAGCTGAAGTTTAGCAGTAAATCTTGCTGAACTGAATGCATCAGATGTTTAAGGAATTCCTGGGGGAGGGAGGGAGGTGGGGTGGGGAAGGAGTCTCTCTTTTTGGATCCCTTAGACTTCTTTTAAACTGCAGAATTTTGCAAGCGATTTGCACAACGATGAAGGTACTCTACCCTGTTCTGTAGGTTATGTGCCCCTCCTGCAGGCAGGGCACGTGCAGACCTCCGGAGTGACAGGATGGAAGATGTTCTGTGTAGCTGCGTAATGCTTGTTAAATTCTGTGGCTCGTATGATCTCTCCCATTTTTCACTTGATTGAGCTGCTCAGCAAGAAAGGCTGTGATTATGGAAATCGGTTTTTCAGATTTCTACCAAGAGGAATGGTTAAAAAATGAAAAGGCTCTTTTGAAATTATTTTTTTCCTACGGAATTTTTAAACCTGCAGTAAAAACCATGCGTTTTGAGGTCAGCTTTAAGTTTTCAGTTTTACATCATTGGTCGTAATTCTCCTAACTGTATGGGATAAATCCAACTTTGAATTGAAAACTTGATCCTAGTACTGCTTTTAGTTCTTGTGCGTGCAACATGTATGCTTAGTTTTGTTTCTTCAAAGCATCTTGAGTTACGTGGCTAGCGCAGAAGTAACTGCAAAAACTTCCTGGCAGCCTTCAAATCTGATCACTGTTCATGTTTTATTATAAATCGTAACACTCTCAGATACTGGAACATTTTAATCTCAAATCGGATGCATCTTACCTCTAACTCAGTGTGAAAATCTCAGATTGCTGTACCAAAAAACATCATCTCTGCTGAATCTGAAGCATAATGCTGTATTCAGGCTCTGCGACAGACTGCTATTTTCTGATATACAGCTGTCCTAGAGAAACAACATGTAAAATAAGTACTCATTTGTGTCAATTTTTTCCTTCAAGTAGTGTGTAGAGTTTCCAAGGAATCAGAAGAGATGTATTTGGTCTGTCATCATGGCAAGGGAGAGCGAACACTTCCCTTTTTTTTGGTATTGACAAATTCTTTCCCAAGTATGTGGATGGTGCATGTTATAGCTGTTACCCATATGTTTCTCATCTTCCTTTTGAGATGCAATGCATGTGTTTGGACCTGGTGTTTTTGTTGCTGAATTGAATGTTACTGGTGCCTAGCAACATTCTGGTGCTCTTACATTATGGAATAGGGTTTAATATACCTGGTTACATTCATAATAATTTGTCCCTTACTATTTTTCATTTGTGATTTAGAAAATACAGAGAATTAAAGACTTTCACTGAATGCCTACAGTGCAGTAACTTTTGCTTTTTCAGTCTTCAGGTATGATAATGATGAAAGGCCGTTGCTACTTACAAGCTGTTGAATTACGAAGAGGTGGGAAGGGAGTCCCGCGGTGGTATTTCCAGCCGTGACCGCGTGATATTGCTAAGTAGTCTGTATTTGATCTCTAGGATGCTGCACATAGATATTTGAGATGCAAAGCTCTGCAAATCTTGTCATGTTAACAGTTGCCCTGGTTTTCTCTGTGTTTCTCTTTACCTGTCATTAGCGGTGACTTGTGACAAGTACAGAGCAGACAAGGTGGCTGAGGAGCATTCCTGGGACGGCCTTGTCACTGCTTCAGGGGCACGCAGGCTTACTTGAGGAGTACCTCTCTTGTGGCCAACCAATTTAAATAGGGGGGCTGCAGCTTATATTTGCCTCTGAATAATAGTATCCCAATCTATCTATCTTCTGCTTCACAAATGAAGAGCTGAAGGGAAAGCAAACTAGGTGTTCTCATCTTCTCCTGCAGTTCTCTCAGCGTTGCAACTGATGAGAATTGTCTGGGACTCCTAAATTGCTCTTGCAGGGTTTTACTTAATTAAATTTAGAAAATGTATGGAATGATGAGTTATCAGCTGAGGTTGTTTGGTTAATTGATACTGAGTGCAGTGAATTGGTGAAGCACTGTGGAAAAACCAAGCTGCTATTAAGTTACAGTTGGTGTGACCTGACTCCGCAGTGACCACCCTGTTGACCCCATGCAAGTGTTGGGAATGCAAAAGAGATCAAGAAACCCCCCTCAGGAAAAANAAAAAAAAAAAAAAAAAAAAAAAAAACAAACAAACTATTTTGAATGACTGCTTCTTAAAATAAAATCCTTAGATAAGGATATTAAACATAGAATGTAGCAAAATTGTGAAGAACAGAATGTCTGTGGCTCATTACTGAAATACGTATGTGTATACAGCCATGCTTTTTCTAAACTTAGTAAAGAAGTAGATGTTGATAACAGTGTTTCTAAAATACTAACAGGTGGCCAGTCCGCTACAGATAATTATTGCTTACAATTCAGGTATTAAGTTTTGAAAACTGAATATAAACAGCTGTATCTAATTTTGTTATCCTGTCTGTGAGTTGTCTAGCTCTAACTGGTCTAATTTCGTCATCCTATGTGGTCACGTAAATAAGCCTGATCTTACGTCCTTTTTATGAAAAGTTTCTTTATCATTTCACAGATTACTTTCTTAATTGCTTCTTCTCTCTCTCTTTTTTCTTTAAGTCAAAACTTAGAATTTATAACATGATCATAATAGTTGTCTCTTGGAGAACGCTCTGGGTCCCACAAGGTTTATAAAAGTCTGTCAATATTCTCATGTCCCCTGTTGTCTGCACTCACCTGCGATTTCGGCTCTGCAGGACCCAGAGTGACGTGACCCTTGTCCGTGTCTGGAGATGCAGATTGCTAGGAGGTAGACATCGCTGTGATCCTTTCCCATGTCCTAACCTGTGTTTAATGATAGAGTGCTGGAAAGAATATTTCAGAGCCAGTTTAAAAAGGATGAAGGATAAATGTTACAAATTCTTAGCATATCAGTGATGCTTGCCTGCACTGGGTTTCATTTCTGTGCTGGAGGTTTGTTTTCAGGGAGTTTTGAAGACTTCCAGTGATAGTGTAAAGGGAGGGGGAGATTGGCAAGGTCTTGCCTATATCCTTTCTGATCTCAAGGGCCAGTGTTGCTCTTGCAGAGTTCGGGGCACCGAGTTCCCTGTGTCTGATGGGGAGTTTCAGCCCCACAGAAGAGGGTCATGGATTAGCATGTGGCTGTCAACCCAAATCAGTATGACTAAAATGGGGATATACATACCAACTTTAGTTTGTTCATTGGTGTCCCTGTTCCTGAAGCATGCTGCCCTGAGAGTCTTTTGTTGCTGTTTTTTAACATAAAATAGCTTTGATTGGTATTGCCTCTGTGATCTGCAGTTTTAAGCCATCTTACCATCTCTTTGGAGCTGGCCAGATGTACGTACCAGGGCACAAAGCTTCCCTGGCCTGGGGTACTTCTAGGGAAGCAGACATCAAACTCTGTTCTCCTTGGGCATGTACACGGTGCTGTCAAGCATTATTTTGTTTTCTGTCTTCTTTTCAAAGAGGCAGTTCGTAAGAAAAATGAGAGGGCTGTACTGTTACCTGCCAGAGGTGTATTTTTGTAGCATGATAGTGACACTGTGCAGTAAATACCCAAATCACTGCATGAGGACATGAAAGAAGTGTATGAAGATGTGAATCCTGCTGGAATCATTTGGAAGACTGTTTGTGACAGAGTAAGTGATTTGTGGAACAAATTGTCCTCTCAGTCATGGCTGTTCTTCCTCTTGGAGGGAAACTAATGTTTTCTTCTCCAGGAGGAAGGTGAACTGGTGTGCGTGTAATGTGATTGGCAAAGCTGAGCTCTGGCCCAGTGGGGAAATGAGCAAACAGCTTGACACTAGAGACACCCAGAAAGACTCTGCAGACATCCATGTCCGTATCCTAGTATTCAAAGTACTGGGAGGAGCTAGTTGCTTCTGGTTTTCTCTGAGGCCACCTGCCCCTCATAAGCTGAGGGGCAGGGTCTCACAGCCCCCTTTGAATTTTGACCACTGCCACACTTCCAGTATTCCACTTAAAACACTGGCTGCCATACAGGTGTTTTGAGCTACTGATCTGTAAATAGGTTGTTTGATTTCCTGAGGTACTCTTTTTTCATATTTATTTACTTATCCCCCACTCCAGGGAACAGCAGAGCTGCTCAGCTAGAGGTTCCTCAATATGAATGAAGAGATTCTGCTGCAGGGCATTCTCATCTGGGAGTACTTGGCTTTAGATCTTGCCTCTCCTGCTTTGCACTACAAGAATGTAGGTTTGTTAACTTCTGGGCTTGCTACAAAACCTATTTTTTTCCTCCTTAAACTTGCTGAGGAGGAGTGGGCTGAGGTGAATGTCTACAGGCAGTTATTCACCTCTGTGCACTGATTTATGGGACAGGTACCCAGAGCCCTAGGATGGCAAATCTTCTTCAGAAATGTAAAGAAAAAAATTGCGTACAACTTCTAGGAGCCTGACTTCCCCTCCCTCCCCTTCTGATGTACTAATTAAGGAAGCTTACAGCTATTCTTGCACTGAACAATAGTAAAAAGTAAGTTCTGAACTCATTTAGAGGGTAAATGTCTCTGTGATGAATTGTCCTGAAAGGGGGAGTGGGAGGAAAAAAACAAAAAAGCAACTGCTCTGTTGCAGGTAAGTGTTGCCCATACAGCTATCAACTGAAGTGAATCTTAAACTAAATTGAAGGAAATATTTATGATGGATATTTTTCCCCTCCCAGTGTTTTCAGTGGCTTCTGATTATTTTTATGTTATGAGGACATGTGCCAGCCATTTCTAGCACTGCACTGATCTTAACTGCCACCACATCATGCCTGATGAGGAGACCAAGGAGATGCCGAAGACAGTTCGCACCAGCCTTTCCCTTTCCATGTAAGAGCCGAGAGCTTTAAAAGAAACACCTGCTTAAGGAAGTCTTTTCTGGTTTCACGTTGTATAAGTGACTTCCCTACCCCGACAAAGATTCTCAGAAATATACTTGGTGTTCAGAAATATACTGCAATCTAGACAGTTTAATCAAAAACAAAAAGAAAAAAAAATGTTGAATTGGAAACAACATTTTACTTGTTTCTTGGGTTAAAACAAATAATGGGAATTATGTATTCAAAGAAAGTTTCAGAATTAGCTAAATTTCTTTGGCGATATCAGTGAAGTATCCACATTGAAGAGAACCTTGTATTGTTAGTTTTCCTAATGGCATCACAATTTCCTGACTAACAAACGGATTCTTTCTTATGGCTTTGTGTAAGTATATTTTACATGCAGATATGCTGAAGCTATTTTTAAACCACTGCAATTGTTTTCAGTAGTTTCAAAAGCTCTTGTGCAGAGATATCTGATTACAGGAGACCCTGGATTATCCTTTCTTCTGGTGGTGAGTAAAAGGGATTTAGATGTCTTATTAAGAATATATTAAAATAGCTGATGTTGTTCCTTAATAAGGAACAACTGCGGTGACCTTTTTTTGCCAGACCTGGTGGAAGTTTCTCTTCAGCTGCAACTGGCACTTCTGCACCTGCAACGTCTGGAGCACCCGTGCACAAAGCAGAGCCTGGTCTGTGTGCAGCTCCAGGAGAGATGCAATAGGTAGAGCACGTAAAAGCACGCCGTCCTTTTTTTCTTACCAAAAACTTGACTACTAGGATGACCGTCATAGCCTATGCTTTATTGTCTTATTTCATTATCTGGCAGAGTATAAATGCCAACTTTATATTTTCTACACTGTTTCTCAAAAATATGTAGCTGACCTGTGTTCATACATGCGCTGTATTCTCATTTCTGACCTATACGCAGCTCCTTTTAAAAGAGAAGTTCTCTACACACGCACAAATCATACTCGACGCAATGGCTGTATTAGCTCAAACTAGCAGGTATTTTGGTGGGAGTTATCTGATAGAAGTTAGACCAAGTCTTGTGTTATCATTAGGATATTTCTCTCCTTCACCTTAAAAGTGAAACAGAAGCTCACCTTAAATGAAAATGTTGTACTGCCTCCTTTGGTCAAGGTTCAATTAGCAAGGAAGGAATTACTGTTTTCATTCACTTGTGAAGTCCCTGCAGACAGCTTCTATTTGATGAGCGAAAATCTTACATATGTGCATGTATGCACACAGTTATGAAAATGGCTTTCTGGCACTGTGTAGTTCCCTCTACTTATTAATCTGTAATTTCTGTGTCCCCAAATGTCTCACATTCTGCTATATATAGCACAACATACTGAGGTTTCCACGTTGTGTTGGAAACCAAAATTCAAAATTTCTGTAAGTATATGATTTTTAATCTAGGTCTGCTTTTGGAAGAACATCCAGTTTTATTCATATATTTGGTATTCAAGAAGCAGGGGACAAAGTTGTGGTGAGTGATTTTAGCTTTGAAAAATCTGGGAGTTCTTGTATTGGGAATCAGCCCCTATTCCCTATCTGTGGCAGGCATGGAAAAATGAGGATGATTATACCTGCATGAGATCCTCGTGTAAACATCTGCACTGAGCAGAAAATAAAGAAGACCCTTTCCCTTTCACCTGGGAAAAACAGTTGCTTTGTAAAAAGGTAGGAAAATGCACAGGCATGAGTATACCAGTCTTTTCAAATCTAGGGATCTAGTCTGTGTTTAAAAATAATAATAGTGATAGAAGAATTGTATATCATTGAGAATAATAATAATAAAAAAAGTCATAAAATAAGGAACCTAATTTGGAACTGGGTAAAAGCTAGAATTAAGGCAGAGGTCTTAAAAGAGGAAAGAGCTTAGTTTTTAGATAAGGTGAAGATCCACTTAAAGATGCAAAAGTAAACTACTTCAGAGGAGATGGACACAAATATTACTATAAGGGTTCTAGCTCAAGATATGCAAGTGGGTCTATTTGACTTGAGTCTGTAATTGGCTACTTTTGTGTATTCAAATTGTTGTACTGGTTTAATCAATACAAATGCTGACTAGGTTTTAAGATTTATACAGGTATTGAGATATAGCAATATAGATGCAACGTGGTCCACAACATGGTGGATCCACAAGAGGTACTATAGATACAAATGTTACCTTAGAATCTACAAGGATGTTACCTTAGAGTCTACAAGGATGTAGACCTTGAACATTTTTGTCTCTCTGATGGAACTTTCTCTATACTTTTCTTCAAAACCTGTGAAATAGATTCCACAGCTTTGTCCATGTCTTATTTCAGTGGTTCAGTATCCTTATGGGAAAAAAGGTTTTCCTGGTAGCCAAGCTAAATCTTCTTTACTGCAAGATAAACTCATTTCTTCTAGTTCTATTGCAGGTGGACCCGGTGAATATTTATCACTGTCAGCTTTATGGTGACCTTTAGATGCTGAAAGACTGCTACGTCCTATTTCTTTCCACAGCTGTCTTTTCTTTGTCTAAGTAACACATTCCTGTAAGCTTGTTTACAGGTTGTGTTTATAAGCCCTGTAGTATTTGTGTTGCTTTTTGTGGCCTGTCTTTTACAGCTATATAACTTAATGTTGATGGTCCAAACTGGGCAGTCCTGACCACTCTTACTGGCACAGAGTACAGCAGTATAACATCTCTTGCATCTTGTAGGTAATGTGTAGGGCTGATTAGCCCTGAAGCTTATATTCTATAAACCCCAAATTTTATTACCAGCGTAGACTATCAGAATGGTATCTTTCAAAGAGGGGGATTCAGGGTGCTGGTGCGGTGTGACCCGTTGGGTTCCGGGTGCCTTCTCAGTGCAGTTCTGCCTTTCAAAGAAGTCAAGAGGCAGGAGATTTTGTTATTCGGCACTCCTGAGATACTAGCTATTAAATCGTGCTGCAGCTCTGTGATCCAGCTCTGTCACTGAGAAGGATGATAGAGAAAGCATAAAAGAGACAGTCAACCTTGGATAAAAGCAAAGGCAGCCTTTCAATGTGGTTACTGAATTAAGTGATCCCAAATAGGAGGTGTGGCTCTCCTTAAAGCACAGACACTTAATTCAGATGTGCTGTTTTCCATCATGGTTGTCTTGCTTTAAAAATATTGAAATTGCTTTGCTCAGTCAAGATTCTAGAATTAATGTTTTTTCTTTAGAGGATGCTTCTAACATTCAAGAGAAATATAGTTAGGTGTCGTAAGTTAGATGTCATCACTTCTGTATTACTTTGGTGTATTCAAAATGTTAGAATGCTTCCTGTTTCTCAGCATACCTAATCCACGTTTTATAACTCCTCATTTCTATCAATTTTTAGAATAAGAATTTTCTTGCGGCATTTTTAGCTTTGTCTGCAAAGAGATATGTGCTGTTGTATAAACAATGCAAATATTTTTGGCACTGAATCCCATAATAAAGATCTCATTTAGTACATGCTAATTGAAGATTTAATGTCATGTTTCCATAAGATTTGTTGACTATTAAATTTATGGCTGCCTTCATCAGTTCCAGGGCTAGATAAAAGCAACAACAACAACAAAACAACCAACCAAAAAAAAAAAAAAAACCCTTTAATTTGTGAAAGAAACACCAGGGTCTGAAAGTCTATGATTTGGCTTTTTAAACACACAGCTGTCCTCCTTTCATTTTTTCCCTTCCTTCACATTCACAAGAAGCTAAATCCACAAGAAGCACTGCAGCGTGACTTCTCGTTGCACTTTTTAGCAATGCAGGCCATTAATCAGGTTATGCTGGTTTGGGACTCTGGTGCCAATAGCCCTCCCTTCAGCCTTCACTGTTGACACTGCATTCCAAAATAAGGAAGCAGCAGTTTCTCAAATGACAAAGCAACCAACTTACAGGACATCTGTAAAAGATAATAAGATGATAGGATTGCTTTAAGAAAAATATCCTATTAGGAACCACATTTCTGTAATGTTCTTGTTGATACATTTATAGATAGAGCTATGCATACATGATATGCAATGCATTGTATATCATGCTAGAAATGCAGTAGGTGTGAACGTGAGGGTGTTATTGCCAAAAGTTTGGGATAACCATAGGACCCATTGTTTGTGAAGCCACTGCTGAAAGCAATAGTACATATACAATATAGTGTGTGTGTGTATACTTATAGATATGGTAATATATATTACCATATATATGCCAATAGTATATATACCATTACCATATACATATGGTAATATACATATTACCATAACATATCTATAAATAGATTTGGTTTTCCCCAACTCGCAGGTGTGTCTGTTGTTCAGGTACTAACACAAGAGGAATTTGTTCTCTTTCTACCCCAATTATGTCATCAGTATTTAACTGAGATGTTATTGAGGTATGTCTGGGCACCAAGACGAGCCAAGAAGCACGCATCAGTGTGTGCTCCCTGTGAAGACAGGGTAAGGTGCCGTGTGGGCTAGGGCTTCCAGCTTACTCGCAACACCATTTGTGGACTGCAAGTAAGCTGATGCTTCAGCTGAGCTTCACAGCTGGGCTTCAGGGCTCAGTGAATGAGTTTCTTTTTAATAATGACACAGACAAAAGGATCTATGTGACCAGGCAAGTAAAAACCAACCCCAAGAATGTTCCTGTTGAAAGATAGGCGATGACTTCTATTTTGTCCTGGTTTTCTCTTCAGTGAAATGGTAGGATCTGGGAGGTATTTCACTACGCAGACTTTCATTAATAATGTTTTAAAAGTAAGATTTTAATTTATTAAAAAATGCTTACCTAAGTGCTTGATCTATGAGATTTTACTCCTTTTAAAATTAATTTATTATTCTAAAAAAATCATACCTGCCCAAGCAATTTGAAAAAAAATCACTTTCCTGTTTTCTTAAAATGCTTTGGCCAGTTTTTACATTCCTTCTCTTAGCCGGATTTGCACATCATGACTCTTATCATTGAAATCAATAACTCCAGCTTCTAAATTATATATTTTTTTGTTATTTTCCATCTGGATTCCCTGCAAATTCCTTAGTGTATTCAAGTGTGCATCCCAATTACTCTGTATCACCACCAAGAACCTGCCACCTTTAAACTCTGATAAGCTGCTGGTTTACACACAAAGTATTGTTTGCTGTTCCCTATACATGTGCAAAGTAAGCTAGGAGGTTCTGGGAGCACTTCCTGAGACTGCTATGCTTGTAAATTCTCCTCACTGATATAAATCCTATGCACAGCATCCACTACCAACAGCTTCAGTTCTCAGTCTGAAGTGTATGCTGGAGTGATCCTCACATTCTCTCCTCAGCATCTGGATGCCTGCCTCCCTTCTCTCCCTGCCTTTGGTTCCAGTCTGGGGAAGGGAACAAATGCCAAGTGCCCACACCGCTGTTCCTGCCCTTGCTTTCTCCCAGATCTCCCGCAGCCGCATCGCTCCCCTGAATGTTCACTCAGATTTTATCGCTGTCTTTTCTTTTCTTCTCTCACAGGTGGATTAGCTTGTATTTTGCCTAGCTGAAAAAATCTCTATTCTGGCAATACTGTAACTTTTCTGAATCTCCTCTCTCAGTTATGGTGGTGTTCAGGAAATGTATTATCACCTGAGAATTTGACCAACACATTGCTCTATTCTTGACATGCTACTTTCAATAAATCAATACAGCTGTTAAACAGAATGGGGCTAATATGAGTCTCTGGGATGCGACGTTGTGATAAAAGCTTCAGCTTGCTGTTATGTCATTTGCTGTTATCCTTTGTTTATGATTGTACAGACAGTTTTCATTTGTGTAACTTGCACAGCTAGACCAGCCCTCGATTAGAGGCTCTGGAATAACTGTATTGAATGTCTTATTAAAATTTCAATAGGGGGTATTTATAGCATTCTCTTCATCTATGATGTTCATTTGTACAGAAGAAAGTTACACATGGCATCCTCTCAGATTTGCTATTGATCAACTCTATCTCCCAGTGCGGCCAATTTCTGTGCAGCTTAGAGTACAGAGCCCTGTTGTTTCCCCTTCTGCCACCATCAAACCCAATAAAACACTGGGTTAGATGGAAATTTATGAATCATTTCAGTGGGGGCTCATTTCTTTCAGTCTCATATTTCTTTGGTTACATTTTCATTTTTAATGAGACTTTTGTTTTGGGGAGTTTCCATTTAGCTACTCTAGACTGTCTAGAATTTAGAGTTAATTCATTCAGTTTTATGGAAGGATGGGTCTTGCTCACATTAAAATAACTTTTTTTCCATTAACATAAGTAGGCGAAGCATAATCTCTTAGGCAAAGTAGACAGCGCTGTTCATAGAGTACTCACTGTGGAATCATTTTCCTCTTTTCCTGAAACTGTGCACAGGACATGATCCAGATTTATCCTCTCCCAAGTTTTGCCCTGTTGTTTGTCTTAATGTGTATATATGACTCAAACTGAGATTTCTTCTAAGCATCATTTTTTGACTGTAAGGAGAACCAGAGAATTAAGTATTTTCATATCTCTAAATTAGTTCCTCTTCTTTGTCATCTAAAAAAATGTCTTTGCTTGAGTCTGTTCATGGTCAGAAAATGAGCATATGTAGGAGTTAGGACATAAAACAGAAGTTGTATATATTTCTGTGTTTACTGTTATCTCTAGGTGTCCTTACTGTGCCTGGAGTTCTCACCTGCGTTGTAAAGAAAGCAGCTTCTCTTCTGTCTGTGGCTGGCATGTATTGTAGGAGACTCACTACTGCCACGTTAAATTATTATCTTTATGAAAACAAATGTGAAGTTGTCATTGCTACTGTTATTTTATTCTGACAGCAATGCAACTGAGGCAAATACTTCACTAAAATATCTCTGGCTTTTTTGTATGCTGTGTTGAGTAATGACCCTGTTGTAAACACTGACTATCCCTGTTTAATAGAATACATAAAAGGTAATGATCTTCACTGTGCGTTAGTCTTTAGAATGAGTTTTTTTTCTCAAAAAAAAAAAAAAGTGCTGTGAGACATACATTCAAGTTTGCTATTGAACCTTAGAGCACAGCAAATATATAGGAACAGAAATAGAAAGACTTAATGCATCAGGCCTGCATGATGGACAGACCATCTCTGTACATTACATCTCTTTTAACCAGTTGTGAATTATATTATAGTGAGAGTAATGGTTATGTGTGCTAGGGGCTAATCTCTTGAATAGAAAAGCTATTTGTTTTATTATTCTTAAGGTTCTTACACTGCAGGAACTTGCTGCGATTCAGAAGTGTAAGGAGACAGGCTGATGACAGTAAATATTGTAAAAAGCTGTTTATAAAGAAAATAAACTGATGTGTCTGAGCACATTATTTCCATTTAGAAGATTTCTAGTGTTGCCTAAGTGCAATTCACCAGGGATAATTGATATTAATATTATTGAGTTTTATTTTGTTGGTGCAGATATCATTACTGCTGCTTTGTCTATGCATACACATATTACTTTATGTTGAAAAGATCTGATTGTTTTGACTTGCAACCTGTTAAAATACTTAATGTTTGAAAAAAAAAAAAGTCATCGCCACTTTTACTTTCTGTCCCTGCTCTAAAGAGTGTTATGTACAAAAATTTTAATTGATGCTAAGATTCAAAGCTCAGTTTTGAACAGAGTGATTAAAGCAGCCCACACCATCACTGGAGGTAAGACGCAAAAGTTCAAAATGTCTCAAGAGGAGACCGGATCTGGACACAACTCTTCTGTGTCTTAAATGAGTGTTGCAGCCATTTAACTATAGGATGAAAGCGAAAAACCACCACACGGCCTCTTGCTTGCATTTTACGAGCAATGGTTGTTGGAGACTGCAAATTCCAGGAGCAGGCTCAAGGTCTGATTCCAGGTAGATATAATCCCTTGGTTTAGTCCTTATCTCTTGTACCAATGTTGTGGTTTTTGTAGATGCACCTTTAATTATCATTTTTTTCCGCCCATCATAAAGGATGTCTAAATCCCAGTTAAAGGCTGAGCATTGCACTAGACTAAAAATAGGTGTTCTAAAAGCCAGCTGTGGATCTAACCTGATTAACAAAGGGGATTTTCAGGCCTCTGAAAATAAGCAGGAAAGACTTACACTGGGAAAGCTTTCACAGTAACTTCTCTGAGTTTCCTGCCCTACTCCATCCACATGTCTGAATTGTTTATGATTCAGGGGCTTATGCTTTAGGCTAAAATGTAACATTTTACAGAGAACTATCACTCATTTCCATGTGCTTTAAAACTGTATTGTAATACAGCCCTTTGGGAGCCATTTCACCAACAGTTTGAAAATCCATGCGGTGGAGATAGAGAGATGTAAGCTTGTCGTGTCCCAGGGTAATATGTTCTGGATGGCTAATCAAATCCTTCTGTTCAAGCAGGGATTGCAGTGACTGACTTCTTTTGTGTCCTTGGAGCACATTTGGAAAACTGTCGGTTAAGACTTAAAAGATTGTTAAAAGATACTCCTCTTAGAGAGGACTGCTTGCTTTGATGCAAACCTGTTGTCTAACAAGCAGCCAAGTCTGGTCTGTTTACAGCGTTAGGAGAGATGGACTGCAGGGAGACTTCTTTTTACTGTCTATTCAGTTGTCATCTGGAAAAAGCAGTTTGTACATGCTGCCATTTCAGTACAACACTGCGGTATGTATTTTATATTTCTTCAAAAGTTATTTTATTGCTTTGGTCTTGGTTTTGTGACATGAAACAGGCAGGAAGTAAGAGATAAAGGTAGAGGCTGAGAGACAGCAATGCTTGGTTAGCTGCCTTTCTCACTGCGTGCTGATACAGTCGTCTTTATTGCTCATTTATATTTGGTACATTGGGTTTACCTTTATTCATACTTTTTTTTTGCTTTGTTCACCTTTATGTGGTTCTCTTTTTGAGGTAATTACTCTGCTTTATTGTTCTTCTGTGCACAATTCCACTGCAGCTATATTTATGAAGGGGAGTTTAGTCAAACAAACCAGCTTAGCCTGTGCTCCATGGGGACTTATTAAAGTTCTTGTTATTCTTACTATTCATGTTAATGCTTTGAATTTTAATTACATTCACATGCAGATAAATAGTACATGTGCTTTATACTTGTAAAGCAGGTTCTGTGAATTCTATAAAAATCACTTTTGTTTCATCTAGTATTTGTTTTATAAGATTTCCAAAAGGAGCAAATTCTGTAGAGTTTGCTGTGCTAAAATTCCCACTGAAGTACTTGGCGATTTCTGTCTGTGCTAGGTTTAACACTTTGCAGTGTTTGGTACATAATGTTCTGTATGTTTTATTTTATGTATTTTATTTATATATATGCTTCTACCATATGCACATACCAGGTCCATGTTTAGTTGCGTCACTGCATTTATAGAAGGTGGATGTCACTCTTTTGATCCTTTGTATTTTACACACACGCACATCCAAGTGAAGAGCTTGAGCAATGATAGAACAAGCCAAGCAAATATTGAGACAGTGCACTTGACAAAAATAATAATGCAACCATAGTGATCTAGGTAAGGTCTCACTGACTCATAGAATCAGCAAAGATGATTTCTAATGGAGTTAACAGAGTGATGTGGGTGTATCAGAGTGAGAAGAATGCTCTTCTCCGCAGATAGCCTTAGGAAACAGGACCATTAGCAGTGGCTGGGTGAGAGGCAGCTGCATTCTTTGGAATTTTCTGAAAGATGATTTTCCCCTTCTGTAGATAACATGGCTACGGATGGCCCCATTAATTTCTGTATGCACAGTTAATTCAAGTTCAGAACAACATTTAAACCTAACTTAATAAGACCCACAGCAATGGACTACATTATGGGCTGCAGTATTTTTTCATTGGAAAAGTCTGTGTTTTTTGACACCTGAGATAGTGCTAAAAAACATACAAGAATTTCTTAATATCAAAAGTGGTTTGGTTGTTAAATAAATGATTCCATGTGCAAAATAAGCCACAAAACATTTAGTCCTTGAGTTCTATTGTTTGAAATGCCTCTATAGTTGTGGATTAGGAGGGAGCTTTAAAAGACTTAAAAGGTAAAATCTCATAGAAGAAATTTAAGCAGGCATAGTTTTTCATTTTTGTTTTGGTTTTGCCCTTAGAGAGAACATATCTACTTCTGACAAAGGTTTTGAAAAGTTTAATGATGTTTGTGCTTTGTGCCTTGACTTTGATAGACAAAGCTGTATATGTTCTTTCTTCCTCCAAAACAGCAGTGGCTGGAATGATGTTCAAAGGCAAAAATAAATAACATAGATTTTCCTTGGGCTTCAGTAGCAAACTAAGTTTTCCTTAAAGTAAAGAAATTTCAGCTTCCAAAGTAATCTGTGTAGATATTTAGTTGTCTAGAATATTTGCAGAAAAAAGAATCACTTACATTCCTAACAATATAAAAAACATGCCATTTTGAGTAATTTAGTCTTCTGTGTCTACAACAGCAGGCAAACCAAGGATCTTTTTAACTACTTTGCAGTGTTGAAATGAAAACTTTAACTCAAATATTGTTGTAAGGAAAAAAAAAAAAAGCATGACAAGAAAAAAAGCAGGAAAAAACAAGGCTTGGTTTTCACTGAAGGGTAGTATCCATTTTACTTTGGTTTACAGTGGACTGTTGGTGCTCAGATGGACAATCACTATATCATAACTCTTGTAACAAGGGTAACAGGAGTTCAAGCATTCATCATATTAAAAACTCTAGAGACAGGAAAGCGGCTTATACACTTTAATATGCTCTGGATTGGTGCCCTGATTTAAAATACTCCCATAATATCTTTTACACATATTTTGGATTGGCTGTGTTCAAAGTAATGGTATGCAAGTTATGTTAGTTAACAATGACTTCGAATATACACAGTAATTTCCATCCAAAATCCCAAGGCACTTCGGTGCATAATTTCCTTATAACCTTTCTGAAAATACAGTCTAGATTTTAATCCTATATCAAGACATATTGTAACCCCTGCTAGAGAGGGTTGCTGGTATTTTGTATTCTTCCTTTATTCGCTTGTATGTGTTTAGTTTATCTACTTTGGAGGAGGAGTGCTATAGAGCCAAGCAGAATTACAGCTGGGATGAATTTTGCTGGGAAGTGGCAGCCACTGTGTGTGTCATTTAAATTATTTATGTGCTCCTCTGGGAGACTTTCTTCACTCCTGCCAATCATAAAAGAAAAAAACAGACAATGAATACCTTGTGATTCTGTCTTCAGCAGGATGGGAGAAAGCATACACAGAAATCTTTGGGTATTTCTTGCTTTCTCTTGGTATCTCTGACTTCCTAAGAGTGTTAGTGATTGGTAGCTCAACAACTTTGCACAACCATTAATTTTTCAGCTATTAGGTGGTGAGATTCCATGTCCTCAAGTTTATTTATGAGGGTCTCCACGTAAAAAATTGCATACAGAAGAAAGCAAAAAGACCATCAGTTATTAGAACTGAAATAAATCAGTATCCAGTGAGGAGGGCAAGGCTGGTTTTATCATTGCAAAGCTTGGCTATTTAGGCCAGATTTTTCAGCTTAGCACCTGGGAGCCATGGGCTGTTTGAACCGTTTCTGTCCGTATCTTAGTTCTCAGGGGGATGAAGTTGACTAAAACGACCGCTGCTTTGCACCCGCAGGAGGCCGGGCATACACTCTCGCCTGTCTCCTGGGCCTGTGACCCCGACCAGGCTGGTGGCCTCACGCTGGCAGGCGGCCGAGCTGCTGGCAGGCACGGGTGGGCATCTCTGCTCCGGCTCCTTCCACCCCTGAGCCCGGACGGAGGGCACCACAGCGCTGCGGGGCTGCTGCGGGGCCGGCCCCTCCTGGGGCAGCAGCCATCTTGCAAACGCCCCGGCGCCTGCAGGCCTCGCGCATCCCTGGTGCTCCTCCTGCACATGCCCTGGTAAGCCACAGCCTTTGCTCTCAATCCAGCCTGGCCTTTTTTCTGCTGCGGAAAGGGGGATGAGATGGAGGGAGGATGCTAAGTCCTGGTACTCAAAACTTGAGACCGCATCTTGGCTCTGCTTAACATGAAAGAGAGCGAGAGTCCTGCCCTGCAGGATCTCCCTGGGTAAAACCAGGCTGGTTTTGGTTGTTGCCTGGGTGTATGGTTTGCAGGGTTTGTTTTCTTTACAGTGGCATTATTCATAACTGAAACTCTCTTTTCCTCAGACTCTCAACCCCAACCAGAGCTGGCTGGGACTTAACGCTTCCCCTCTCACTGGCAGTTCCTGCGGCTGGCTCCTGGCACAAGGCTGTGGCAGGACCTGGACTCCAGCAGCCGTCGCATTGATTCCAGCTTGTTCATTCGGACTGAGGAGTATCCTAATTCCAGCTTGCTTCTCATCTAATGTGTTTCATTATTGCTTCCACGTTATGATGAAGAAATAATATTCAGACTGGCTTTTTTGCACAGACAGATGGTGAATAACTGAGCCTAATGAGGGGGATAAGTTGGAGCATGGTGGTAGTGTCAAAGGGGGGATTACTGGGAGTCTGTCTTGTACAAGCTGAGAATCCAACAAACATAAATTGTAGCCAAAGTATATTGCTGGGTGGTTTTCTTATTCAATTTGTTTCACATTGCCTGTTCGCCAACATTTTTGCAACTGTCCTCATTACTGAAAGGTAAATTGGTGCCATTCATGTGTAGTTATGTGTCCATTGCAAGAAAAAAAAAAAAAA
>VXAA01007177.1:917377-954441 GCA_013399115.1 Anseranas semipalmata
AAAAAAAAAAACTGGAAATATAAAAATACTAAACTAAATTTCTGAGAAATCTGATGCTTCTAATTTTCAAAAGGAAAATCTAGAGCTTCTGTAAAGAAAGTACTGCAAGAGGGTAGTTTGTCACTCCTTTGTCTATTTTCTGGTTTTACAAAGGCTTTTTAAGGTGGAAATCTCTGTGCTAATCAATGGAGCAATCCTGTACTATGCAGGAAATGTCGTCTTGACCTTCTAGACCCCTGGAAGTGGTTATTCTGAAGCATGAGGATTAATATTTCCTGCATTCTTGTAGCTGTGTTTTACAACTTGTTATATCACAAGATCACAACAGACATCTGAAATATCAGTATTATTTATCTAGTAACTGTGAGTACAGATAATACTTTTTAGCAGTAACAACTGAAAAAAGAGCAGAAATTAAGAGAAAGTTACTGCTTGCCTCTGTTAAAGAAGAGCATTCTCTTAACTTCTTTTCTGTGTGTATGATTTCATTATATTCTTTGCATGATTTTCACTTTCTCTAATTTTCTCTTCATATTAAAGTACCATCCTTTCTGTTTTTTTCTCCTCTTTTTTTTCCTATTTTTTTCAAAGAGACGCCAGAACTGACTTCTCTACATTTTTCAATGTGAACTAGAATACCAGTTTGTATTTCAAAACTTGTAATAGTTTTACATGATCTCTTAAAGAGCTCATTAATTCCAGGTAGTCAAGGTTAGCATTTATTAGACAGAGATTGGTTAGGATAGAGGAAAGACAGAATGGAAATGGTGTGTCAAGAGCGAAGGATAACAGTTTTTTTAGTAGGCTAAGTTGTTTAATGTTCAATATCATACAAATTATTCACTGTCCTTACCTGCTCGTCAGCAGTCTTGGACTACACCTGTGAAATCCTCAGAAATCCATAAATAAAGAAAGGCATTTTCGTTTGCATGAGTAGAGATTGTCTTCCCCCACCCAGAGCTGCAGCTGGGGGGAATTAGAAAGTCATCACTGGCCATGTACTGGAAGTCATCTGAGAATCAACTCCAGTCACTGCAAGTTCATTTCGGGTGCCAGGCAGACATCCTTCATTCTTACTGCCAAGTACCCAGAGAGATCATTCTAGTAAGTGGGATGTAACCGGTCCTCGTTTATTTGTCTGCTTTCCTAGACCCAGTGTGTAATGTCATATTGATGCCAGAATTCTCCAAAATTCAAACATTGTATTATTCACTTCAGACAATGAAAGGAAGTACTCTTTGGTCAGAACTCCACTTTCCAAGGTCCTTTAAAGCAGACTGTCCACAGCGCACAAAAGATAAATAGTCCCCAGCTGTCTGAAAGAGAAAATGAGGAAGAGATGAGCAAATATCTCCCTCTTTTTCTATGTAGAGAAAACAACAGAGAAACACGGTTATCTTAACCAAAGGAAAGGGTACCTGCTTTAGCTAGTAATAACTTTTAATGAATGAGACATGCTGTTTAAATAACCAACAGGTTTCCATAAAAAACATGCATGATGGGAAGCTAAGCCTTATTATGAATATATACCTAAAATGGGAAAATGTGGCAGAGGGGCTGAATAACAAATTGGATTCAGGACCAAAGGCAGAAACAGAGCAGGCCAGAAGAGGAAATTCCATCCCATGAAAACTCTCACTGGGAGGAGCTTTCCAGACAAAACCCCAGCTTGAAGCTCTCTGCAAATGAATGTTTGCCTCCAGATTACTTGCTGGCAAGGTTCCTGTCAGTTTTGCTTCCTGAGCTATACTGACAAGATATTGGAGACTGACAGCCTGGCCTTCGTTTTCCCCAGGCCTCTCTGTCCTTCCCAGCCTAGCAATAGTTGCTGTTTATGTAGCTGGGTCTGGTATGCTAAATCCCATAAGAGATTTGTTTTCCTTGACACATTACAACATATGGGAACCATGCCCATCTTTGATGTAGAAAAATTCCTAGTGTCACCTTTATTTAAGTCCATAAAGTTCCTTGTCCAATAGGTTCAACTATGTCCCATGTGTGCCCTATGGAAACGAAAATTTTCAAATGCAAGTAGTTCTTTAATTATATTCAATGTTTTGACTAAACTCGTTGTTCGATTCAAAATCATTTTATATGGCCAGTCTCTTTTCTTTTCCCTTACTCAAAGAAAGTGATGATTTGGTTATAGAGTTTGTGGCAGCCAGTAATAAACAGGTCTTTAGTGGTGTTAGTACAATTTGTTTTAAAATCTTTGTCAATGATGAGACAACTCCTGGTAATTATGTTTTGAATGAATTTCAGTGCTGTCTATTCACCTTTGGACCTACACTGCAGCCTCCCTTTCTTCTTTCTTTTGCATCTAGCATGTCATTAATGAAGAAGGCTGTCAAACACTTTATCTTTTCCCATTTGCCTGGTTAGCATTTCAGTAACTGTTCCATTCAGGATTCTTGCTTCACTGTGTGCCTGCTTTACAGAGGACATCCTCTTTTGTGATCCTCAATAATAGATCAGTTTCTTCTAATTTGCTTTTCAGGATCTTTAAATTAATGTAAGGATGTTTTGTTTCTTACTGACTACACATTTCTTTAGCCCAGTTAAGCATAGTCCTTTCACTGAACATACCATCTGCCTGAGTACATTACTCTTCAGAATTAGACATTCTCTCCCAAGGTAAAGTTCTTCTCATCCGCTGTGCCGTTCTCAAGGCCAAAAGGCTGTTTCTCCAGATTCTTATGTAGCACCGACCCTTCTTCATAAAGAAATATATTTATGCATTATTTTTCTTAGGGATTAAGAAAAAATAATCCTGGATGCAGTCGCCCGTGTTATTTGTCATCTCAGTTTCCTTGTCAGAAAAATCTAAAACTTTTACAAAATTGAACCTTTTCCTTGAGGAAATTTTTATTTTGACAAAAGTTCATTTGTAACTTCTCTCACTGTACCCAATTCTGCTCTAAAATCTGTCTACATGCACTCGAGCCTACCTATTAAAGTCTAATTATCAGCAATCAGAGCAGGATTTGTTTTCAAGCAAGTGTTATTTGATTCATCTTTTAGACCAGCTTATAGTGCTTTCTTTATAACCCTTGATTAGTCTTTGCCTGTTAATATTAATTGGATCCTTAAACATCCTGTACCATCAAGGATTATCATGCTTCATTAGTATTGTTGTTTGAACTGAATGCCAAGAAAGTGTTTGGTCACAATGAATTGCTATATCTATATTTTTAGAAATGTTAGAATTTGCTGCCTCACTTACTAAAAAGATCAAGACTCTATCTCATTACGGCACAACTAAAGTTCAAGTTATTAACAGATTTCAGATGCTTTTCCTCTGAAGGATGAGACCATAAGACTCGAGTCAGGGTATTTCTGTGTAATATATTTAGTTTCTTATGGTTTCCTTAGATGCTAGTAAATCAGCACATATATGGTATCGGGTATCAATAAGCAATAAGCATTATCTACTGCAAGTGCAAGGAAATTAGAACACATTTGGCAGCTATTTATTAGCACTTCAAACTCCTAATTACTGCGATAACTACTGATTATTAATAAGGCTGGGAATCCTTATATACACTGTTGTCTAATGACAGGGAGGTAGGGAGGGGGGGCATACTACACATACGGATCTGCTTGTTTCCTGAAATAAACACAACCAAATTTCCTTATGAAAATGCTAGCTTTGCATGCTCTGAAACAACTTACTGAAAGGTAGCTCTTTGAATGGCTATGCATTATGTGAATTTCTTCTGCATTTGAAGCAAATAGCAAGCAAATTTGGACTAGTCTTGAGAAACATCACCAGTCTTTCAGTTGTGGATAGTTTGGTTTGTTTATCTGGAACAAGAATAAATATAGAAGTGGGGGGATAGCCTGAACTTCCATGTGACGGACTTGTCATTGTCAAACTGTCTGTGGCAAGTCCTGGCATACCATCATCTGTGTGTGGCAGGTACACGATGAGATTCTCATAACCTGTGGCTGCAGCCAGTTCACCAGGGACATCTGATTTCCAAGAGCTGCCCGATGATGTGGGCCAGCACAGCGGGGGAGTTTTGGTAGGGGAAGGGTGGCAAATGCTTCTCTCCTCCTTTCCCACCAGAATTACTTTGATTGCCACCTCCATTATTTCACAGTTCTATTTGTAAAAGGTTGCCCTAATCAGAAGTCAGTAATGTACAGAACAACCACTGTGTGATGTTAATTGTACGTGTTTCTTTCTGTTCACCAGCTGTGTCCTAATGTAAGGATCACTTGTGGTAGTTCCACATCCTCCTCCTCCTCCTCCTCCTGTCTTTGACATAGCTGCTCAAACAGCTGGTCACAGGGCTTGTTTTACAGGTATGGTTGGCGTACATCTGGCAGAAGTTAAGTCCTGTCTGACACCTGTACTTGCAGGCAGTTCTCTGGTGAAAGCACATAACAATGAATGAGATTTTGCCTATATAAAAATAAGCCCTTTTCCCCCTTCCTTCTTCTCCAGTCCTCCAGCTGGTGCTATCCAGATTCCCGTTCTCCCCCGCCTCCTGGCTGGTTGGGAGACTGGCACTGTACTGGGAACCCAGTACTTAGTTCCCCTTCATCCCTCATTCCTTCTTCCTACCCCAATCCTGCTTTTGTCTCTCCCTTATTACTTTCTTGTTACACTCATCTTCAGCAGTACTACATGTAACCCTGTAAGCCATATGTATACAAATTAAAATTTTGACCTGTCTCCTTCTTGGACTTGAAATTTCCAAGCTGTTTGGCCAACAACTTAATCTTAGCATGACTGTAAACAGCTTTCTTCCCACCCCCTTTACCTTTAGTTCTGCCCCTACCACAGGGGGTCTTGGTCCACTGGGAATCTACATAAATGGCATGATGATACTAGTAATGCTAATTATGTTAATTAGCATGTTGTTAATTTAGCATTTGCGTATTCTAAGGTTTGGGGGCCTTAGACAATCAAAACAGTATCTGCAAGACCCACTTAATTATTGCGCCTTCTAGCGCAATTGCAGGGCATGTGGGGAATGCGTGGAGTCTGGTGCACAGGCAGAGGGACTCTGTAAGTGCGCTTGTCACTCCTGGGGCAGCAAGTCACCGGCACCTGTCCATTTTTTGTCCACTTGGTTGGCTTCCTAGTGGTTTCTAGAGATGCCCACAAAGACTGCATATTTATATTCAATCTGAAGACTGGAGGGCTCTTCTCAAACAGGAACCCCAGTGTTACATCATTTGGATATACAACGGTTAGAGCTAATTCCTGTGGAGGCTGAGTGCTTTCAGTTCGTCTTGTTAAGTCTCTTACAGAAGGTAAACTTCAAAGTACAAAGGTAAGTAATAACTTGGAATACAATAAAGATGTATCCAGTGAAAAATATCAGCCTGATTTTCTTACAAAATTATTCCAGAGAGAGAACAGCATTGGAAACGTTTGACAGAGACAACAGAAGGGAAGGAAATTCAAAAGAACTTAGGTGATTTAGGAGCCTAAGACTTATACATGGCTTTATACAGGCATCCATAAGACAGACAGGGACTTGGAATTAATAAAATTGCATTTAAAAGGTTAGCTGCTGAATTTGTCAGTGGGAATTTAGTTATTCTATTCACCTATGCATTTAATTGGATCTACAAAAGTGCCTGTCTTTACAAGCCTGAATATGAAATATAATTAGCCATTAGTCCTACTTCTACTATTGATTTAGGAGTCTTATTGATACTGAAATGTGACTTCAATTGCCTGGCTACTTCAAAATGATAAAAGTGTTATTCAATATTTCAGTAGTAAAGACAGGCAAATCAAAGAGATAGAACAAGTTGACAGTGGTTGGGGATGCTGAGTTAAGACTCTCGATCAGAAGCAAATAAATCCTGACGCAATATGAGGAAAATGTAATGGATGACTGCATCATGTTTGATATAGGGTTTGCATATACCAATGGGGAGCAGAAGCCACTCAGCTAGGTCTTTGTCTTGTACGGTAATGGTCATCATAAGGCATAACTTAACCCGCCATGAGGGCTTTCCTCATGTTGCAGGTGTGGGCCGTGTAGGGACTTCACCTAATCAGAAGTCAGTAATGTGCAGAACAACCACTGTGAGATGTTAGTAGTACACGTTCTTTTTTTCTATTCACCAGCAGTGTCCTACTGTGAGGGATCACTTGTGGTAGTTCCACATCCTCTTCCTCCCACCTTTCGCATGGCTCCTCAAACAGCCCGTCAGAAGGCTTGCTATGTGGGTACGGCTGGGGAATGGGACCGGCATGAACAGAGCGAAAGGTTAAACGTGTGGACAGTTACTGTGTACCAGCAAATTCATAGTAGCACTTTGTGTCTGTGCCCTTATCCAGAAAAGCTGTTAGGTAATTAGATTTAGCCCATTTTCATTGAAATTCATTAGTACAAGCTGCTATATAGACTAATTAGCCCTGCTTGTTAGTCAGACTAATACTGCACTGTCTTGTTTTGGTACTTGAATTAATGCTTTTGGAGGCAGCTTGGGTAAGTCCCCTCAGGTTTGACTTGTGTGATGTACACCCCCCCCAACACAGCATTTAACTGAGCTGTGCCAGGCCAGCCTGGACATGGAGCACAAGCAGGCGGTTGCAGCTACTCCATGAGGTCGGGTCAGAATTGATCCAGATTAGCCCAAACGTAATGCTAGCACACAGCTAGGTAAATTACAAAGCAAAGTATGTTTCTTGGGAATATCTAGGATGCAACTAAAATATGTCGTGAGACTTCTTTTTCTTTGCTAAACAAAATCAACATTTTTGCAGCTGAGATGTATATGCAGTTGCCTCTTCCCTTTACCAAAAGTAGCCTTCAGCAAAATGGCTTAAAATCTTGAAAACACTTTAAAGACATTAAAGTGGTGGGAAGTGTATTTTCTTCTTTTATAGGTATATCTTTTGGTCAGTGCTTTAATGCAATGATTGATGAAAATGTTGTCTGTGGCTGACATTTGGGATTATTAATGGATGTAGAATCAAATTTCTTTGGCATTAGAGGAAAAGGGTGATCTGTGTCTCACTAGATAAAATGTTCAAATGGGAATGGACCTTCGGTTTAATTTTAGGTATTAAATTTTAAATCTGTCAGGCTAGTAAAAGATGCTTATTGCTCCTATTGCAAAGGTCTGTGTAACGCATGAAAATGTGTAACTTGGTAGTGGATAAGAACAAGAGCTTTGAATTCTATAGCTAAAACCTGAAGCTTTGACATGTCCAAAATTTTAACTGAAGCCAGAAGGACATCAAGTAAAAAGCAAACAGACAAGCTCAGAAGGTTGTGCTTCACTCTGTAATTGTTACGTTTTACAGCACTCCACGAGTTAAAAGTAGAGCACTGCACAAGGCTGCTATTGTGAGAAGCCAACTCAAGGATTTTTAATGCTGTAAGACAAAGGGTTCCCTTAGCTAAAAATAATCTTTTCTTTCCTCCTGCTCCTAAGCTTTTTCCTCCAGGGAGCAGATTCATTATGCTGCGGGTATGCGCTCAGTGCGTTGCAGGAGTTGCTGAGATTTATGACGTCATGGCTCTAAGCCTTCCTCTTCTGCCACGAGGTCTGCACTTGTAGCTGTTGCCCTTTGTGTCTCACTAAAACACCACTTTCATGTACTAATGTGCTTTTTACCTGCGTAGAAAACAGCATTTGCCATTCTAGGTCAGTAAATTTGCAAAGGGAAAGCATGAATAAAGAAAGTGGCCTTTCATTGTAAGACAAAGCTTTGCCTCGATTTTAGGGCTTGCTAATCAAACAAAACAAAACACACACCTCATCAAGATTTTACACGGTTCACTTGTCAGGCAGAAGTGTGCCTGGAATCCATTTCCAGCCGAGGTCAAAGATCACAAGTGCTAAGGCAGCCAAGGGAATGATTCCCCTGTGACACTTTTGCTGTGTTTTGATGAAAGTGAAAGCCATGTGGTACATGGATGAAAAAGCAAACAGATTTTTTTTTTTTTTTTTCCTGTGGCAGTGCCGAATTTTGAAGCTAAGCACAGCAGGTAGGAAGAGTCTAATATTTGAAAAGCACTGGTACATCTAGACACCAGAGCACTTTATGTCTGTCTTTTTAACCCCTTGCTACATTTCTTACACAACTCTGTGTTTTTAAGATTCACACTAGAGTCATTTTTTTTCTCCTAAGAGTCTGGATACTTCTCTTAATTAATCCCTCACTGGGAGAGGGAGAATTATGTATATATGTAACACATGGGAGGTTATAACATAGCAAGTGATATGTATAATATCTTAATAGAAGAAATATACTTCCCCAGTAGAAATGGCCATGTTATCTTAAATATGTGAGTGATATATATAGGAGTATTACCTAAGGATGGGACTAAAAGCCAAGGTTATAATTCATTTACTAAGGCTTTTTTGACTGTGCCAGAAATAATATCTTATTCCTATGTTTGGTTATACAATTATATTCTCCTGACAGAATATTTCTTTTCCATGGATAGCGTACCTCTTACTTTCCACCCCTTTGACTGTTAGATAGTGTTGATTCTATTGTATTGCCACATTTTGAGGGTCATTTAATGCAAATGCTTGTCTGTTATATATACAGCTTGTTTATTATGCATTTTACTGAAGTCTGATGAACATGTAATTTTTATGAGATAATAAATAATAATACTGCAAAAGCCACCTAGAAAAAAAAAATTGTCAAGCGATTTTATGACTCAGGGGATCAGTAATGGAATACAGAGTTTTTCACCTCTAGGGCACTGATTCAAATATAACCTAGGTCATTAGTGAGCAAAAATCATTACCAGCAGCTGTTCAGTGACCTACAGAATGTGAAATGAGTTTGTGGTCTCAATACAATTTCTACTACATGTGTACACAGATAACAGAAAAATCACACTCAAAGTTGGCCTCCTTGTTGGCATTCTCACTGGAGAAACTAAAATCTAAACAGATGCATGGAGTGACTAAATGGCTCTCACATTTGTGAGTATGAAAAGCATTTGACTGATATAAGGAAAGAGAGAAATCCCATTGACAGCATGTTTAAGAAAATGTACAGCTGACAGTTATTGATTGAAAATCCTCTCTCCTCTAATAAGGATAGATTCCCTTTCAAGTGACTGCTGCTGTGGACATCTGAAGGTCTTGAATTAGGCCTGTAGTGATTTCATTGTAGTTAACATATTATGCCGCCAACGAAGCAAAGAATCGTGGGTTGAAATAACAAAGCGTTTAGGATTGCCAAGAGATGAATTTCAGTTTCTTAAAGTTTAGGTGGGGATTGTGCTGCAGCACAAACAATGTGGGTGGAAAAATGTTGTGGGTGGTGGGAGGGATTTCATGGCAGCTCTTTCCACATGACTGAATTAGTTATTGCCTTATCTTCTAAACCAGTTATGTGCTCTTGCCTTAGCTGATGGATGTAGGAAGAAGATAGATTTTTTTTTTCTTGGCCTTTTTGCTAAGAACAAATGTATCCTCAGCTTACTATCTGATACATCTTCCGTGACAGCCCCTGCAGTGACATAAATTTGATGAGCTCTGTAAGTCATTTCCATCTTAAACTACAGTGCAATTAGAGCTTAACTGACTAAAGATTTGACACTGAGCAAATTTTTTTCCTGTCTGTGTGATTTTATAGAATTTGCTGAATTCCTGGTTGCATTAGGGTTCTTCTTCCAGTATTCCTAGCAAATGAATATGTAGTATTATAAATGCTTTCATATTTTTAGACAATTGATCAGTTTTGTCACATTTTATGATGGGGTTGGGACTTTTTTTTTTTTAAAAAGAATTACAATCTTGATTGAACTTCAGAAAATCTTTATGAGAATAAGAAAGATGTAGCCATGCAGTCCCCGCCACACTTAGTTAAACAGGTTAATTTGGGATAAATCATCTGTGAAGACACCACAGAAAAAAACATCTGCAAACGAGGCTTCTGACTGCATTTCTTTTAGGACTGTATACTATTTATCTGGGTATGACACTAAGTGATAGCTGCTAAGTAAGAGATGCAGAGTGCTTCTGCAGAGAGTGGGCAAGGTGGTTATGGGGGTGTGTACACGATCAGTAATGCCTGTGTCAGATCTGAGGTGTTTTAGCTCAGCAGCAGTGCCTTCCTTTTGTGTAGTGGTCCAGTAACTTATCTTCATTTTACTGAAGCCCATTTACTCATAATTTTCTCTGTACCACCCTGATGCCCATTAACTATTACAAGTAGCTTTGCAAACTAGATTATCCCCTGTATAGTGAAAACCTCCTTGTCGGAAACTGGGAACTATCTGCAGGGTTTCCTCCAGCTCATTTGTCTGGGGGAGGGAACAAGCTGTTCTTCTTGAGGAACTCAAGTATTTAGCACTGAAACCAGGCAGCTTTAGAAGACTATGCAAGATCTCTGCAAAAGGACTTAAGCAAGTATACTGCTTCCTTTCCTTCATTCCTGCATGCCCCATGTTCTGGCAGTGTGAAAGCTTAAAAGCTGTCAGCTGGAACAAGCATCCATCTGGTACAGCATGGGGGTGCTTATCAAGGGGAGAATTTGCAACATAGACAAGGAATCAATACTGATCCTGCTTGGCTAGACTTCTGAGTAGACCCAGCAAGCTCTGGAGATGGCATCTTCATGGATAGGAAACGCTTCCCTGTTAGCTCTTAACCACATTTCTTGAGGATCAGGGCAAAAGCAGAATGGCAGAAATTCCCCCATTAAACTGCCTCGTGTGGGGCTGACTGTGCTTTTATTCCCTCTCTCCTGTGTGGCATAGCGAATAGTTTAGTGTGAGCATGGGCAGGTATTTTATTAATGTATGCCTTATTAGTCATCTTCCATTAAGAAAAAAACAAGGCCTCAGCATTTGTTCCTGTCCTAAAGAGAAGACAATTTAAGTAGATGAGAAAGGCACAGATGAAACAGATTTGATACACTGCCACTGCTGTTTCCCAGGTAAGAGCTAAGGCATAGCGACATGACTCACCTGAGGCCATATGAAGAACCTGTGAACCATCAGGGTGACAAATCCCCGTTTCCTGAATTTCAGCTGCAAAATCACAGTTTTCCAGCTTAGGTCATGAATAAGATTCATCTTTTTCATACATGAAATAGAAGCACCTAAAATGTGTTCTCTTGTTCTGTGAGGAGAATGCTGTTAAATGCCCTGGCTTTTCTCGGATGTAGGGCAATATCTCTGTAGAAGCATAGTCCCACCAGTATAAACAGAAGCTATTCTTAAACTCCACTAAATTACCTTGGAGACACTGGCTGCTTTAAACTGCAAATCCAAAATCCAGTAAAGGATACTTTTAAAAGTTTGCTTGTGGTACCCCAAACATGCTGATGTATTTCAGATGAATGCATTTTTTAACTTAGGTTTGGCTTGCCTGACTGTAGAATTGGGGGAAAGGCACAGAAGACTCACTTCTCAGGTCAGATTGCTGACCCTGCATGGGCAGGATGGAGATGAAATTGGGATGCCTCTGCAAACCTCATGGGCTTGCACAAAAAAGGCCAACTTCTTGCAAACCTATTTACCCAATCTGTAGGGCCAGAACAAGAGGCAGGGATGACAGTGGTGAGGCTGCAGTCACTACGGTGGACACTGAAGCTGTCACACAGCACAGCCCAGCTTCTTGTATCCATTCTGTCTGTGTGTGGGCAACTCGTTCAGTCAGATGATGTACTTTCTTCCTGACAAGCAAAAGTGATTTAAAAATCCCATTTTTTACACTTCACAAAAATTTTAATCACTTTAAGCTGATTTTTAAATGCCTTCTTAATTTGATTTTCTGGCTTCAACAGACTTTGGAATCCTTTTTCAACAAAAACACGGACATTTTCACAAGCTGAAGAGGATGTTTGTCATTGAGACAAGGTCATGTCAGGCCTTCTCAGCACATGACTGTGTTTGCTGCCATCACTGTGCTGTGTACTTGGCATCACAGCTTTAACACTTCTGTCTGTTTTAGCTGGCTTTTACCCTGACTTCTGGTTATCTTTTGCTTCTAACTTTATTCTGGAATAACTACAACAATCAGTTCCACTAAAAGATATTTCATAAGTTGTTTTTTTAAGCCTCTTAAAAGTCCAGTTACTCATACAGTGTACCAGGGCTGGAGGCCTTTCTGCAGGGTGTGAGGATTACTCCTACTGCTGATCCTCAAAGGGGAAATTGCTATTTATTGATCGGAGGTGCAGATGAACCTAGGAGGATCAGTATAAAAGCAGAGAGGGATTCTTATGTAAATGCAAAAATCTCTTTTGTCTGATGAAAAAAAAAATAATAATGGGGTCAGATTGACACTGAGAGAGAGAATCTAGGGAGAGCTATCAAAAATAAGGTCTTGGGCAAGAGTTGCTTCCCTTTTGAACCTGCTGCGGTCAGTTATAGCCAGTTTAGTCAACTGTAGGAGAGGAACAGAAATGTACCTCTAGTTTAGAGAAGTGACTTACAACCTGTTTCTAACGAGGGAGCCTGTGGTGAGCCAGGCAGCAGGGCTTCAGGCTCAGCCCCAGGCCCAGCTCCACTCCAGCACAGGAGGACACCTTGGCCTTCAGGGCATGGAGGTGAGCTCACAAGTTGCTCCAGGCTGCACAGAACCTCTTACCTTGATCCCGAGCCTCATGCTTAATCCCGAATCATGTCCTGCTCCCCGAGAGCTGATGGCCAGCACCCTGCTCTTCTCTGACAGACCCACGAGTGTTGCCCCGCTGCATGGTCAGAGGCACGGCCTTCCGTGACCTGGGGCTGGGGGCCCTCCCCACACGTGCCCCATGCTCTCATTACCAATGCTGAAACATTTTTTAAAAGCCACTTGATATTGAGCTTCTTTTTCTGAAGCTTTATTATCTGAAAACTCATCCAATGTGAAGTTATTGCCCTCCAGGCTGGTTTCGTTTATAATAAAATGTGATCTTCTTTCTTATCCAAATTGCTCTCATATCCATTTCCATTCAGATAACGAAGGTATTACTGGACAGCATATGCACAAAGCCTTCATTTGCATAATAATGTTTGAGTAGGTCATGATGACTAAGCAGTTTAATCTCCTGTTTGTGATCTTTTTCCTTAAACCTTTGTTATATCATATGGATATATTGCATTGTTCCAATTAACATAGAATTAATTGTTTCAGGATTTATTTTGCTTGGGTGGTAGGACTTTTAAAGTGGTAATTCTGTGACAAGGCAGAGGTTGGTTAGAACCATTATTGGTCAACTGTGTGGTCTTTCTGCCACCTTGTGGAGAAGGATCACTAAACTGCTGAGATGAAACTGAAAAGAAGACAGTTATTAAAATTCATGTCTTTCATAAATGCGTCTAGGAACTGCCTGTAGCAGAGTGAAAATTGTTGCTCTCTCCAAAAGTGTTTTAAATTTATTTTTTTAAAAAGTGCTGAGATCAGCCCAGATCACACCCAAAACACTTGCAACTGTACTAAACTACTAAACTATTACCATATGTATTCCTTTTTTTTTTTTTNATCTTTACCTTCACTACACCAGTCCACCTGGCTTCCCTGCCTCCATGACTCACCCATTTTGATCAATATGGTTTGATACGATTGTCCTCACTTGGACCTGTAACTTCATAGTTAGGCTGAGGGAGTTGGGGTTGTTAGGGAGTTGGGGTTGTTCAGCCTGGTGCAGAGAAGGCTCCGGAGAGACCTTATAGCGGCCTTCCAGTACCTAAAGGGGGTAGTGATAGTACAAGAGATAATGGATTTAAACTAAAAGGGGGTAGATGTAGATTAGATACTAAAAAGAAATTCTTCACTGTGAGGGTGGTGAGGCACTGGAACAGGTTGCCCAGAGAGGTTGTGGATGCCCCATCCCTGGAAGTGTTCAAGGCCAGGCTGGATGGGGCTTTGAGCAACATGGTCTTGTGGAAGGTGTCCCTGCCCATGGCAGGGGGACTGGAATTAGATGATCTTTAAGGTCCTTTCCAACCCAAATCATTCTATGATTCTATAGCTTAATTTAACAAGGTTACCTTGCCCATTCTCTCATTCAATCATAGTACATCTAATTAACTTAAGAGATGTACCAGCCTCTGTTCATTGGCCACGATGAATGTTGGTGAGCACCGGCCACTATTTGTTTCTGTCTTCTATTCCTCGCTGAGCACCTAGCATCCAGCTTGTATGTAGACACTGAAATTATGCAGTTGCCAAATGGGGAAATTTCTGCCAAGGGTGACCAGGTTATCCAAACACAAAGTTCATCTGGAAGCATGATTTGTTTCACCCAGACATGTCAGAAATTGACTATGTTTAGCTCTCTATTGCTCATATGCAAAACCTTTCAGTTCTTTGCTATACACTGTACATATCCAGACTGTTCAGCTCTGTGCATTACAGATCTTCACTGAACCAGGAGACAAAATCCTATTTAAAGATTGCTGACATTTGAGAGTCAGGCGAGGAGTGTCTCCTGCATTTTCCTTCTTCCCTTACTTCTCTGCTGTGTACAGGACAGAGAACCCGGCTTTTCCCCTTCCATGTGTTGGAGCTTCAAGGAAGTGGAAAAGGTCCATTTTGTCCATTCCCACTTTCATTTTGTATGACCATTGATTATGTGATGCTTTGAACAAGGTGTGGAAAGGAAAAACCCCTCTGATTTAGAGTGTTTTATGAAGATAGGTTATACAAACAGAAGGTTTTCCTCAAAACTATGAATATTTGTTGTTTGTGCTATCGTTAGAATGACACATGCCAAACAAATTTGGGTTCCTTTAGTGCTAGGTATACATTAAGACATGTCAACCAGACATATGCTGATCTAAACAAAATAAAGAGTGGGGAAATGGGAATACATAAGACAAAAAGTGTCAGCCTGTTCTATAGTTAGTAATGTAGGGAATGAATGACTGATGCTACAGATTTATAGATTTGTGAATAATTTACCCATGTAAAAAGCATATTAAAAGAAGAGGCCATTGGCATGAGTAAGATTCCTCATCTGCATGAGATATATATGGCTTCTTCTGAAGTATAAGTTCATGCAGACAGTGTGCGTTAAAGCCCTCAGATAAAATCAGATGTCTTTTATTTCAGTCAGATCCTATAAAACATTTATACTCTTCAGTATGAATGCATCTATGGATTAAAATGCGGAACATTTCTTTTTAATAGAATTTATATGATTGCATATCTATATTATCCATTATTAGAGTTTCTGAATTATTTCAAATTTAGACACAATTTATAATTTTAAATGACAGCATTATACTCTTCACAGAAGAAATCAGAACTGATTCCTTTGCTACCTGGGCGTTCTTTGCCAATATAGCTCTTCAGAGAAAGAACTTGTGCATCAGTTTATCTTTCTTTTATTTGTTAGCTTTTTTGCCCGATAAGAACAAAAGATACAGCGTAGATATTGACGGTAAGAGTACCTGTATCTTGTTTTTGATTAGACGTGTAATTCCAATCCCCATAATGATACCTTTCCCAGTTCCACTGTGCAATGCCTTGACTTCTCACAGCTCTGGGTGACAGAAATCTACTGGGATTTCCTCCAAGAACTGTAGCAAGTGACCAACACTTTGTGGAATGTTTATGGGGAAAGCATTTTCAGTTTGGCAGTTTATCTTTCAGTTCACTTGGCTTTCTTCTTACATTTCACTGCCAGATGTAGCAAAGAACACAGTCTCAAGCTTTTGCTTGTGTTTTAACATGTAGTTAAATGCAAGTTGTGAACATAATCATATTGGAGAATAAAAATAAAATCGGTTAGCATGCTGTATCTTACGATATTTTCATCTCAATATAGGCCAAAGCAGTAAAGAAGAAGAAAACGCAGATTACATGCCTGTGTCACTCAGTTCTCATCTTTAGAGAACAGCGGACACAGATTTTCTGTGTTGCAAGTTTCTGTATTAAATCTTTCAGTCATGTTAGCTATCTTGGCAGTCATTCAGGAGAAATCTATGAGATTTTTCCTTTCTGCTGAGAGTGAATATCACAACATGAAATTGCTTTAATTGCCGTGACTGTTAATTATCATCCTTATCTATTACACTGCTCTGTTGAGGATTAGTTCTGTGGTAAGTACCTGGATGCTATTTCATTCTGTTAGCTGAGCCTTGGCAAGTTAATTGCAAAGAGCTCTGAGGGGGGCTGTACAAGGAAAGCAGACACAAAAGGTCTTATAACTGAGAAGAAGGCAATTCCCACTCCCCGGAGGGTCTGGCTCTACGTTACGGCTCTCTAGCCTGTAAAAACTTTTATCAGCTCTGAAATCTCTCCTTCCCTTGAGGTATAAATACAAAAGCTGAGACTCGGGGTAGTTCCGCATAGATGATGACATCAGGACAGATATCTGTGCTTAAGAAAGAAAAAATCTGTTTTTCACTCCTTGAAACTACATTCAAAATTCAGCTGCTTCAGGCTGAGATAATTTTACAAAGAGGGAAGACTGCTACAGAGGTAGCTGGCCTCTTCTTCAGTGCCTGTGTCACCAGGGGGAAAAACTATCACTTGTCTGTGTAAATAAACACAGAATATCACTGAAGAGGATGGCTCTAGACATCTGATGTATCGACAAAGTTGAGCCTTAATTCCGTACTGTGCAGGACTGGGCCTAATACTTAACAAATACTTAGCAAATTCACAACAGGCAAGTTATTCTCTGTTTTGTCTGTTTACTCTTCCTTCCTGTTATGTTGTTATAAAGAAAAAAAAAAAAAGTTTACACTGGAATGTGTCCAGATCCTTGAGAGAGCCAAGCTCATCTAAAATCCTGAGCAGAATATTTCGATTAGAGTTAAATTCATGGAAAGTGCTGCAATGCAGTATCACAGAAGTTGCATTTGCTGGCTCTCCGTCATGTTAGTGTAGGCAGCTAGGTGGGCTACAGCCTGTGTTTTGTATACATTAAAAATATTTCCCTGTTGAATGAGCAATGCAATGCAAGTAGTAGGGGAATGATTCCTCCACACATTTTTACATATACAATTCAAACTACTTTATGTAAGAACCTGCTGAACTCTCTCTGCTCAGACTAGAAATGCTGGATGCTAAAAAGTTTTTACATTATTATCTCTTTATTTAAGGAATTTGCCTTAGAGCATATGGCCTTTTAACATGAAAAATAAATTCTATATTACATTTAAACACCTACCNGAAAAATCCATTCTCTCAAAATTCACACTTAAGCCAATTAAGGTAATTTATTGCTCTCATATGACATATAATATGTAAACTCTGAGAATTTTAATATACACCATATGTAGAGCAATCCTGTGGTAAAGTATAAAATGTTTTAGTCTTTTGTATCACATTCACTTCTTTTCTTCAGAGGGCTAGACATCCTTCCTTAAGGGAACATGGTGAGGTTTGGGTTTTATTGTTTTCCCTGTGTAGTTTTTATGAAGAGGTGTGATTGGGCCTGGAGGGCAGTGGCTGAACCAAATGAAGTAGTAGCTACTAAATAAAACCTTTTGATAAGTATGTAAATATAAAACCTGTTTCATAGTACAACTCAGAAGTGCTATTCTGAATAGCGAGACAAAGTGGTAGTTGAAGCTCGGTGTGAGAATTTGGGCAGAATCTCTGCTAGGTCCTCACCGCTGTTTTGCAAAATAAAAGCTTGAGTATAAATAATTATCAATGACATTTAGGATTCTAAATGGCTAGGTCAATCTTCAGTGTAGGACTTGGGAGCTTAATTTTTTGTTGCAGACCAATTTCATCCCAACGATTATCATGTTCTGTTGCAGTGTGGTAAATTACAGGTGAGTCATTCTATCTGCACAGGCTAAAATCCAGACTCAAGTGATCTGATAGACTCATTCAATATGGCAATTAAGGGGAAAAATTAGCCTTTCTATGAATGTGAGATGGTTTCATTGCAACTATTTCACTGTAATGCCCTTAGTAAGATTTAGCACGTTTCACATCCTGTGGTGACTTCACCTCCTTCACGCTTCTATGCAAAAGCTTAAGCAGAGCGAAACTCTGTGTTGAGATGTGTAATCTGTTGTCAACCAGTTCGATCTTGTCCACAGTTAATAGCATTCAGGCTGTTGCAAATGAAGCTAAGAAATGTCTTTCGCAGACAGCAGGATTTTCCTTACATTCCCCTGCAAAATCTGTGTAGAGGGAATGTCCATATGTTTCCCTGTCTTTGAGCCAAACGGTGTTGTGGGATGATGTTCATACTCTCATTATCTCAGATGTTCCACACAATGATATCATTCATGAAATGACAGAATGTCTTCTGAAAGCCCTGGAAACAGGCTGACACCTCCCATTGAAACTGTCAGAATGTGGCTGCTCTCTCTCAGAAGCAGGAAATACTCAAGAGGGCTGGAGGCAGCATGATTCAGGCTGATGCGTCTGGTGTCCCAAGCTCAGGGAGCAGTGTCTGGGGAGACTTCGTTGTCAAATTGGTTTCAAATCTAGAAAAGAAAAGAATAGGAAAAAAATATATTTGAAATTAATAGTGAATTTAGATGCAACCTTTTCCCCATTGCATTCTAATTCTGCCAAAGATTTAAGTCATTAAATTGTGCCTCCTTTTAAGTCCTCAGTCTATGAAGACTTTGGTGCTCACTTTGGAGCACCAGTGCTCAAGAACCATAGCCTAAATCTGACCTGAGTTGCTTGAGGAATTTTAGCCAAAGCCCTGCATGCCCCAGCCTAGCACAGGGGCTTCCAGAACTGGAACGTTTCCTATGTTATCTGATATTTGTAAGCCTACCTGGTTGAGGCAGGCTATTTTCAAGAATAACAGGTAGGTGGCCTGTGTAACAAAGGAGAATATTTTATTCTGCTTTTACAGGTACGACTTTACAAGGGTGGAAGGGAAATTTCACTCCTTCCTCCCTCTGTTAGCTACCAAGTTGCTTCTCACTATTCCATTATAGCATTGGTAATTCATATACTCTTGCCTGTTATAAGTTTCCACTGCTATTTCTTAGTTCCCTTGAAGTCAGAGAGAGTCTGTGACATTGCCATTAGTACATGCAGCATATATAGTGTGTGTTTTTATGGTATCCTGTCATTTTTTTTCCATTTCCATCCAGACAAAACAAAAACAAAAACAAAACAACCCCCCCCCCCCCAATAAACCTTCAATTTCTTCACAAGGAGGGTAGAGTAGCACTGGAGCAGGCTAACACAGAGGCTGTGGAAGCTCCATCCTTGGAGGTTTTCATGACATGGCTAGTCAAATCTGTGGCTGCCCTGATCTAGTGTTGGCAATAGTCCAACATTATTCAAGCCACAGGTTGAAACAGAGACCTCCAGAGGTTCCTTCCAACCAGAATTTCTATGATTCACCTCTCCTCTTTATAGCCATGAGCTATAAAACCTCAAGGGGCCATAACCCAGTGTAAGGGAAGGATTCAGTTCTCATCTTTCACAGTGGAGCTGTGTCTTCTACTGGTGTAATACACGTCTATTCTTGTCTTGCATTAAGATCAGTAAAGCACACCTGATTTTATATAATTTTTGACATTTTGGTCGCTTCAGAAAAGAAGGCAAAGGAGGGAAAAAGAGAGAGGAACACTATTGTTACTACTTTCAGAGAAAGAGTAGCTAAGGAAAAGATGGATGGAGGGGAAACACACTGTACAAGACAGAACATTTTGGAGGTTCAAAACTTACATGGTCCTATGCATACCTGGTGCTTTTGTGAAAATTTGGATGGTGAACAAGTATAATTTACTGTGCATATTGCCAAGAAGAGATGAAGCATTGAAATAGGTGCATATTTTCATTTTCCTGGCAAGACCTGGTTAAACCTGTCACATCAGTCATCCCATTGGGAGAGAGCATACATCTTTAATTAGCCTGGAAATAACATCGGTGATGTGCCCAAAGGCATTTATGGGATCTCTCAAAATTCTGACATAAAATTTATTGGAGGATTCCTGGGATAATTCCCTGTTCTCTTTCTGAGTTTCCAAAATGCCCTGTGGATAATGTTCAGTTATTTCTACATCTTACAAAAATACATCTGGAAAATACATTTTTGAAAGGTAGAAACATTAGTATTTTCACAAATTGCTCTAGGATATGGAATCTATGAATTCCTATCTCTTTTCAGTTTACAAAAAAAATTTTCTCATGCACTATTCAATAAATTCACAACCCTTTATCTATGTTTTAGAGCAACCATAAAGTTTTGTAGGGAAGTCTAGCTTATTAGAGGATTGTTCATTAAATTATGCTGCTTTATTGAGCCTGGTTAGCTCTATGCATTATTATTGAAAATATTTAAAACTTACTGCTAGAAGCAAACAAATAACTGCCTTCAGGTAGGGAAACATATAGTCTTTGTCCCTTCACCATCTTCTCTGTGGCTGCATCAGAATGCAGAAACTGTGGGAGATGAAAAGGCAAACATTTTGGCAGTGTCATCGTGTCATCTTACATTACAGATTCTACTAGAGATTTCATAGAATCATAGAATCACAGAATATCTCAAGTTGGAAGGGACCCACAAGGATCATCGAGTCCAACTCCTAGCACTACACAGGTCTGCCCAAAAATTTAGACCATATGACCAAGAGCACAGTCCAAATGCTTCTTAAACTCTGATAGGTTTGGAGCTGTGACTATGTCCCGGGGGAGCCTGTTCCACTGCGCGACCACCCTCTCAGTGAAGAACCTCTTCCTGATATCCAGCCTGAACCTCCCCTGTCGCAGCTTGACTCCATTCCCTCGGGTCCTATCACTGGCCACTAAAGAGAATAGGTTTGAAATAGTGCCCTAGGAAATGCAGACTCAAAAAAAAAACCAAAAACCAAAAAACTACTAGATATCTGAGAAGTCAAATATTCTTGCATTCTTATTAAAGCCAGTAAGCAATTAGCATTTAGGAAAAGGTGGATGAGTCATTTTTATTCTCACTTTTATTCCCAGTTGCACTAGTATGATATTTTTTAAATACCCTAGCTCATAGGTAGGGTTTCAAAACAGACATTATAAAACACACTCAAGGCTTATCTTTACTGGAGAGCATGACAGGCTGGACATTTCTAGTTTCCAGGAGCCAGCACAACAGCTTCAGTGCACTGCCAAGGAAGTTAGTCCCTCAGCAGGTTAAAAACAGGATGGCTGATAGAGTATTTGAGCACCTTCAGGAAGAACCCCTGACAAGGATTAGAATTATATGAACAGATTACAAATTGCATGTGTTCTTCCTGCTTATGGAGCAAAGGGGAAAAGTGACCAGAATTCCCATGCCAAGAAGAGGCAGGAGGGCTTATGAGCTCACTTCCAGAAGGGGAGACACTGACTTGGGCTTAAATAGCTTTACTGGGGTAGGAAGAGTGCTTGCTTGTGCTTGTCCATCAGGAAATAAATAAAGCATTTGATTTGACTTATTTATTTATTTATTTATTTCTACAGCGCTGAGGTCAGGCTTGCAGTGAATTATTTATGAAGTCCACAAGATCTCATTCCTGACTCGTAATGGATACCTCAGAGCCTACCACTGTATTTGCAAAATTAGAATAAGTTTAGGTACATTACTTCACACTAAACTACTGAATTTTACTCAGCTGAATTTTATCTGCCATTTTAATGCATAGTCACTCACTCTTATAAGGTCTTCCTGTATTTCTTCAGAGACAGCCCTCATCTTTACTAGACAGAATAACAGAATTACCAACACACCATGCCATTTCACCTACTGGCAGAAATCCCCTGGTGACGTCCCTCTTCTATAAGAACTGTTTTCTCCTACCTTTCGTTTCCAATATTTCATTCAAGAATTACTTGTTTCCAGGCTGCTTAATATCCTTGAGATCTTCTGGTGAGTAACCATGTTGAGTATCTTTTTTAAATCTATGTGGATGGTATCACCTGGGCCTTTCTTGGACATACACCTGCTAATGCCCTCAAAGATCTCAGTAGGTCTGTGAGGTACATGCTGCATTATTGAATGTGAGGTGACTCTTCCTCTCTGTGTTTGTCACAAACTCTTTCTTATTTTCTACTTATTCCTCAGTGTAGACAACAAATTTACCTGTTTGTGGTTTTCAAGATATTCTGTGAAATCTTTTAGAAATTTGGTGTCAGGTTTCCTCCATGCCATGCTTCAGTTAACAAGGCAACTTTAAAATGAGATGTAACATACCATCATCAACACCTTTAATTATTTCATGTTTGAGTTTCTTTTGTACTCCTGATTGAAAAATGGTCTTGGGGATTTTGTTACTTTTACCTATTTTTTCCACAATAACTTCTCAATATTTCAGTTTGAGACACACAGAATCATAGAATGGCATGGGTTGAAAAGGACCTTAAAGATCATCTAGTTTCAACCCCCCTGCTCTGGGCAGGGTTGCCAACTACTAGAGCAGGCTGCCCAGCGCCACATCCAGCCTGGCCTTGAATGCCTCCAGGGATGGGGCATCCACAACCTCTCTGGGCAACCTGTTCCAGTGCCTCACCACCCTCTGAGTGAAAAAATTCCTCCTAATATCCAACCTAAATCTCCCCTGTCTTATCTGGTGACTTCCCTGCAAAGAGTTTTGGGGTCTGAACTTTGTAAGTCTCTTCCATAGTGACATAGAAGCAAAAAATATATTTAGCTTTTTAATTATGGTCTTAGCTTCTCAGTACCTCTTACATATCTAGGTCATTTACTAGCTTCAGAGGCACTTGACAAGCTTTCTGTTCCTGCTATGTTGAAGAAAGGAGTTACAGTTTGTCTTGGTTTTGAGCTTGTGCAAACTTTTCTCAGAAATTTTTCTTTTGGTCCTGACTTATCATCGTTTCACATTTGAACTGCCATGGTGTACAGTCTTTTCTACATCCCTTATCTGGCATAGCTTTTGCTTTTTGAATGATGCCTTTCTGCCACTAAAAACTTCTTTACCCTGCTGTCTAATGCCTTTTTGCCTTTCCATAGCCTTCTTTGAAAGATGATGTGTTTTTCCTGTGCCTATAAAGTGGTGTCTTTAAGTAGTCTCCAGCTTGCCTGTAAGGATTTAACTCTTAGATGTCTCATTTAGTTTCTTTTTAAGAAGCTGTCAATGTAGTATCTTTCTGAAGTTGATCCAGCTATGGCAGCATTTTTTTTTTTTCATTTCTCCTACAAGGACATTGTGTTTTTGTACATTACAGCATTACAGTTGCTGTTGCAGAACAGCTTTTGATCATGACTTTTTAAAACAGGTCCCATGTGCTACTCAGAGTGTAGTCAAGTGACACTTTCTTCTGAGGGGCTCACTAGCCAGTTTCTCCATGAAGTATCAATAATTGTGCCTAAAAATCTCTGCTGCAGTATTATATCCCATTTTACATGAGGATATATTGCAGTCTTTTTCAACTTGCCTTTCAGAGATTCTCTGATCTCTTCCAGTGTCACCATCTTGAGAAATAAAATGACCATTTACAGTGCTTTGTACCTGCAAGTGGCCTCCTAGTACCTAACCGTAATATAAACTATTTTTTCTACATTTTTCTCATTTAACCCTTGGATTTTATCTCAGAAGAATTCTGTTACTCATTGGTGTAGTCAGCTTGTGACTCTGACTCAATTCTAAGTTTTCTGTACCTTCCAGCATACCACTGTGTCCTCACCATTACTGCTGAGTTTCTAGGCTTCGTATCCTGGCTTCACAGTGTTCCACTGACTGTTCCACCAAGTTCCTCCTATGTTATCTTGATTATCCTTATATCAGATAAGACTTCATGCCACTCTGCATACATAGGTGTCTGAGAGAGAATTTCTGCATCCTTATCTATAATGGACATGTTGTCCAAGCATACATGCTTCTTTGTACATCTGGGCTTCTCCCCAGTCTTCTGTGATTATGAAAAGATTACACATGATGTTCTTGATTTTTAGGTAACAATACCCATATGGTTCAAATACAAGACAGTCCAGAACTCCATTATGTATATTAAATTACATAAAATGGGGGAGAGGATACCAGTATCTAGCTTTAAATAGCTTACTGTAATTGACTTTGCGAGATGTGAACTTACACATTAACAATAAATGATCCATTCTCACAAAGATGCATTGCTGTTGCTTACTTGTTCCGTGGTTATACTACCATGGAGTTCTTGTCATGGATTAAAACCTGGTTTTGGAGATGCCATACAAACAAACAAACAAACAAAAAAAAGATGCTCTCTAAGAAATTCAGCTGCCACCTCCATATGTGCCAACTTAAACTCAAGAGGAAAAATCTCACTGATAATTTGCTCCTCCTGTCACACACCAGTTCAGCCTAGATTTTTACAACAGTGCACACAAAAATAATAAAATAATTGTGACCTATACTGGAGGAAGATTTAGCCCTGCAAGCTTTTTTTTTATTATTATTATTATTATTTCTTTTCTTCCTCAGAAGTTTATTTTCTAGTATTAAAACCCCTAACTTACCCAAAATCATTGCAGAGGGAGGGCTGTGGTTGACTGCACAGCACATCACTCAATACATGTAATCAGAACAATCTTGAACTACAGAGCATAATATAATGATCAAAAAGCAATAAACACCTCCTGACAAATGACACATAAGTATCTTCCAGGCAGAGCCATTAAAACCTATTGATGATACACACGGAGTTCCCAGAATTAAACGCGTTTCATCCTGGTACAAAATGCCCTCATGAAAACAGTGGGGGTTAATTTAAATAGCCATCTTGTACCAGAATAAACTCACAATCATTAAAGGAGACAATCAGTAAAGGAGATGAACACTCATTTCTCAGTGGGAGAAAAATGTCTTAAGATGATTCCTCCATCTTTGTCCTCTCAGGGAGTTCTAAAAATGTCTGCTGTAGATAAATCTTGTAAGTAGAGTTTAAAACTTTACTGAAAACATGAACTCAGAAGTTACATAGTTTTATGTTCTATTTTCATTCCATGTCACCAGCTATTCCCTCTTGTCCCATATATGATAATTTATCCATCTTCCTCTTTCCTATTGGAGAGAACCACTGTATCACTTCTCTCTCCAGCACCCTTTTTCACTTCAAAGTACCAGCTCCATTTTCTCTCAGATATTGAACTATGCTTTTGAAAGCATTTATTCTCAGCTTGTATGCACCTTTAAAATTCTTTGCTTATATTTATGAAGAAGGACCAATGTTTAATTTTCCAGCTCTGTGAGCTGGTCTAATAAAAAAATGTCCAACCTCAGCTCTAGTACTGATCAGTGTGGTGGGCTGCTGGTACCTTGCTACCTCTGCATTACAAGCTGCAGAATACCTAGAATAAATAAAAGAGAGATTTAAGAAGAGATTTGTCTGAAATTGCAAGGAAAGTTTTTTCAGATGTTTATGAGGAGCTTTGCTAAAAATGGGTGTTAGTAAGAACCTGTCATGGAATTTGTTAATGGTAGTGCAGTTTTGCACCTTTGAATTATATGGAGACGGAAAAGTGAAGAAGGTGGAAGTGGCGGGGATGGGTTAGGAAAGGAACTGAAATTGAAGCAAACAATTTACACTTGTGAAAAAGCAGAGGCGTGCAAAAAGGCATACAGGCAAGGTGACAGTCAACAAAAAGATGGTTTTGGTTTTGGCCAGGCCAAGATGGCATTTATCAAGATGACAAAATTTGCCAATAACTGAGTCATGAAACGATGACTGAGTGGATTAAATCTGTAGCTGTGCCTCTGGACAGGTAAGGAAGGCTGTATGTTAAAGTCATCATGCAAAAAGACTCCATAGGGATTAAAGCCTGCAGCCATTTTGCCGACTGTCAGAGGGATAAAGGTATTTGTTGTTTTTTGTTAAAGTGAACTCAGTCCTTTGGAAGAATAAAGCTATATAGCTTGTATGATACCTTGCTGATGACACCAGTGGCATGGCCACAGTGTGCTGGGGAGCCAGTCACTCATTGTGTGTTCCCTCAGCTCCCAGTGAAATATCCATGCAAGGGACGTTGCACCGCAGCCTTGTCCTGCTGTCAGGTGCACCAGCACTGTCCAGAACAGAGGGTTATTTAAAGGGTAGAACATTTTACATATTGGACAAGTAAAATGTCTCCCCCCCACATTTTTTTTTTTTTTTTTTAAGATCTCTATCACGAAGAGACAGATGTGCAGACATTTTGGCTAGGCTATCATGTTCTCATATAATGTTTTCAAAGTTCTTTTTTTTTGACTTTTCAAGTATGACTGTATTGTATAAATTGACATGTATAACTGATTGTGGTTCATTTCTACTCTTTTATATCTCAGTATAATAAAATAGATACTGTTTTTAACTGGAAGAATAATTTGTACAGAGAATATTAAATAACTTAATTAAACCAGACAATAAATCAATTTATTTAATGGAAATTTCCAGGAGGCATGTAAAATCCAGATTTTGTTTTAATCAGAAGCTGATAATTATCTTTTTGTATGGGAAATACATTCATAACTGGTAGCTTTAAGTAGCAGTGCAAACTCTGCATAGCTTTATAATTCTCATTGTATTGAGATTCCCAGCTATGTGTTAACTAACCTTGCACTGGAAAAGTGATAAATTACTCTCTGTCTGCTGGCAGCCAGTAATTCTATACATTTATTGCCTAATATTCTTCCTATGAAAATGTATTATGATTTATTGTGTATTCATAGTCCAAAGATTACCAAAGAAAAATCACTTATACTGTAAGTGAGTCATCTGCCTGTATCACAGCAGTAGAATTTAGCCTTACTTCACAGCCAGACAATATCTGGGTCTGCTCCAGCTCTTCAGCCTTGGCTTGTGCGTCCGATGCATGTACCTGAGTTAAACTGTCATTTTGTCATACCTCCATTGTACATTGTAGAGCTTTTATTTTAAGGTAAATCAGAGATATGAATCTATCCCATGTAGGATTAAACATACAAAATTACATGCACTGTTTAAAAAAACAAAAGCATTCTCCAGGTCACTATTAGTCAAATAACTGCCCAAGTTGGCTAAGGTAGACAACACTATAATAAAAATTTGACTGAACCTATTGTATCAGCGCTTTCTAATAATTATAATGCTCATCTATTATTCCCCCTCTCAAAATGCCTATCTCATTCAGTGCCCAGGAAGGATCCCTCACAAACAACTGAAAGCAATAAAGGGCAGGAGAAGATTTCAGTAGTATTCCTTTACTCCTGTGTGGTTGAAAGCATTCAGCAAATGAGAAAAACAAGGTTTTTAAAAGCTCATAATTTAGTCCATTGAGTTCAGAATGGTTCTCGCCTGTGTTTCTGCCTCTGCCACAGAGTTTCTGTATGATGTTGGCCAATTTATTTAAACTAAACTTTGTCACATCGATACTTGTTTCCTTGTTTTCATTGGGCCTGACTTGAAACCCTGGGAACTGGCTTGCTGAGTGCTCAGTGACAGCTGAAACTGAAATCAACAGCAGCTGTGCTTTGAATAGAAAACATGGTATAGAAAGCCATGTGTTCTCGAAAAGTCAAATCTTAGATAAGACACACGAAATCCATCATACTTTTATTTTTAATCTTTTTGTGCCTTTGTTTATCTTCCTTAAAGCAGGATTAAAACCTCTCCCATTAGAGGGATTTTGTGAGCATGAAGTGGCTCAGTTTTGTGAAGCTTCCAGGTACTTTGGTGACAAGTAGCATAGAGAAGTTCACAAGGAAATATAACCATTCTGTCTTTTTAATTCATATAGTGAATAAGGCCCATGGGTACTGAATGAGAATAAAGGAGGATGGGGGAGCAGTGTGCTAGATAAACTTGACCTACCTTATATAGGGAATGAGATGGCATCCTCTAGTTTGCCAAAAGTATGGTCTCTCTGAGTTGAACAAATACATCTGTTTTTATACCGTAGTGGGGGATGGACAACTATTTCACAAAACCCACAAAAAAAGACAAAACCAATCCAAGCAGAATATGAAAACAAGGACACAGAGGACAGAGAAATATATGCTCTGATGATGCTGATCAATTGGAGGTATAAGCAGCACGGATGATGGGGCAGAAGAAGCACGTACTTTGACCAATACATACAGGTGTTACGTAACTGCACTGAAGGCAGCGTCAGGCAGGCTCCTGTCATTGCAAGCCCTGGTTCCAGCATCTAGCACTCTCTGTGTCACTGAGGTATGAACACTTCCCCACCAAGCCCAGAAAAAACATACCACAGAAATATGCAGTTTGGAGAGAGGTGAAACCACCTTTCAGCCTGCTTTTCCTAAAAGTAGGAGTGGCACAGACTCAACAGTTTACCCTCAGTCAATTTATTTTACTAATTTAGCAGAAAATAAATCTAGCTGAAATTTGATAATTTTCTGCTGAACTAGTGAGTTAAATGGGCTAATGAAATTATCTGACAAGTTTCATTAGTGTGAGGCAAGAGGTAGAACTGCACGGCTGGAAAGTTAAGAAGAGAGTAGGAAGGAAGGGTTAAGATTCACCTTTTTTGGTAGAAAATGAAGAACTAGATCGGCTGCATTTGAAGAATTTTATATGGAAAACTGTGGAATCCAGTCTTGGAACAGTAAGATCCCTTTTCCATTTGCCATCCAAGCATGGATGCCCGTTCCTTCCCAGTGGCAGGCAGAGGCCAGACTCATCTAGAAGGCCTGTGAAGGGGCAATGTCAGCCTTGCTGTACCAAGGGCTGTGGCAAGCTCAGCCACGTCAAGTAAAGATGCAGTCTTTACAGACTGTGGTCAGTAACATCTGGAAAGTTCTGCCAACATACGTGAATTATGGTTTTGAAAGATTTCAAAGACAGACAGCACATAGACGGTGAGTGATAAAGGTGATTTGTCAGGAGAGAATGCAAGCAAAGAAGAGGGGTGGTGAGATGGGCTGTGCCATAGGTGAAGGGTGCCTGGAGAAGGGTGAGGAGATGGGAGGGGAAGAAGCAATGCTGCAGAGTCAGCTCAGGGCTACCAGGATTTATCAGATCAAATGCTGTGCTGTGTGAATGCAGCTGTACAGTCTTCAGGGAGAATCCAGATTTTGAGGCTATGCAGTCTCTTTAATGTAACACAGAGCTAACAAGGCTGGTTCCCAGATCTGTGACCAGTGCAGGGACCCCATAGGGTCTCATGGCCCTGCCTTGGCGACCATGCCCACCCCAGAGGGCCCTACCTCTCAGCGAGAGTGGGGCAAAGAGAGCTGGAGGCAAAAGCAGGTGGTGCTGGGGACCCGACATCTACACCAGCAGCATTGCAGGAGGTTCTGCTGCAGACTGGACTACGTCTGGTTCCCAGGATTAAGCACTGGTTCGCAGCTGGAGCACATTGGGTACCCTCCTGGAGTTCATCTTCTGGTTTAACTTTGTGAGAAAGGAATTTAGTTCATGTCCTCAGAGAACGCTCAGTGACTTGAACCTAAGTACAATGAATGCAGATGGTTGGGAGAGTTGCTTTAAAAACATTGGCTTTGAACTAGGAAGCTAATTTAAGCACACACATGAGGATCAAGCAGTCTGGATCTAGTTTGTGTTTTCAAAAGGCACCTGGGTGGTTTGACATAGTGTTTGCCACTTTTCTGGGTTCAGGGGGATTGTTGGGTTTAATGTGTGACTGGGACAGTGCTGCCTCTTGATATTTTGGCCCTGGTTGTCTTGGGGACCCCTGGTGAGGCTGCAGGATTGAGTATGGCTGCCAGCACTCCCAGGCCCTGCGTCCCCATCTCAGCCAGTACCTACATTTTCAGGTCTCAGCCCTGTCAGCTCAGGGCTGTGTTTTACCTCCCTGGCCCTACAGGGATGAAAACTAACTCTTGTACCTACTGTTCTCATGGCAGTTCCTTCAGTTTACCTGGCTTGAGCATATGTACTGGCTGGTTGGCACTATGAAAGGGCAAATAAATCAGCTTTGTGGCAGAGGTTTGATCAAGTTGTTTCTCATAGTTCTGTAAGCACACCTAACTCCCTAACCCTTTAAAGAAAACATGTTTAAAAATCAGAGGGCCATTCAGCATCTGTGCCTTGTCATGGCTTTGGCCTTTTATTCTTAAACTCCCAACAACTTCACCACTTTGAAGGGACTTCTGCTCAGATTAAATACAGCCAGAGCATTGCCTGTAGATCGCCAAGCCCATTTAGTGTGAGCAGCTGAAGCCACCCTCCAGCAGAAAATCTGCTTCACCTGTACTCCAGAGTCAAGCATTAGATTTTGGTGCCTTGATAAAGCTGACAGATCTGAAAAAACAACAGCAACAACAACAACAAAAAAAAAACCATCATTTTTGCCCAGGCCTGCCCTGATCACCTGTTTGTTTAGGGCTGGAGCCCCCGCACAAGGGGTGAAAGCTGAGGGGAAGCAGGGAGGGCCCCACAGGTGGGATCAATAGGCCCCTGATGGGCCCAGCTCTCAGCTATTTCTGCAGGATGCAGTGGAGAGAGGGTGTGCTTGGGACAACAGGTTGGTAAGGGGTTTTTTCCCCCCCTTTCTTTTGGGGTGGGGGTACAGTAACTTGATAATTTTGCTTTTTCTGCTTGTGGAAAAGGTTGTTGATGTCTTTTCTAGTTGGATTGGGTGCAGGCCTCATTCTGGGGTTTTTGAGGCAGAAATTAGTCTTTCCCTCTTATGGTTGCTGTCCTCTTTTGTCTGGCCCTATGGCTTTTCTCTACCATGTTTTATCCCCTCCTCACTGCTTCTTTGATAGCAGTGGTTTCGCTGTCCCGCCTGGTGCTTGCCTCTGTGTCAGGGTTTATGGTAGCAGCTAAATCAGTCTGTTGAAGCTTCTCTGGGGGGTGGGGAGGGTAAAGCAGGAGAGAGTTTTTCTAATGCAGCTTCTCCACAGAAACTTAATAGAGGCTGATAGCTTGTTGGTAGCTGCCTGTGGCAAAGGAACACTTCGTAGCTCCTGGGAGATAGTGAGAGTTAAGCTGGGTTGGGGAGGTGCTTATTTTCACAGTTGGGGCTCTGATCCTGATGAGTAGGAAGATCTCTTTGTTCCCACTTAGTACTACTTCTTACTCTGTGAGCCAGAGCTTTAAATGACCGATGGTGTGTATTTTGGGGGGGGTACCAGAGGGTAGCATAGGAATTGTTTGGTAAGTCTCTATCTAAAATCTTCCTCTCTTTTTCCATGGGCTCCTAAATAACTAATTTCTCTTTTGCTCTGTTATAATTGCCAATTTCACTAATTGTGAGAGTCAAAACTCCTTGTTTGATATTCAGTTTCACTCCTAGTGAAGCAGGAAGGTTGCTAAAGCATGATGTGTCTGCCATCCTATCCTACAGACAGATAAGTCAGTGTATCGGATCTCTTTAAAGCTGAAAGAAAGTATGTGTGATCTTACTGCTAAGTCTGGCTGTCCATATCATTGCATATGCTTTATATCCATGCACTTACTGTGCTACAGAGCTAATCTACTTCAAAATAAACTCATTTGGGGTTGGCTCTGTCTTTAGGGTGTGTTTTAAAGCAGCACTGTTCACTGGATGGGTTAGAGTGAAGAGCACTATGGTTTGTAAGCTTCTGGTACAGTGAATTGCACTGCTTATTAAATGTCTGGTGTGCCTTATTGTGTAGGTGTTAGGGAAGATATGCAAAACTTAATTCCTCATTAGTGGATTTTGATTTTTGTTTTGTTTGTTATGTACACTGAAGAATACTTTTGGCGTTCATATAGGTAGTAAAGAAGTGACAGGCTTAGATCAAATGTACAGTTTTCATCTAGGGGATGTGTTTTCAGAACAGTGCTATCCCAGACTTGCTGGAATATTAAGTCTATGGCATGTGCCAGTCAGGGTGATAGCATTATAGTTCCTTAACAGTTTTTATTATCTCTTAAGACCAAAGCATTTTTACAGACTGTAACCAAAGCCATATCTTGGATACAGAGAGGCAGTTACATAAATAGTATCTAAGCTCTGATGGGCAAAGGATATTTGTCAAAGGCCCAGAAGATAGTTAATGTCTATTGTGATGTGAGGAGGTTTGTAATATAAAATCTAACTTAAAAGTGATTGAAAATAGTAATTTATTATTCCAATATACAAAATAACACATTTAAAATATACATGTGTCCATGTAGTAGGGGTTCTGAATAAGCAAGCCTGTAACAAGAAATTCTAGCTGTAATAGTAATATAACCAAGTGTATTTGTCCTTGGATAGTAAATGCAAGTAGATATGGCTTATAATACAGAGTGAGTAGATTTTAAGTTTGGTGAGGTTGCTTCCACAGCATGTATGCTGTTGCTAAAGCCTTGCAGAGCACTCCCAAAGAACTGGATGTCCTGAGGACCATATTGTAGTGGTTTTACCCTGCCGGGCAGCTGAACTCCACCACAGCTGCTCTCTCACTCCCCCACCTCAAAGAAGAGGAGAAGAAAGTATGATGTAAGGAAACAGGGTCTCTCGCAGGTTGAGATAAGGGTAATTTAATTAAAGGAAAAAAAGGAAAGAACAAGCGAAGGCTGCGCGGAAGCACAGAAGGGAAAGGGGGGGGAAAAAAAAATTATTCTCTACTTCCCCATCAACGAGTGGTGTTTGGCCATGTCTTGGGAAGCAGCGCCTTAATATGCGTAGCGGTTGTTCAGGAGGGCAGATGTCTTCACAACGAGAGCNCCAAAACAGTGGTGTGATACCAGCGCTGTTCTAGCTACAAGTGCAGAGTACAATGCTATATGGGCTGCTGCAGGGAAGGTTAACTCTATCCCAGCCAGGCCCAGAACACATATATACACCTCTAGGCTAGACACAGGCATGTCATTTGCATCCTGTTAGCCTGTCAGTGAATGAAACTGGTTGCTGTTTGACACCAGCAGCCAAGGTTGGGGGGGGGGAGGTGGCTACAGATTTTTATTTAAGACAATGGTTTGCATCCTCACATAAAAGTCAACAGATTTGTTGTCTTCTAGTGTCTAGGTCACTTCAGCAGAAGGGCCAATGACTAGAATGTGATTTTTTTTTTTTCTTTTTTTAAATTCTGCCGATGAAAGTGCTTCCAGCACAAACTAGTTATGAGGCGTTTATAAGTTGAGGGGAGCTTGTAAAGTGCTGTTGGGCCTATTCCGCATTTTCTCTAAAGCTCTCTTTCTCCATGGCTATCAAACTGACATATAACTAAATTAAAAGTATAATGGGGCATTTTCTACTTGTGCTAATCACTTCTGTGTATGGGTTTTAGCACCTTGCAGCAATCTTTAATCACCAGGAGTTACCTGATATTTCTTGCTGTGTTCTTCCCAATGTTTTCATTTTTTTACCCCTAACTCTGTGTTGCACTATACTAGTAGCCAGACTTTTTTTTTTTTTTTGCTGCCATACTGTGTTTAAATACTGAATGCTGAACTAGTTTTTTTAAAAGAGGCTATGAAAGATTAAAGCAACCTTCCTGTAAATTAATGGTTTTGAAAGCATTGGCCTTATTAAGAGAGGAATTGCTGTTGTTGAATGACTTATTGATTTTTTGGATTCTAAAAATGAATTCTTGCTTTAACTAGTATGGGGAACCATGCTGTGTTTTAATCTGTGTATATGTACAGTAAGTGACAGCTTTAGACTAAACTAAAAGTTTAGTGCAATAGTGGAAAAACAGCAGCTGGCATAAGCACATCTGAGCTAGGTTCAAACTAGCCTATTCAAGAGCAAATAACTGTTTAAATCCAGTAGCACGAAGCCAAAATGCTTATTCAGCTTTTTGCATGGATTTCTGTCTGTGTGTACTGCTTTTATGCCATTATCCTGTTGTTCCTAAAATGTAATACATAACGAATGTGTGAAACAAGTGGAGAGGAGCATCTTGGTCTGATTGGGGGAGGAGAGGGGTGGAGAAAAAGAAGGAAAAATCCGATGTTTTAAAATACATTGGCCAAGTATAGTATATAAGCCTATCAGTGATGGTGATCAGCTTGGTTGTTGGTGTTGGTCTCCCCCCGCTTACTAATAGGGTTATAGGTGTGGAAAACAATGTTAGCAGAAGTTGACTGAAGATTCATTACTGATTTTTTGACTAGTGATTTTCTTGTTGGCAGGGGAGTGTGGGAAAGGAAGCAAAGTTAGGAGTATCAGGCCATGGAGTTACTGGCAGAGCAAAATGTAGTCTACTCTACAGGAGCAGTAAGGCGAAATTGTGCAAAGTCTTTGAGAATGCTTAAAGTGCAAATAGGGGGAAAAAAAAGATTTTCACAGAGTTTTAAGCTCACTGTAAAGTGAGTGAGAGAGAGGTGAATTTATTGCTGATTTCCTAAATGGAAAGGGAATGGTGGCTGGAGTGGAGGATTTTGCAATAGTCAAGACCTGAAGTGATCAGGTCTCAACTTTATATCAGAGTGGTATAAGTAGAGGCAGAACATGGCAAGATGCACACAGTGGGGTATATTAATCAACAGCTATTGCTGTAACAAGGGCAAAAGCAAGACTGTGACCTCTGGTGCTGTCTGTTACAGCAAATGACAGGGCAGGCAGAAAAGTTCAGTAGAAAGATTTACAACTTGATTTAGGAAAGCTTAAGTTTTAGTAGAAGTGAATGGTCTTTATATTGCAGATTGTATTTAGTAACATCAAGAGAATGCTACCTATCAAGCTCTTAGCTCTTTTTTTTTTTTTTTTTTTTTCCTGTGTGTTACTTTAATAAGCTGAAGACCTCCTAGGGCATTTTTAGTGTGTTAATATACTCCTTGGGTGGTTGAAGGCATGAGACCAAAGGAAAACAGAACACACCAAAGTCTATTACTAATATACAATATTGTATGCCCTGAAGTGTTTTAACCCTGTAGTAGTTGGTCCAGAGCTAGACCAAAACTCCTGGAACTTGTGTTTCTCCATCTGAAGAACATCAGCTCATTAATGGCTGGCAGAAGTTACTTGCATCCCTGCTGTACCCTTTCAGTGTGTTGGGAAAGGGCATGCTGCCTTGCTCTCTGGCACAATACATCGAGTCTTAGCCAAAGATAGCATAAGATGGAACATAAAGGTTTTATTCTAATATGTGGATGTAGAAAAGGGGTGAATAAATTCGTCCAGTTTGTAGAGTTACTGTTGTCTTTGTATATTATGTGTTCTTGATCTTTTTTTTTTTTTTTAAATTCATGAAGCTGTTTCTGAATAGAGTATCAGATGTTTGTACTAGTGTGGTGGTTTTACCCTGCCAGGCAGCTGAACTCCACCACAGCTGCTCTCTCACACCCCTTCCTCAAAGAAGAGGAGGAGAAGAAAGTATGATGGAAAGAAAANAGACGCCTTCACAACGAGAGCCCCCCCCTCCTTCCTTTTCTCAGCTTTTATTGCTCAGTGTGACATCATATGGTATGGAATATCCCTTTGGTTGCTTTAGGTCAGCTGCCCTGGCCGTGTCCCCTCCCCACTTCTTGCCCACCCCCACCTACTGGCTTTGGGGGGTCTGGAGAGAGTCCTGGTGCTGTGCCAGCACTGCTCGGCAGTAGCCAAAATGCTGGTGTGATACCAGCGCTGTTCTAGCTACAAGTGCAGAGTACAATGCTACATGGGCTGCTGCAGGGAAGGTTAACTCTATCCCAGCCAGACCCAGTACAACTAGATGCACGCATCTTATTGAGAAGGAAGAAGCAAATGCACTGTTGCCTCTAAAGTTATTAACCTTCACAAAGATGATGCAAGGTGGCCCCACTTGGGGAAAACAACCTGACTTTTCAACCTTTTAAGCTTGTGGCCCCCATGGAGACCAGCATGCAGATAGAAAACCAGTGACCCTGTTCCCCTTCAGCCCGTTGTTACAAGTGCGAGATGTTCCTCTTGTAACTAAGGACTTCCCTGGATCACAATTCAGTGTGGATGAGGAGCTCCAGCTCGAGAGAAACTGGCCTGTGGTTCTGGCCAGTGTGTGCGAGCTGTGTAGTTGTGGGAGCACTGCTGCTGCTTCTGCTCGATACGGGGTGCAATGTGGCACCAGAACAGTAGTTCTCGCACTGCTCTCTGAATGTAGCTACAAAAACCAATTGGATGACCTCGATGATAGAGCAGAAAGTATCCCCTACCTACAGAGTTTCATAGACGTGCTCATTGAGTTAAGGCAGACTACCTACATCTCTGATTAATTCTTTGCAATGCTATGTTTAGTTAATGGATTCAATAAGACTTGGATTTATTTCCCTTTGCTCTTATCCTTTTTTTTATACATTATCAATGTATACAACCTATCTTTCCATTCCACCATCAGACTATCAGAAGGAAAACTGATATATTGCTGTTTGCGTTAAGGCAAACCTCATGCAAATCTGGGAGAGAAGTTCTTGAACTGGATTGCAAAATCTTCCTGAATGAGAAGCATGACTTCCTCTGAGTATCATTATATATTACTGATCTGTTGTGCATCAACATTCAGTAGTTATGTTTTTGCTTTTTCTGTATTTTATTTTTAATTTAGAGCCTGCCTCTGGCTTATCTGACAGGTAATTCACAATATGCAGTTCCCATTTCCGTAGGTACTTCAATGTGCTTCTCTGGGCTATCTGGGCAGGGTAGCTGGTAAATGGTAAGTGACCGTTTCCCTCCATTTGGAGGGGGGTGGGAAAAAGCCACAAAAGGAAACATCTGGATTTTTGCAGAGAAAAGGTCTGCAATGGCATTTTACTTTGTTTAGCTGTGTTTGTGAGTTTGCTCTTAACTCATTTTCTTGAACATAGTTAAATGGAACATAAATCATAGCCGGCTTTGGCCCTGGCTTATTACTGGTCTTATTGAGGGGAAACAGAGCTTTATGAAGTTAAGGCTTTGCCTACTTATATGGCAAAGGCTTGCTTATTGGAAACTTCTGTGGATTGTGCTACACATTGTTATCCCTGTAAATTGATAATAAGGGAAAGCAATGGCAATAGTAGATGGAATTCTTTTTCAGATGAAAATCAATACAACTTCTGCCCTTCAAATCAGAAGGTTTCAGTGGGGACAAGGGTAAAACATTGCAGCTTGTGTTGGAGAGGAAGAATGTGATTAAAATAATCTACAGTAAGAAATTTATGCCCAACCTGTGTTGTTATAGTTGAAAGTAGAACAAAATATTTCTACTTTGTTTTAAAAAGGTATAGTTGAAGCCCTGTGCTTTTGGCTTGGAAGCCTAGTGGTGATGCGTCAAAATGGTCGTGATGCTCATGTGATGGCAGCATAGGTTGGGTTCTCTCTCTGTCTCCTGTTTCGGTAAGTCAGAAGGAGTAGGAATGGAAAGCAATTTTAAAGCTTAGATTTAAAAGGTATGTCAGTCCTGGGTTGGGTGAATAACTGCAGGTGTTTTTAAAACAAAGTCCTCACTTTTTCTTGTTCT
>VXAA01007177.1:962584-1181462 GCA_013399115.1 Anseranas semipalmata
AAAATATATATATATATATAAATAATTAATTTTTAGTTTAAACAGATGAAAAACTGTTTTTTTATAGATGAGGAATTTATACTCTAAGGAATAAGTAACTTGCCCAAGTTTCTTGGAAAACCTTTGGTAGACCTGGGAGAAGAAGCTATTTTTCTTATTTTTTAGTATAGTACTTCAAACAGAAAAATCTTTTATCTGTCTTTTTCTTTGTACTTTCCCGTTTGTGCCTTTCTGTTTCTGATTTTCTGTGAGTTGGCTTTTTTTTTTTGGTTGTATGAGCTCTATAAGACTAGCTTGTATTGGAGATGCAGAAAAGCTCAAGGGACTTGAGACAATGATTGTTACCTGATCTAAATTAGGATGCATCTTAATGTGATTAGCTTGGGGACATTCTAGTCTTTCAAAAGCAGTGAACCTGCTTTCCAATTGTTTTAGGCAAACATTAATCTTACTGTTTAAAACCAAATGAATAATAATAAAAATCCACCCCTTCGTTGCTGGAAGCCAGAACGTCCTATGCTTAGTTGGCAACAGAAAAAGTTCTGTGCATGCCTTATTTAAAATAAATAAATGTAGAGCACTTATTCTACAAGTTGTAAAACTGTGTTTCCTTCTACCAGCTAGATAAGTGCTTGTCCAATGTCTGACAGATGGCTGTGGTAGATATTTACTGCCAAGGGAGTAAATAAAAAATATTTCAACAAAATAGATTAAAAAAAAAAAGTCTAAGAAAGCAAAATACCTGCCTAATGAAATATTAGGCTCGTTAGGTAGGAACTTGGAAGGTAGGGATAAATGCCTACATTTATATTGAAATTGCATGCAAAATTGCATGAAATTGCATTGCAAAGTGCAACCTTAGATGCTTGTAACTGAGTCCACTGAAAAATAAGGTTGAACAAGTGACGTGTATTGTTTGTCCTTTCGATACTTATGTATAGATTTCTGACAGGTATTTGATAAGGGCTGATAGAACTTGTACAATGAATACCAACCAAAAACAAAGGAGCCAGATATTGTCTAAAAGCTATGTAAGATAGTTTTTAAGCTGATATTACAAGATGAGCCCTCAAGAAACTCAAATAAAATACTAGTTAGCAGTGACAAAAGTAATGGAAGACTTTTCTCAACACTTAGTTTTCATCGTGAAGAACTGTACTTCAGAGCTGAGTGCTCCTGATAGAATGGTTTCAGATAAGGACATCTTTCAAAGCTGTTTCATGTAGCTACTCCAGGCTGCTTACAAATTTCAAGTGTGTTAGATCATGTTTAGAAACAGCTATTTCTGCTAAGGAGGCCAATTCCCTGGGCAAGGCACTTCTGTACCAGTAAGTACGTATCCTTCTTGCACTCCAAGCTGCACTAGCCTCTCAAAACATAACAAACTTTGAGATTAAGAAATCGATGTTGATTGCCACAAAAAACAACCCCCCACCAAACCCATAGCTTTGGGTAGAAGAGGTTGCTATCTGTCAGATTTCAGCATGTCTACGGGGTGTTGCTAAGGCAGTGACACAGCAGATAAGAGTTGCCATTTTAAGGGTCAGCTGTTAAAATATGCAGGGGATATTTTATAGGTCCTTAATGTGCCATCTAGTCTTGTTCCTTCTCAAAACTTTGTCTTAGTATTTTACAAGATCATCAACAGTAACACCTCAGTTTAGCTTTTGCTTATGCACCGATTAACTTGGAAAATAAATTAGGGGATTTTCATTCTTCTTGAGTTTGGAGAAGGGGAGTCCAAATATGCTCTGTGCATGATGTAGGAACAGATATGTATCAGCAACAATGATGACTTCTTTTAGAAGGAAACAATTTTAACCCTACAGGTGCTTGGCACCTGTTTGCCATGTAATAGCTTTTTTTAAGTAACCCTTTAAATAACTGAGAGGCTTGTTTCTGTTTTTGTGTGAATTATGCAGAACACTTTGTAATTACTTGTTTTGCTCATTTTCATCATGATATTTTGAATTAGATTGGAACTCGAGTTTTTGTGGTCCCACGTATGTGATCCTTTGTTGTAACTTGTCACTTTGGTCAAATGGGATAAATCCTCTTCCAATCCCCTTCCCTCTTATCCTTGGGCAAGATGGAGAAAGATGTGTGTCAGCATGTTGAGGGCCTGTATAGTGAGTTATGTCAAACCCTAGTACTAGATTAACATTAGGGTGAGGTAAACAGCTCAGCTGCTCTTCCTTCTATACTTGTCATAAAAATGTATTGAAACTGGTATGAGGGCTTCCTGCATTTGAATGTAAATGTAAGGTGGTGTACAATAATAGCTAGTCGGAGAAGCAATGTTACAAGAAATGTAGGCTTGAGCAGCAGCCTGTGGTACTGGAATGAGGGAGACCTGGAGCCTGTTTCTGGCTCCGACAGTGAATGTGCCCCTTGCAAATCGTTTCTGAACCTGTGCCTCCTGTTCTTCACCTGCTGCATGGACATAGTGCTATTGATCCTCTTTGTAAAGCACTCTGTAAATGCTAGGTGACATTGTGCACAGGTGCGCACATGTATTGAGGCAAGAGAGTAGCAGAGACCAGCCAGAATGGCACAAGGGAACCTGGGCAAAGAGCAGGCAGATGTGGGTGCTGAAAGTTAAATGTGAAAATCTAGAGGAAGGAATCTAGATTTTGGGGATTTTTCTGCTGGGATAAAGGATTGCACAGTCAAAGACTTAACCAAATGTATGGAAAACTTGGTGTTTTTGGCAACACCAAAGTTACTTCTTATAAGTAGTGTTTGCCAAACTGTTAAGCCTGCTTAATGAAAATACAAGCTTAATTCCACAAAAAAGTTTGGAGGGAGAAAAAAAAAAAAGTAGATATCTCCACTGGCTGAGTCTAAGTTAGTTCCATATTAACAGGGAGGCAGCAACACCTGGTCTGTAAAGCTTGAGGCCATATGTGCATATCATTTTGCTATAAAAGACATTACTGCTTTTGGGGAAAGAAGGGAGACCCAGCAGGCTCTTTAGTGATCTTGAAGGGCTCCTTTCCATAATTAGAGCTTGACAAGAATTATTGCATAAAAAGCTGTTTTTTTCAGTCATTGCTGACTCATTAAAATGCCTGTTGTTGATCTGCATGAAACTTTTTGTCGAGGTTATTTTTGGTCGGAGAACAAACAACCCAGAACAGCTAATGACTGATGGATGTGCATTAACCTGAATTGTAAGATGCACAGGACTAACATCTGTTCTGAATTAGGCTGACCTGGGTTCTGGGGATAACTCTCTTTCCAGTCTAATAAATATGTATTTATTTATAGAAACCAGAATAGCTGCAACTGTCAAGTGAGCTGAGGATGTTAAGCTTCAATTCATGTGCCAATAGGTCGAGTAAGAGGAGCATGACAAGAAAGGCATCTCAAGAGTGGTAAAGAGTAAAAGTAGACTCCACAGTTAACCTGTATTGTTTAGAATTCACTCAGTTTAGTCTTCCTTGACCTGTGTACCGGCAGGTAGATTTGAGTTGCATATGCATCTTTAGAGTTGTTTTAAAAAAATATATCTAAGGATGTGTGTGTAATATATAAATAAAGCAAGCTACTATAATGATCTCAGCACCTAAAATTAGCGTTAAGCATTTTAACAGCATTCTTTTTCTTAAACTTCCTTGAATGGCTTTTAAATTCAATTGTGTTTTTCTCGGCATTCTCACTGGGTGTTAATTATTGCTGGAGTAGGAAAGTGTTTTTTTTTTTTTTTTTTAGTATCATTCTTACAAACTAGTATCTTGTGGTTACAACTAATCCCTAATAAATTCAGGGCAGTCAAACTCTAATCAAATGTGTAAAGATAAATTACGGTTCTGAGAAGCATTGTTTGATTTATCTGGTGTTTTCACTGATATGGGAGAACTGCAGTGAAGGTAGACGTTGTAGACAGACTCACAAGCCCTGAGTCTGTGAAAGGGTATTTCACCCTCCACATCCACTCTGCAAGCTTCTCAAAGTGAAACTTGATAGCATTTGGAGCCAGGAAATGTGCTGGGATGGGAGGGCTCTGAATTTTTTTAAACAATATTCTCTTAGACTGGAGAAAGCCTCAGGGATTATAATTAGCCTGTCTTGGGCTGATTAGTGTCGAAGATTGTTGGATCAGCAAAATAACATAGCCTGACAGCATAGTGGAAGGAAGTCCAGGATTCCACTCCTCCCTGCAGGGATCCGAGAGAAGAACCATTTTGGTAGATTAAATCCTTTTATGAAAAGAATTATGTATGTCTAGAATCCTTAAAGGTGGTTATCTCCTGGGCCATGATGCACAGTGCTTTTTTTTTTCCAGCCTTTCTAAATGTTTTTACTGAAAGTGAGGGAAAATATGATCTGTGCCACAGAGCTGATGTAAGCCTTCCTCATCATACTCATGGTTCATAACTGCTAGCTGCCCCAAGAGCAGAACTCAGTCTTTTTCTTAAAGCCAAAAGCAGACAGCTTTGTATCTACAACTTAAACTTCACACAGACATGTACTGATGATTAAAAGGCCAAATGAAAATGGATTTTTTTTTGCTACTCTGTAGTTCTATGTTCAGACATTGTAAACAAGCACTGTGGTTTTAATTGGATGTATTTTACCTCTAACTTAGTAAATGAGTTTGTATTATTTGCTAAACTGGAAATGCAGTTGTGTTCAACAAAGACTAGAGAATGAATAATTAAATGGAATATAGAATGAGTGGAGTAGAAATTGTTCAAATTTCCTTCTGAAAACTGTTTCAAGTAATCTTGAAATATCTTCACACAGAACTGAAATACTCAGTAATATATTATTCCTACGTTATTGTTTTGTAAACGAAACCTCTGTGAATAGCTGCATTATTTGTAATCACGACACCCGAAGTTGGTTATACTTCAGCCACCATTTGTTACAGTTTTCTCTGCAGCATTTTAACAGTCGCTTCCAAGATGTATCTTTTAAAATACCCCAGGTCAAACTTAGATTCAAATGGCATGAAATAAGCAATACTTTAATAACAAACTTCGGTTCAGTGACTCTTTAGAAGTGTAAAATGTAGATGTAGCTCGGTTTATCATCAATTTGATATAAATCTTATGAATCTAATGGTGACTCTCTGGTGCTGAGAATAGAAGAAGATCCATCAATGTTTGCCAATCATTATCAAATGTATTAGGGTGCAGTTATACACTGTTTGGGTGATAATGCAATGCAAATAACTTCCTTAAGAGGAGGAAAACTATTCTTTTAGATTAAAGAGATTAGAGAAGTAGGAGTATGGGATGGGTGGGGAACTGATATCTAAGCATTCACTTGACTAGCTCATCAAGTGCGTGTGCCAGGGATATTAGCTTTGTCTCCAAGAAGCAAATCTAGAACATTGAAACACGGTAGGGAAAACTTGATTTAAAATAATAATAATAGTAAAATACACAAATAAAATGTAAGCTTCTGAGATAGTGGTTTTTTTTGTTTTGTTTTGTTGTTTTTTTTTTGAATAAGAGGGAGGGAGCTGAAAAGGCATAATGGTGCTTTAATGGCTCCCAGGCTTTGCCATGCGATGGTTCCTCCTGCAGTGACACAGAGGAAGACTGAGCTCCCCGAGCAGTACTGAGGTTGGGGGGAGCAGGGTCTGCAGCACAGCAGCTGCTCGGTGTGGCTTGGTCTAGTTATTACCCATGGTGATCGTGTCTGTTTCTAAATTATGTTTCTGAGCAGCCCAGAAACATCAGCACAAGGATGGTCTCGAAGCTACCTTAGCCCTCCTTTCCTTTCGCAGTCATTTTGATGCAGCTGCACCTATTACGGGCACGCCACTGAAACTTGCCTCAGGTGCTTAGTTCTTGGTGCAGAGCTAACTGCTCCTGCTGACTTCTCATGTTTCACTTAAAATGGCAAGATAAGCCTGCAGGTCTTATCCAAGGCTTGTTGGAGTCATTAATGAGCTTCAGGCCCAGAATCTTCTCATGTTGGGAGGGTGGCTATCTTTTTGTTTTGTTTTCTTTTCTGCTAGGAAAGTGTTATGTGGTGAGGTGAATAAAGTCAAGCAGAATCCTTGGAAGTGGAAAAGCTATTTGAAACGCGTGTGCCTCATGTGAGGTTCAAAGATTTGAAAAAGGGCTGCGTGGCCATAAAGATCTTGCTCCTCAGTTTTCTGCTAAATAGCAAAAATGTTGTTGGTGTCGTCTGTGTAGTTTAGGTTGCTGCTGTAGTCTTCTGGAGTGCTAGAGTATTTCTTGTATGCTAGAAAACTGATTAAGATCTGAGTACCAGTAATATTACGTAGCTGGGTTTTAAATTCATTTTTTCAAAAGTCAACATGAATTATTTGCCAGAATTTTACCAAATTTGAAGTGTTTTATCCTGGCTGAACTTCTTGAAGCACATTACAAGGCTTTAAGGGGTAAAGAAATCAAAATTTTCAGGAATGTGTCAAGAGCTTTAGAGATGCCTGGCTTTATTTTCTAGAATGCCAAGTAAGATTTCTGTGGCTTGAAAGTAAGATTGAAGAATTCATTGATTTTTATGTAGAGGGGCTAGACTGCTTGATAATGTTTTGCTCTTTCTTGAAATGTGAAAGATTTCCAATACCAAATCCCAGAATATAAGTTTCTTGTACAGGAAACCAAGTTTCATATCAGTTGCTAGTGATTCTTTGAATTAAAGCATGATGACAAACTTCAAATATGAATTTACAGGAATTATTTGTGATGGTCTCTGAGAATGAAGTCTTATTTAATGACAAAACAGGGGCAATAGTGACAAAATAAATGGGTGGTAAAAACACTAGTCTTAAGATCTACAGCTCCATCTGCTAAGGTAGCTCAACCCAACTTTGAACATAGCAGCAGTAGGTCCTGTAGATGTCGGTTGCTTTGTAGATGCTAAAAGCAAATAAGGTGAACACAGTACTGTGATCTGTTTTGGTATTGGTGTTGCATTGCTGTGGTTATTCGTGGTGTTACTCTTAATGTCCCTGGAAAGAGGGACTTAGTGGATGAAGTCATACAGGGATGCATACCGAAGTCCCGAGTATCTCTTCCCTGCCCCAAAACATACTTTGAGTGCAGGCCTGCAAAGGAGTGTCCCGCACTGGCAGGCATGTGATAGCATGTTCAAGATCTGGGACTTGAGCTCCTGTGTGATCTTCAACAGTCATATTAGGTGGTTGCTCCGTCGGTTATTGGCAGGTCAGATTTTTTATTATCTTTTTAAAGAAGTTTGTTTCCAAAATTTGTTGCCAACATAAATACCCTGACTGCAAGGGAGCTTGCACTCTTCTAGAGATGCAGGAAATTTCAATTTTGTGGAGTCCATCTGGTTTGTCATCTGTTTCCAATAGTCTGTGAGTCTTCTATATATGAAGAAATAGGACCCTAAGTAAAGCGTGACCTTTCCTATGAGTACAGAAGCTAGCTGCGTGAATGAATGGGAAGAAGGGACTTCTCACATCCTTCCTAGCTGTGACAGTGGATGGTAGCTTCAAATTCCCCCTGTTAATGTAGGAGAAAATCCAGGGAGGTGGCTGGGAGCAACCCAGATGGTGAGGGTTATAGAGAAAGGAAATGGAGAAGGAAGAAGGGGTTTAGTAAGAGCTAGCCCAAGTAAAAGAGGGGGGAAATTGGGTTGCTGCTGGCTCAAAGGGTTTGCTGTGGGCTGTAAGAAGCCGAGGGAGAGTGAGTTAGCTGATACAACCAGGCCACAAGGTAACTGCTGCTTGAAGGCCCCACAGGCTCCGACTTCTATTCAGCTCCTGTCAAAATAACACGAACATTGCGAATTCCTCTGTGGCCATCTAATGGGTATGATGCACTATTTCCAGTCATATTGGGAATAAATCTAAGAAGTTTAAAGTACAATATGCAACAAAATATATCTAATGGCATTATCCAGCATGGCTACAGCATGCAGAAAATGAATCAGCAGCGATTTAAGAACATAATAATAAATTTTACTTCAGCTAAGTAAGCTCATTTTTTAAACCCTTGGAGACTCTGCAGGATGTTTTAATGGGTCTTTTGTGATGTGGATATTTCCTCAGTTTAAAAACTGGACTAAGTAGGTTCATTTTGCATAACTTAGAAAGGAGCCTTCATACGGTAATGATTTTAGGTCACTGCTAAGCTAGACCAGATGTGGATGAGTGGTTTAACAGTGAAATGCTGCATATCCTATTACAAAGCTTTTTAGGCCTGTATACATACCCTCATGGCAGTAAGCTTGCAATTAATAGTAAATCTTTAAAACATAGTTATATGTCAAAAAAAAAAAAAGGCATTAGTGCTTCCAGCACAGTTCCCAGTGATTTGGGGGATCCTTTGAAGCCAGTCATTGAGAAAATAAATTGTTGGAATCATCTGCAATTAGGAATAAGATAATCAGCGTACCATTGCTACCCAGAAAAGTATTGCAATCTCCCTTACTGCTATAGAGGCTAATAGAAAACCATACTGAAACCATAAATTTAAACTTATTTTCTGGGTGAAAAGAAGGAAATGGGGAGATACAGAAATCTGCGAAATAAGGAACTTTCTCTCTCAAATACCCTTGGTAGCCTTTAAGAAATAAACAGCTCTCTGCTAAAAAGATGACGTTATTGACTTGCAGAGATCCACTTTCTGTTGTCTGAAATATCAAAAAGAACCTAAAGATGAATTAGCAACCTTTGCTTTTGTCAATATTTAATAAAATTTAAAGGTAGATGTGACGTTTAAAATGATTAGGCTCACAAACTCAAAGCTGAAAACTAGGATGCATTCGGTACCTTGTCCTCTGTTCTTCACTTTTTTGTTTAGATAGGTGTTTGCAATGAAAAATACTACATGAACTCTTTGACAATGATGGATCCTCCACTAAATGTTATGGGGGCATTCAGTCAATTAGCTAATGAATCTTTAATGGTGGAGAAAATACATGCAATAAATTTTGTCTGTATGCCAATGCTTTGCCATAGATGAATAAAACAAAATGTAAGTAGATGAATATAGAAATAGATAAAACAATTAAAATCCCTGTATCTATAAAACCTTTATCTTTGATTGTTCTCAGTGATTCTGTCCATATCATGAAACAATAGATTTGTACTGTATTTATTCCAGCATCAATTCACATAGAAAGATCTTTCTTAAAGATATGTGCTGTGATTTTAAAATGACCTGAAAAAATGTGTTTTCCCTGGCTTTGCAATAACTGAAATATTAAAGAATAGGCTGTTTGCATCTGCAAAACCACAAACTACTAATACAAATTGTTGCGCTATTTACTGAAAATAATAGCAACATCCTTCTGGCATGGAGCTCAATTTAATCAATGCTGACTTTGCATTGTTTATTAGGAATTTGTTTTCCTGGACTATTAGATCACAAAACTGAATGATGAGCTACTTAATAAACCCAAACACAGTAATTTGCTTGATAAAACCAAACATAATAAAAGTAGCTCTTTAAAACAGCCATTGAAGATATAAATTAAAATTCTGGCATAAAGGCATTTTGAGTGTGAAACTGAGATTCAAAATTTTATGTTTTTAATGTCTGTCTGGAGTGTATAGGTTAGGCATACATTTTTCAGCAAATTTTGTAAGCAAGCTTAATAGGCAAGTGCTTTTTTTTTTTTTCTCTCTCCTCTGGGAAATAATGCATTTTCTTCAATAGCTTGAAACCTACTCTTGTTTGTAAGATATTGAAGAGGGCATGTGCTGACCTAGTCACTATTAGAACCATTGAAAGACCATAGTGAGACCTAGGAAATTTTTTTTCCAATGCATTTGTGTGCTGGAGTTTAAAGATCCTTATCCTTCCAAAGGTAAGAAAAATTGCTTGGAACAAGATGGAAAAAAACTGTTTCCCATTATTTAAATTTTCTTAAGATGAAGTTTATTGCAACTGATTCATTAACAGATATGTACCAGACCTAAATCATCTTGGTGCATTTTATATAATTTCATTTTTTCCTTTCAGAAATATGAGATGGAAATTATTCATGATATTTTCTTTGTTTCTTATGACATTGATGGAAATGGGTATTTCCATTGAATTTCCTACCTTGATGAGTTTATTCAGAGGATTTTTTTTAATGATACTTACTTTCATATATATATATGAAATTAGTAGGAATGATTGTGCTATAAAGCATCCTAATAGCTGGTCAAAGTAATAGGAAAATGGGCAAAAAAGTTGAGTATTTTGCTGTAGAGATTTCCCTTGTTTCAAAATTTTACAACCTTCTAGAAACTGATTCTGAAAGATATCTTGTTTGGCTCACACAAACTTAATCTAATTTATTCAGAGAAATGTAGGTACAAAGCTAATACAACATTTGGCATTTTTGATCGGTCTTGTTCCCTTGTACACTGACTTACAGTTAAAAGTTCATTTATAAACTTTAAAGAATAAGGGAGAACAATTTGCGGTTCAGGTGTTATTTTCTGGCCCTTGTGAGGGTAATTTCTGATCAGCAATGAAGAGACTAAAAATCATGACAAGTGGGGACCAATAGATGATGAGATGTTAACAGTGACCTGAAAGTAGCAAAAGCTGTATAGCACTGGCCATATCTACAACCCCTTCCACACACATTTTCTAATTTTTTAGGGAAAAATATCTACCTCATTGCATTAATTCAGAATCATCTATGGTTCTAGGAGTATAACGCTTTCAGAGTAAAACATTTCCAGATTATTAAAAATAAATGACTTAGCAGTAGTGAAATTAAAAGCAGTGTTAAAGCTGGTACCCATTCCAGTCTGTTTCACTGATAGTTTCCTAAAGAAAAATGTAATGACAGAATTAAAAGCTAAGTGACAAATTGAAGTGCAGCTAAAAATCAATAGATTTGGAGTCTGCAACTTTAATGTATATAAAAAGATATTGCTCTTTTCAAGCTATTTGTTCTTCTCGAACTAATCAGTCTTCTCAAAAGGGAAAAAACATCCTATGGATATGTGGATTAGCCTAAATGCATTTTTGGGCCTCAAAACAATCTGAGATGTGAATTTTTTGAAGTTTTGTCCTACTTTGCTCTGCGTTTACATTTTTTTCTACATTTGGAAATTCTGAAGTACTATGGGAGCTCATTCATGTGGCATTTCTGACCTGACCCAAATGAGAAATTAAACACTAGAAGACATGGTTTCACTTCTGGTGTCTGCTGCTATTTATTGTCTCTGTGAGATTCACTACCATCATAAGTTTCTTAAGTCAATGAAACCTCTTACCTTAGGAAATATTGTGCTCTGGGAAATAATGCTTACTGAGTGTAAGAAGGATTGCTTCTAATTTTATGCTCTCTTGAGGCTTAGATGAGACACAGCACTGGTATTCACCAAGCTTCAATTCTGCTAAAATCAAAGTAGCAGACATAATTTCTGAATGATTGGAATTTAAGCTGACTGCTTTATTTTTGTGTTCACAGCCATCACCTTTCATTCAGAGTGCCCTTGGTTTAATTCCATGAAGTTAGAAGTAATGGGTGCTGCTCGGTGAATGAGTTGAGGCTGGAACAAAATGCATTACAGTCCGGAATTAGAAGCACTGCTAATTGAGCTAGCAGTCTAAATCTATAAGTCATCTAGCTCTTGGTAACTTCCATTACTGTCAATAGAATTAATGCAGGTTTCAGTGCATTGTTTGTTATGGAGGTCTTAAAGAGTGAATTCCTTGGGGAATGTCGGAGAGCTGCATCAGTAGGGAGGGTCCTTTAATTGTTTGTTCTTAAACTGTACAGATCTTCAGCTTCTTGCAAAACTGACATTCTGAAAACTCCAGACAGGGCCATATTTAAGCTGTGGCCGATTAGAGCTCGGAAAAATCTGGCTTGGGCTAAATGTGCTGTATGTTTTGGCACATTTTTAAAAGATGCACATCTGTGAGTATCGGGATATGAACAAGTCAGGTTAGAATAATGCCCCACAGTTCCTAAAAACTGGAATGCATATTTGCAAGAGTCTCAGGATAAGTCTGGTGCTGGTATTTTTATAATGCAGTATAGAAACCCTGCGATAACAGTATGCGAACTTGATAGGTTTGCACTATATAATGCACTCATATGGAGAGCTCAGGCCACTAAAGCTGCAACGCCACGAGTGAAGTATTCAAGGCAATAAATTTATCTATCAACTGGACTTATTACTAGGGGAATATGGCTACTTTTGGAGTAATCAAACTCACAAGCTTGAGTCCCCTCACTGCATCCTGCTGTGCAGCGTGGGTGATTGCAGTGTCTGCCTCGCGCATAACTGGACCTGATGCCTGCAAGCAACTGAAGTAATGACAGAAGGGAGTCTTGAAAACTGACTAAGAGCTTTAGGCGAAAATTCACTGTGGAAGAACTTACACTTTTCTTCTATTGGAAAAGAGAAATTTTCACTTGCAGGGGACAAGGCTGTTATAGCACAACATATATAGTGTGTATATATAGCATATATATATAGTGTATATGTAGTATACATATGTGTATATATAGCATACATATATATACACATATTACATGATAAGTTGTGGTATACTACAATTTTTCCTTATTTAAAAATCTTTGCTCGAGGAGTCAGTTCATCCTGCTTTGAGAACGTCTCTTTCCCCCCTCTCATAGAGGGGTGACAATGCTTCACTTTGCCACCTGCAGTTTGGTCACCGGCAGATGGGAAATGGGTCAAACTCTCTCAGAAGCCATATGTTTGCTCCCAGCGGGGATCTGAAGGAAGAAAGGATTGATTTTAATCCTTATTACTGCAAGAGCAGCAGTGTGGAAGGCCATGGGTTTCTCTTAGGACCTTAAAAATTAATTGTAATTAAGGTAGAAAGTGAATTGGAAGTACGATGCAATAGAATAACTCTCTCCATACATTTCTATTTCATCATGAGGGGTACTTTCTGCTGCTGCCTGTTTGCTGCCAAGCAGCTGCTTCAGCATTTCCATGGGTTGTTGTTTCCTCAGCTGTTACCAGCATTGCCTTTCCTCCACCCCCTCTCCTTACTGAGATAAAGGGCAATGTACTGTGCTATATCCTCCTGCAGCACCCGCTCAGCTGCAGCCCAGCCCTGGCTGTTGTGCTACTCTGGAAGCTGGTTTGGCTTGTTGGCAGTTCTCTTTGTAGCTCCTGCAGCAGCTTGCCTCTAGCCATTCTCCTTTTCTTAAAGGGCTCTTGTTCCTGTTGCCGACACGCTTGGTCCTGTAGACACATCTTGTTTGGACTGGAGCAGGGTTTTGTGAAAAGCAGTGTAACAGTACTTTATTCTGTTGGGAAGTGGAGCAGAAATTCTTCCCCTTGATGTTACTGCATTCCAGCAAAGAGGAAATGCTGGCTTTTTATTTACCTGAGATGTAGGCTTGGACTGTTTGCTCAGAAACTGCTGTAACCAGCTTAACCACAGAACAGGATAAGAAATGAGAAATGGAAATTAGGAACAGCTAACCTGGCAGCAGGGCTGGGACCTAGCAGCAGCTAGAAACCATCCTGGTGGAAACTGAAGCACCAGTCGCACCAGAGTGTGACTAAAATGTCACTTTCTGCAAGTTCCAGGTTGAAAAAGGAAAGAGGCTTTTCAGGAGTCTCCTTTGAAGTGTTCTGTATTGTCTGATGACTTATACAGAGATTAATCCTTAAGAAATCTTGTGAGTAAAAAAAGAAAGCATTAAAGAACCACAGATGAATGGTTTTGTACTGAGATTTCAAAAATTCCTGATTTGAATAGTGGCATAGATGATAGTGGCCTTAATACTTGGGTCTTTCTGAAAATTCCTCAGTGCTGGTGCTGATGCCAGAAAGTGCATGTACTGAATGCACAAGCACGTATGCCTGTATTTGTACGTTCTGCTTTGCTTGCACTAGCTGTTGCACGTGGTGCTGCCTAACTGCAGCACTTGCTGCACCTGATTTTTTTTTTTTTTCCCCCCAGCTTCAATTCTCTCTTGAATGTCTGGAAGTCAAGAGTGGAAAACAATAATTCTTCAGGCTCTAATTTCAAGAACATAATGAGATTATAACAAAAGCAGGATTTGCTTTACATTATAATTTAACTACTAATATACCTACCTGTTTCTTACCTTGCTGCAGTAATTAGTGCCTTCTGATTTTTCTCACTGTCACTGTATTCCTCAAATTCTCAGCCATGGGTCTCTCAGCACAGTGGATATGGGCGCCAGCCCCATATATCTTTATTCACTTATTCTTGGGGGGTGGTGAAATACTAACTTCAGTAAGAAAAGTTTGTGTTGAACAGAAGGTATGCTTGGATAACAGCTATGTAAAAGCCAAAATTAACTCACAGTGAAAACTTCTTTGTTGAGGGGAATAAGTGCTCTTTATCTCGAGCTTTATTTCATTCTTCCTATTTCCTTCCCTACTGCAGCTGTGTTCATATTAGTGTTTATAGGAACATTGGTGTAGACCAGCCACTAGCATTTTAATTGGTGGTTATCTATGTACTACTTATACTAGTGCAGAAACCAAAGTGGTGAAAACGCTGACAGCATGTGCATATTTCTAGTCATGTTCAATAGCTACATGTGCAATGATGGTAATCCCAGGATGCTTTTTCTATGCTTAAGCTATGCTGGAAACCTATAATGTTCAAATTGCAGGCTGGCTACCACCCAGAGCAGTGGTCTCTGACTCATCGAAAGAGTCAAGTGTTGAGAAACCACTGAAGATGGTGGTGTGTGCAGGCTTGGATTTGCAGCTAAAGCTGTGATGCAGAATAGAGAGCCAGGTACATCTGAATATTCTGATGAGATTGGAAGACAAAAGATCACCAACACTAAGACGAGGAAACAAGGTCTGTGTAGTTCTCTGCTCTGCCAGCAGTACCCAGAAGTGTTCTAGTGATAGAAGCACGATGCGTGTGCTTCACTGCAGTTTTAGCTAGGAATGAGGTATGATTAAGAACAAGGCTCAGCTAGGAACAAAGTTCGGTATGTTTCTCTTGCATCTTTAAACACAAGCTTGAACCAGTTCTGCAAGTGCAGCAGATCAGAGTGCCTCTATTAACCTAACTGGGGCTGAGGATCAACCTCAAAGGGGCTTATGCTATTTTTTTGAGCTTATTCCTTTTCTCCCACTCTGAAGTCTTTTTTTTTTTTNTTTTTTTTTTTTTTTTTTTGTATGTTGAGCTTGTGGTTTTGCAAAATCTGATCCAAAGCCTATTCACTTAAATTTTCTTCATCCAGTGGCTGTTTTGTGAGTGTGCAGAGTAGGAATAGGCAGGTCACAGCAACATACTTAGGATGTTGAAAGTATTGCAGATACGTAAATTGTGACCATTCAAGCAAAAATACAATTTATCTACAAGACAAGTTAAGATGTTGACATGTACAAGACCTGTTTACTTGTGCCTGAATGGTCACAAAAAGATATAAAAGCATTTATATTTATATGCAGGCAGATTTCTCTGGATATCTTGTAAAGTGGTGTGTAAAACCTCGATGAAAGATCACCATTTTGATATGAAGTTTTCCAGATGGATAAATGCCTCAGACTAAATTTTCTTTGGATTTTTTTGTGGGGGAGAAGGAAACAGCCTTTTTGACAAATGAAACCCTTGTGAGAGAAAATACAGATTTTTTTTTTTTCTAGCACTACTAATAAAAAAAAAAGAACAAACCATGATAATTTCTTTAAAATGCTTTAGCATCTTTAAAAATACTTGAAAACAATACTTAGAAAGCATGAAAAAGAACTTAATATTGGCAGGAGGCTTATCATTGTGCCATGGGTGCTTTTTTGCTTTCATAGTAGGTCAGTCAGGATGGTCTTGTGGGTGAAATTTAAGAGTTAGATGCAGTTTGCCATGCATTGTCCCTTGAAATTTCCAGGGCTAATTCTTGCACTCAACACTAAAATGAGAGCAGGAATGTAGTTTCCTATGTTGTGGTGATCTCTTTGCAGTTATGTAAACAGCAAAGAGGAAAAACCAGCTCAGAAAAAGCACAAGATTTCCCATATCACAGGACAGCATTCTAGCCTCAGACCATGTGCTTCTTGACAGAACACTCGATTTCCGAAGAATTTCTTTTTTTTCATTTTTTTTGCAAGTATTTAACTAGTTCAAAATTATTTGTCTATTGTAGTTGGACTAAAAACCCTTTTATAATTACAGATTGTTTAACTTGCCCCAAACCATCTTCCATAGAAAATAGAGCTGAAATAGTTCCTGTGGTTTATTTTATTCCCTACCTCCAACCAACTTCCAAAATCCGGATTCACTAAACATTAGCCGAGCATGATATGTGCAGATATCCTATGATATCTCTTCTGTAGACTTTGCACCAATACCAGTATTGCAGAAAAGCTGATTATATAAGGAAATAGATCTCCTTTCCCTTTTCAAAAGTCAGACCTTCCAAAGGCTTTCTTGCCTTTCAATGAGAATAGCACTTACCATAAATAGTACTTACTAGAATTAAACTAATACCGTGTTTGTTTTTAAAAGTCTGTGGTTTAAGATTTGATAAGGAAAAGGAAGAGAACTTTATGCTGAAGAATTGATGCAAACACTTGGGCATGAAATTCAGCTATTAGAATAATGACCTACTGCCATAAACATTGTCTGCCATTCCATAAATTTGGGTAGGATTCTTAAGGACAAGGCTGTACAATCAGGTTAGAGCTGTTTGTCAGCTGGGCTGTTGCCTTCCTTTTGCACATGCCCTTTCAGACTATTGTATTTGTGGAGCAGGCTGAGTTGTGTTGTTTCACAAACAGCAGGTGAAGAGCAGGTATACTTACGGGAGGGGTTGTCGCATCACCTTCACTTTTCGTAAGCAAACAAAAACAAGGCTTTGTAATTTTTTTTTTGGGGGGGNTTCTTCTGCCTGCCCTTTGCCCTGTTGCTCTCTTCTGTAGCAGGAGACTCATTTGCAACTCATTCAGGTTGCTGAGAGTTTCTTATTAACCTCAATGGAATAAACTACTAGGCTTTTCACATGTAAGGGAATTTGGACTCTGGCCATTTAGTTTTGCATACAGTACATACTTTTTCCCATTTATATAAGATCAAATATTAAAATGATGCAAGTTCACAATTAAATCTCAGTTCTAGAAAGAAAAGCATTTTTATAGACTTGAGGATCTTGCCATGTATGCTCAAGGCATTAAAAGCAGGTGTACACATGCAAAATCACTGGAAATCTATGAAGTTATATACTTATTAGTCTTTTATTCATCTTCTAATGCTACTTATTATTAGTGGAAGCTACTTTCTGATCCAACTTATGTAATTGAAGTTCATTTCAATTATTTCTGTACTTAATTCAAGGGTTCCCATAAGTTCAAATTAGTTGAATTGTTGAGACCTAAGGATGCGACTCTGACTTCTGTGAGTTACAAAATATTACTCGTGTAAATAGATTACGAGTATAATGTGTACTTTTGGGATACTAATGCATGCTTTAAAACAGTCAGTATGAATCGAGCACAAAGGAAAAATATTGAAATATAAGATATTGAAACAAAAGAACTTGAAATGCTTGAGTGAAATTTGGTTAAACATACTTACAGAAGTGGTCCCACTTGTAAGAATTATGCTGTGCATAACAGAACCCATGGTGAGGATGTTCCCTTCTTTGTAATGCTAAAGTTGTCAGAGAATTTCTTTGCCTACCACCTGTTATTTATCTAATTAACATTACAATGTAGTGTTCTAGTTCCAGTACCCTTACAGAAGTCTTTCACTAAAAACCCCAAATCAATTCATTAGTCAATCTTGATTGTTTGGTAACTGCTCATAAAATGAACCATAATAATTAATTTTGACTCTGATAGCTGTAAACTACTTGCATACAAATTATAAAGGTAAGGTGCAACTTCATCAGAGAATTCATGCCTGAGTGAAACCAGATGTTACCAGTTTGAGGGTTTGTTTTTTCTTCTTTGGTGTGTTGCCCACGTGCTATGGAGGCACATCATCTCTTGCCTGATAGGAGTATGTTTCAAAGGAAGAAAGCTAAGACTTTTAAGAGGTTCAATTGTGTTTGTGTGAACAAAATTTACCAGCTATGTGAAGTCTGGTTGTTTTCTCTTTAAAGCTTTACTGCAAACAAAGACAAGTGTGATGCTGGTTTTGTGTATATTTGAATGCACTTATGAAAAGTTTTGATAAAACTATGTTAATCTTCTGTTAATCTAAACAAACAGATTTGTCTTCATCTTTTTACTTGGAGGAAAAAGAACTGGCATCTCTTAATCTGTTCTGTATGTACAAACATGAAGTTAATGCTTGCAAACTGTTTGCATATATGATTCTCTTCTCGTTTTCCTCTCTTTGCAATAAACCCCATTGCTCTTATCACTTGCATAAATCAGTTACTCGGTAGGAAGATCCATTGTGGGGCTTGCTCCTTTCTGGCATGCTGTGGCCTCATGCTCAGCCTGTGTTTCCATTAATATAGAAAAAGCATACATATTTAAGAGAGCATTCTGAAACCCAGGAGTATGAGGAACACGAAAATTCCTACCTGGCCTTCACAGCTGGATGACAAGACCGAGGACCAGCACCGTGTGTTATTACTTGTGAGACTTGTACTTGCAGGGTTGCTCTCGGCATCCCAGCGTCCAGCTGTTTCCTTCCTGCTCTCTGCGGACTCCTGCCTGCAGGCAGCCTGTCCCTGAGCTGGCGTGGGGCACAGCCGAGCAGTTAAAGCTGCCGATCGTGATCTCTTTTCCTTCTCCCTCTGAAATTCCAATCTCTCCCGAACAGCGACTCCCATGGTTCTTTATCTGCAGCTTGAGACAGCTGACAGCTGGTTTTTAGCCTTATCAGAAGGGAGCTTTCTGAACAATGTCTGGCCCTGGTTCCAGGTTGCCTGCTATTACTATTTCCTGTACAGATTTTCCACAACAAATGACTGTCACCTTTGCTTCCACTGTGCTCTAGCCCGTGCATATCTTATGTATCTCGCATATAATCTCAAAGGACAGCAGTTTACTTTGCATCAGGGTGTTACCTGCTGCACTTCACTGAAGCTGAAACTGCAGGACAATCCACAGAGGTAGCAAGCCAGGCAGTTGTTGCAGTTTCTTCTTTTTAGAGGTAAAGGAGCTACGTTATTTTGCCTGGAGCCTCCTAAAAATGTCACTGAGTAACTAGCCCAGGCTTTTAAAACTGCATCTTTTTTCCCTTGTTTATGTTTGTGGCCATTATGATTCTGTTCAGAGGGGAAGATCTGTTCTTTCCACTGCAGAGCACCTGCACTGTGCACTACTCACTTCTGTTTAGCCTTTTGGCTATTGCATTTTTTTACTGGTGTTTATGAAAGGTTAAAGCAGCATACATCAAAATAAAAAAAACACAGCAGGGAAAATATTAGCAGACAGCCTATACTGATGGATATTCCTCTTGTAAACAAAAAGCCAATGATTTTTAAAACAAACTAATCCCCATCAGATATGTATAGTTATGGTACTTCTACAGGATAAATGAATAGTTGAACAAGAAACCCTGATTAAGAGAAAGGAGCAGAGATTCCAAAACAGAGCCTTTCTACAGGCTGCGAGAACAGGCCAAAGAAGGCAGCGCTTCAGTTCAGAGAGGCTTGCTAATGTTTGTGGAGAAGGCACAGAGTTCTGGTAGATCCGAGCATGGTTGAGGGTAGCATTAGGAGGGTTTTTGAAAAGCCAAAATGCATGTACTTTTTTTGAAGAGGATAGCAGTAAAACATGCGGAGTTCTACAGCATTATTTTCTTTGTCATACTGAAGTGCCTTTGCTTAGATCTTTTTTCACTTTTATTAATGGTAATGCCACAGTATGCTCCTGGCTATGGGAAGAGTTGTGGAGACTGATAGAGGCAGGATGATGGGGGATGTGAAGTTGCTGGACCTGATAATATGCAGGGAGAGAAGTGCGTAAATATTAAAAATTTCAAGTAGTTGTTTAATTTCTAATGCTTATCTTGACGTACTCTTTTCCCAGAGCAACAAAGCAGGAGAATAGGAGCATGGAAAAGAGCAGGATGGTATTGCTCAAGCTCACTAAGTAACTTCAAAAGCCTTCCTACCCTCTAGAATTGATAATCTCATATTCTAGGGCCACAGAGGTTTAAAATGTATTTGGAGTCTAACACATTGAACAAGGAACTGCTTAAACAAAAATCTAAAACAAAAACAGTGTGACAAAAAGAAAGCTGTAATTTAAACATGACCTCAGACTCCTTCCTTCAGCTCAGAGTTAGATGTCTGTCTCCTCGGAGACTCATCACTTTGCATTTAAACAATTATTTTTTTCTGTCTTGGAATAAGAAGTGATGACTCCTTCACACCATGTGCAGATAATCAGATTGGATGAATGGTTGGAATCAATTTCCCAGGAAAATGTACTAAGCATGAAGCTGTAAGAAGTGGGCTATAAGTTTTCATGATGCAATCTGCTCTGTTTTTTTTTGTTGTTGTTTAAAATATAAATTGAATGAAATTCAATTGGGAATGAAATATAAGTCTTTAGTCTCGTATGAGTTGTTTAAACTCTTAAGCTTAGAGAGCTGTTCCTGTGCGTCATACAGCTCAGTGTGTATTCAGTTATCACAGCCAGGTGAAACAACTCAAGAAAAGAAGCTCAGACCACAAGCTGCTCACCAGAGGATAAGCTCTCTCCTGGGAAGTCAGAGATCTGGCTTCATGTCCCTTCTCCACCGTGGGCATTTAAATCTCAGTTCCCAAGAAAGCAACTTCTATCAACTTTTCTAAGTTCAAGCTTTGATTAAAATAGCCCTCGTTCAGCCTCTGAAAACTTGGACATTTTGACCACATCCACTGGAGCAGGTGCTATGTGGAGGACACTGGGGAGTCTGCACATCCTGTTGGGGTCTGAGATGGCCATGGAGCAGCTGAGCACTGTACAGAGTTAGATGGCTATATGTGTGCTCAGGAACTGGAATGGAGCTGTTGTGGAGACTTTACCAGATGCTAAGGATTTCAGACTCCTGTAGAGCTGGGTTAGTTTGATGCAAATTAGCATCTAGGCCTTGGAATTTGGCACCTGAATAAACAGCTGTCTCTCGTGAATCTTACTTAAATGAATGTATGCAAAGTACTTTGCTCTGAATCTCAAACTTCGAAGGGATTTGGAGTAGTTCTGGATAATGTTAATGATTATGTGATTTTTTTTTTCCTATAATTTCATTATCTCAGGCAATCAAAAGCTAGTCATTAAAATGCTATTACAGCCAGAAGCAGGTATGATAATCTCGTTTTGTTGGCTTATTGACCTATCCTTTTTTGTCTATGTGGGTGATAACTAACTTCTTCTCACCTCGGACTGAGGGCACGGTATGACGGCTTGGAATTGGCTTATCTAAACTTTTTTTTGTTTCTACCTGTTATATCCAATGGCATTTATGATGAACATTTAAATATGTAGTAGGGCATTGATCAGAAGCATTTTATTGTAGAGTACAGGTGGCATGATAATAGTAAGCTGAAACTGTTGAAACAACAGCAGATTAAAACACAAAACAGAAAAAAATATTACTATATAAACATATGGAGATCTGATTTTGCTGCAACAGGAGTTAAACTACCTAAACAGTGGTTTGCAGGTAAGGGCACAAACCTTAGTCTGCTTTAAAAAAACAAAACAAAACCACCCAAAGCAAAAACCCTGTCTGTCCACTCCCCTCAAACTTCACCTCTTTGGGGTGAGTTGGGTGATGTGATAAGCCACAAGAGCAAGCTGTGATTGATGGAATTGGTTGTTGACAGAACCCAGCTGTGGATATGAGTTATATTAGAAAATTGGAGGTCAGATTAAACGTAATATATAAAAGTAACTGTTAAAGAAATGTATTCACTTTCAGCTTTTTTTTTTTGCATTTCTCTTCTACTGCACAGTGTGCCAGTGAAATTTTGAATGAAAGTTAAATTCTTTCTTGTTATTGCCTTTGCTTGTTTTTACTCAGATTGTAGTATGGAGGCAAACTGAATTCTGTTTTCTCTAGTTCACATTGTCTTGTGGTATCATAGAAAAGTGCACTTGCTCATTTTCTTCTTAATAGCCAGAAATGGTTTGTTTGCAAATCTGACCAAAATTAGAACTGGAATGTCTGCTTTTTGCTTCACATCTGTTGTAGCTAGTCACTTATATAGTGACACTTGCTCTAGAATTTTAATTTCTTGTTATGGGAAATCTCATTTGATGAACTGTGGTCCAATGCATAAAAATAACTTGGCATACGAATTTTACCCACACTTGAACTTTTTTTTTAATCTGATAAGCTTTGCAAATAAAAAGCTGAGTGCAGGTCAAAATAATGGATGGATTTTGAACATAATGAAGTTCATTCTTTGCATGTTTGGTTGACTCTGGAAGATGGCGAACTGGAATATCTTCAAGCATACTATTCAAATGACTGTTGTTTCAAATACTCCAGTCCCACCTTTCCACGGACAGTATCTTCCAACCATGAGTAAGCAAACAAGAATGTGATGTTCAAAGCTAGCATAGTAGTTTGGCCCTTATCAGTATGGTAATTTCATACAAATGCATGTTCTTTACAATGTGAACAAATGAGAATCATTGGTAATACCTTCTGCAAAAGGGGGAAAAAAGCTAAAGTTGATGTAGGGTTTTAATGGGAAAAAATTAGTTTTGTAAACAAACAAAAAACCCACCACAACAAAACAGGGCTCCTAAAGTTCTCTAGCACTGCATAGTATTAGAACCTTCTTTGGAACAATACAGAATTAAGACCAAAAAAAAAAAAAAAAAATCTGTTTGAGGAGTGACTTGCCCCAAACTTGTATCTTTGTTTATACACATAAAATGTATCTTGTAATGTATGTCTTTACTGATTGTGTTTGTCATCACATACAGTTACTGTTATGCAGAAAAAGGGAAAAACATGGTTAAGTGTTTATAATAACAGAGAAAATATTAGCAGTCTAGAGGAAGGATGAAGGACAAACTTTTGCTGCAGATCAAGATACTATATTGTAGAAAAACGAATGTGTTGTGTCCAAGGTAGAATGAGTAAAGGGAGGGGAAAAAAGAGCAGTGACCTGAACACAAGAACAAATATACATTTATGCATATATACACCTATATGAACATGTACACACACAAATGAATTCATGAAAAGGAGACAGTCCAATTCATGTTCTTGGTGTATAATACAAAGTAGCTTGTGATTAGCCTGGTCATGTGACTATGAGTTTCACTTCAGATGCATTTTATGCAGAACTATAGCTTGCTATAGTTTACTATGGCAATTACTATTTTGGTTACGTGTGTTTTATACTGATTTTGCAAAATTACCTTGATATATACATTGCATTATAAATCAAATTACATAAGGTAGATAACGTACTTACCATATTATAATCGTAAAAAATGGGGCTTGTTCAGTACAAAAAACAGTTTTTCCTTTTTTTTTTGTATATGCTGTATTGATCATAGTGACAGAAGCAGCACTTCCATGATTTCCTTTTCAGACAAACTTTGTAGAAATATACTGGAGGAGTGTTCATAGATATCTGAGATACACACAGATGAGGAGGAATCACCTGTCTAGATTTTACAACTTTTCTGACACACTTTGTTTTTCATTAATAAAAATGCTTGTTTTCCAGGCTTGTTGGCAACATCCATTTCTTAGAGGAGATGTATTTTTATTATTTTTTGCTTTACTAACAAGACACCTAGGCAGACAGAAACTTTTGCATAAATTTTTAATGAAGATATTTTTTAAGCAAAACATTGGGAGGAAAAAAGCAGAGATTAATAAGTTTATGGTGTTAAGGACACTTTTTAGCTGAACATGGTAAAAATCTTTGCATTGTGCTAAAGAGGTGTAATGCATCATGAACTTAAAAATGTGCAAATTAGGTGATAAAGAGAACTTGTGTTAATGACCAATACCATTATGGTGTATTGAAAGTGATAGCTGAACAGCTGACAATGGTGGTTATAAAGGATCTTCAAATAAAGATACCAGTACTATAGAAATATCTGCCAATGGCAAATCTGTTAGGACTTCTGAATGTAACGTGGTTTTGTGGTAAATTTAGTGTTTCTGAAAGCAAAGCCTGCAGCAGGTGTGCGCTCTCAGCTCCTGGGGTTGCACAGCTGGAAGCATGAAGTGTGCCTCTGGGGCTAGGAAGGGAACAGCGGGGTCATACAGCCCTCCCAGGCCCTGGGGGTGATGCCACAGCTTGGGTTTTCAGCTTCATAGGCAGAATCATCATGCTGTGGAATGCCTGCAGTGCCATCGTCGGCACGTCTGCTGCCCGCACCATGGTTATGTGCCGTATGAAGTACACAAATAACTAGCTTTTCCTAACGTGGACTGGAGAAGAGCTTTGAGAAACATGGTGTAGTGAAACTTGGTTGTTCCACCTGGAGGTAGAGGAGAAGCAGGCCCCTTGTTGCTGTGTCCCAGTGGAAGCACAGGCTGTGGCCAACAGGCACCACTGCCCCCCAGGCCCCTCCGCTGTGGCCTTTGAGACTTGTTCAGGCAGCTGCCACCATGGTGCCCACGAGCCCCTGGGGCACAATGCTGGGCTCCTGAAATGGGGAGGCTGGCAAGGGCACCTGACTGCCCAGTGGCAGAAGCCCTGTTGTGGCCCAGCAGGCCGCATGCCCCAGCAGGCCGCTCCTGTGCTAAGCAGCTGACGGTGCAGGCCGCAGCTCACTTCCCTGGGGGTCGGCAGCTCTGCCGTGAGCAGGGGCAGCAGTCTGAGGCGCACACTTCTGAGCGTGGGGTGCAAAATGCATCAGGGCTGTTTATGCCTGCTGCAAGCAGCCATCGACACTTCCGTGTCACTTATACGAACAAAAGCTGTGTAAAGCTGCTGTAAAGGCAGCTGATATAAATTTTTACTGTTTAGCCATGTCAATGTTCTCTTGCTTGGTGTCAGCTCAGATCTTGTATAGATTGCATGTACTTTCCCCCCAAGACCAGGGCCATGTTGTTTTTCAAGGCTATGAGTCATGCTTGCTATTTTCTGTGAAACTCAATGGAAATGATCCAGTGTGCAGTACGTGCAATGTAGAAGGGAAGATATAAATCCCTCTTTCTGAAATGGATTAAACTGAGCTTATATTGTATATGGTGGTTGTGATTTGACAGCAATCGCATGGTGTGTCATAGCAGTTTTACAGGAACTGCGGGCAGCCTTGCTGTTCCTAGAGTCACGTTTATGTAAACAAGTCTGCAGCTCTTCAAAGATGGAGCAGTTCTGTAAGCCAGTGAATTTTCAATTGCTTCTATGTCAAATGAAAAAATGTCTAGCAGAATGAAACCTTAAGTAATGTAGAATGCAGCTATACTCACAAGATTGCTCTAATTATAGAATATTTCAATGCCTTTGAAATGATTGAAATGTAGAATTTTCAGTGTGTTCAGAAATGTTTTGAATTGAACAGAGGCATTCCATGAGTATGTCCTATATGGAGGGGAGGAAAAAATAAAATAAAATTAAGTATAATTGTAGTTTCGTCTTTATGGAATCATTGTTGAGGTTAGGTTCTGTAAAGTTCAATACAAGTTATTTTCCTTTCTTTTTATGGACTTGTTTCTTCACCCTTAAATAAAGAAATGAGAAGAAATGGAATAAGAAGTTTATTTCCCTACTTTGTCAGGCTGTGTTTGCATGGGATGTAATATGCAGACTAACAGTTCCTGTCTTTCTGACTCTGCACCTCTGGAAGCAGAGCTATTCTCTGCAGTTATAAACTGTTTATTACGAATAAACGCTTCCTTTTAAAGCTTATTTTCAGTGTCAGAAACTTCATAGTACTAGTAGACTGAATCAAACCAGCATTATGCACTGAGTGATATAATCTAAATGATGGCATCCAGAATAGGCTCTCACTGCACTCCCAATCATGTTTCAGCTGTGTTTCAGGAAGGTGTAATAAAAGGCTATTCTGAAGATGATACTTTCATGATCTATTTTCTGAAGTTCTGGAAAAAGTAGTACTTGGAGGTTTATTGGACTGTTTTCTTCTGCTTTGGTATGGTATATAGTGTACAAATCTTTTTTTCCTAAACCAAACTGTCTTTGGTTGTGGCGGTTTTCATACATGTAGTACATGTGGGTGTTTACTTGCTGGATCCAAGGAAAATTCTTAGTCCAGGTGATTTTTTTCCTCCCTTATATTTGGTCACAGTGAACTTTCCAACTATGGAAATATAGAAAAATACAGAAAAAAGAAAATCCATAAATACTAAAAAGCTGCTTTTCATTTTAATCTCTTCCTTTCAGAAATGCTTTGGAAGGAAATTTTCCAGCAAAAGAAAATTTTCCAATGATGTTACCAGATGGCAAAACCTATTATTTACAAAGTATCATGTGTTTACTCACAAGTTCTTTGCTTGGTGGGGGAAAGGAATGATAGAAATGAGATGGTTTTAGATGCTCAGAACAGTAATGACAATAAGACAAGAATTCTATAGAGCTTCAGAAGGACTCAGATGCTTGTTTTCCTAGTAGATCAGCATTCTCTGCTGTAGTGTTGTGAAACGTGGTATGGCCTAGGAGTTCAAACTTCTGTACTCAGTATTCATACTTCTGATTTAGCAGTTAAAAGCAATTTCAGAAGACAGTGTGAAAGTTGGTCTTTTCTGACAATTTTGTTTCCTAAATAGTTCCTAGGTGATAATGTTATTAGATGTTTGCAGGTCTTTCATCTGGTCAACTCGTATCTTCCATTCTTGATCAGCAACAGGCAGAGGACCCACATTTTTCTCAGTAGTGATTGATTATCATGATTAATCACCATTACTGTTGGAGACTTTTATAATTTCAACTTGTCTGGCTTCAACCTTTGAACCTGAGTTCTTCTGCTTTTTAATAGGAAGCATATTCTTTTGGATGTTCATGTGTTCTCCATGGAAAACGTATCTCTGTTTTTCTGTTGGTACATTAAACAGATGCATCTTGTGTCTTCTGTTTTTAAGCACCTCTCTCATTCTGATAATTTCAATCGGATTTGCCATGCGCTCTCCAGTTTTTCAACATCTCTTTTGAAACATGTATGCCATGCCTCCCCACAGTATTCCATTACAGGTCTCACTGTTACTATATTCAAAAGTAGTGTTAGTTTTCTCCTATTGTTCCTTGCTCCTGGTTTGTTCCAAAAATCCTGTTAACACAGGTTCTCGCAGCATAACAAATAGTGCTTATTTTCTGTTTGCCCTTAGCAAGCCTTACTTTCATTCCAGAGCTGAGATTCCCCCGTATGTTAGTTATTCGTTTCATTCCTTGATCTTTGGTGTGAAACTACATTTGCTTAGACTAAAATGCTTGTAATTTGATGGGGCTAGTTTACAAAAGGGATGACCTTAGCCACCAGTGGGGCTCTCTTATTTTCCTTTGCAGTTGTGTAAGTGTGGAAAAGTGGGGGAGGCTCCTTGCTGTAATGGAACTGTACCTGTCCTTCTGCGGCTTTCCAACAGTCTATCTGCAAACATTGTCAGCAGTGTTTTTGTATTTGCTTTCAGACTACTGATGAAAATGGTAAATAGTATTGGGCCTTGCACTAATGCCTCTGGAATCTCACTTGAAACAGCCTTCTTTGATTCCCCACCAAATGCTTCTTCCCAAGATCCATCCGCTATCCACCTGCTTCTCAATTCTTTTTAATAGAAGCTCTATTCCTATTGAGTAAATGCTACCTGTTATATCAGTGTTTAGCACAATGCTCAATTGAGTATCTTACCAAAATGTAGTGTTATTCCTGACTTATGATCACCAGTTAATGTTGTATATCAGCAGAGAACGGAGTTAAACTTGTTCACAAAGTCATAGAATGAGTGTTTTCTCGTCCCAGTTTTTAGTAGGCTGGGAACATAGCCTAATCAGAACTGATAACTGTAATAAACGGTGGGTTTAGTTGTGCAATCTGCTTTATTCTTTGAGGTTCTGATGTCATACTCAACATCACTGCATGTGTTTTTCCGTAACGTTAACCAGGGTGAATACCTCCCTGCTTGTGGTGCCTAGTGTATTCTCTGACCTTTCCTCTGTGAGGGAGAACCAAGGTGGTGGAAAGGTCTGTTTTCTTGCTTAAAAAGCAAGAGAAAAAGACAAGCATGATAAGTACTATATATCTGAGAATGTGTCTTGCCTTTGAAAAAGTAGTGAGGCCAGTGATCATTGTGGTGGGATTAACTCCTCAGTTTGTTTTAGCCTAAGGAGAAGTCCTGTTATACACAGAGATGAGTTTTATCTTTGCTGTAGGGTTCTGCTGCTCTGGAGGAGTTGCACTGTCTCCATCCCAGAGCTGTCAACAATCATGCAGATGTCCTGAATCTCATTTATGGCATGTTTCAGAGATAAGACCAAAGCCTTGGTTCTGAATGGGAATGTGAAATAAATTATATCTGGAAGTGGTGATGTAAAACTCCAACCTTTTTTCCCCCTCTTCTCCCATGCACATCCTGGCAAGATAGGAGGGCTCCAGCACTGTACCCCTCCTCACTGTAAGCATGACCTTGGGGTCAAGAGGCCTTCACTCTTCCCACAGGAAACCCTGCCTACGTGCCTGAATAGAAGTAATCAGCTCAGAAAGTGGGTAGGTTGTTATGGGAAAACTTGCATTATTTCAGCTTGTTTCTTCTTTCCTCACTGGAGAAATACATTTTCTGTCTTCAAGCCTGTCTTGTATCTTTTTAGAGATGACTAGATTTGTTCAACCAGAAAGAAACTCAGGGCAGCAAAGGGATGGGAAAGACTGTCACTGCATATTACTTTAGAGCTACTGCTTCAGTTAACATTTTATGTTAATATTTAGTACTATCCTTTATCTCTGGTAGACAAAAGCTAGTTTCTATACCGATTAAGGCTGTTTGATGGTAACATCAGGATCAAATGAGGTCATTAGTGTGACAGAAGAGAATGTCAATTGCCATCATGCTATGTTAATGTAAAATGATGGTTTCACAAACAACCAAAGATGCTTGAAACAAGATATGCAGTACTACAGGGAGCAATCGGAAATGCCAAAGCTCTCCTCTTCCTTTGGCATTTCTGCATCCTTCCGATTGTTTAATGTGGGTTTATATTTAAAGAATGGAAGTTGGCTGATGTTTGTTTAGCACTGTTCATTCAGATATGTCTAAGCACTAAACAGATTTTGCAAGTTCATTACATCTTTGTATTTCCTTTGTGTTTCGGTGACATACATGCATGGACTATGTGAGTGAAATATTTCAGAATATTCGGTGAGTTTTGATGTTGGTGTAACTCAAAGGATTGCATGTCTTGCATATCTGGGTATACTGTAATTGCTTTCTGCTATGTGGGTTGAGACTTCATAGCCTTATATGATATCTCTCTTTCTGATGAAGTAGTAAGTTGGAACTTGGGGTATTGTTTGGTAGGGTAACTATTCAACTACATTCAGTTAATGTTATTATTGAACATCCAGGATGCAATTAACCCACACAGTCTGATATCCACATAATACTTGTGATTAAAATAATTTAAAACTACTCCTGTAATTCACCGATTGGAAGATTTCATTGTCAAATCCTTGCACACCTTCCTGCCTGGCTTGGTTTGGTTATTTATTTTAACATCGGTGAAATTAGTTCCTTCATTTCTCTTTAACATTCATTCTTTCCACTGGTGATTCACTCTCTCCCCAGGATCACTGTGTAACTAGTGTAGAAACTTTTGCTGTTCAAGGAAATGATATTAAAGTCATTGTGAAAATGGGTTTGACAGATTCAACAGCTTTGTAATACAAAGGAAATCTTCTCAAGTTTCTGTTAAAAGATATTACTCAATTTCCAACATATTCTATTGTACTGTTCATCTTTCTGAATAATATTTCAGGCTGAATTTAGTTGAAGAGCGTTTTTGTTTATTTTGACCTTCTTTATCACTATATGTGCAATCAGAGTATGAACAGAACAGCATACCTGTTTTGAAGATACAGCAAATCCCTTAACAAAAAATGAAAGCAACAATAGAGAATAAGAAACTTATGATGCAGCTGAAACAGGACCACATTTCTTTAAACTGAACCTGTCCATTAGCAGAGCATATTTGATTGTTAATAAGGTAATATGCATTACATCTAAGGAATACGCATTTCTCGGTGATTGCCAAAAAGGTAGTTCTCCTAAGTTTTGATGAAGATTATTTCCAGCTGGACACAATTTACAAGGAAGATTCTCATCTGTCCTGAGGAGAAAGACTCGGGATAAGACTCGAGACATAAGGCTGCAGGGTCCTAGACGAGGGTTCAATTGGACATATACCCTGAACATAATTAGAAGCTGAAGGCAGATGAGCAGAAGACAACATGCTCTAATGAGAAGCGTTAGGAAGATGAGGTGGGCACACGGTGCTATGCGCTGTTTGGGCTTCATTCAGTTGCCACCAGGTGTTTGAGAGGCCCCAGAGCAGCACCAGCTCTAATGCTTTTAGCTGGTGGGGACCTCAGCAGACAAGGATGGAATACCTCCTCTCCTGACATGTGCTGATGGTTCTGGCAAGCTGTGCAAGGCTTGATGCTGCCATGTGTGCAATTCGTGGCGCTAGGCGGGAAATATAACTTTAGCAAGGATTGTAATGTGGTGGAGAGGGACTGTCTCCAAGGTAGGAGCAGCCTCTGTCCTAGAATATCCTGCCTGGCCTCTGGCTGGAAGATCACAGGTTTCCCATAGCTCCTGGGTCATAGCTATCAGTCCCATGCAGTTGTATCAGATATTAAAAGGGTGTGGTCCTAGGTGCTGATGTTTGAATGAGTGAGTTGTGGTTCCTCAAATTTAATGGGTTGCAACAGCTAGGGAAAATAGTTGCACCTTAAGAATTACTGGATGCCAGGTTGGTTTCCAGGTGAGTTTAAGAAGAATCTAAGATAAACTAACTTTAGGAGTGAGAAGTTAATTCAAATAGAAATGAGCATCGCAACAAGAGGAGGGTCAGAAAGCTATTTAACCATAGATGTTTAATGAGGCTTCTAGCAGTCTAAGCAAATTATTGATGCCACTGTTGGAAGCACAGGAATATCTGAGCTTGGATAAAATCACATGGGGAATTTTCAGAATAATTACAAACATAGTAAGTTTAAACTATGTATGTGGATTGAAACTTTACACACCTGGTATGCTTTCTAAATGGTAAATAGTTTATTGCTATGAAAATAAACTGCTTTGTTATCAAAGAATAAAGCTCTTTGTGAAGTAGTGACTGTTAGAGTTGCTTTTGAGACTCACATTTTTTACTCTTTTACTTCCATCCTTCCATGACTGACCGTTTTTTCAGTTACTTATTGGTCACATGCTTACAGACCTTCCCTTTATACAACAAGCAACTATTTAGAAAGGAATTGTTTCTCTCTGCTGAGTCACTGAATAGCAGATTTTATAACTACCTTTTGGTGCGTATATTTTTATGACCTGTATAAAGGGATGTTAAACTAGCTTGTGATATCATTATTTATCTGCATTATAGTATCAAGTATAATGTAGAATCTCTGCTTAAAGATCATAACGCTATAACACTGTGCTCTTCGAAGGAACAGGGAGAGATACAAGTGCAGGATCATGAGATGGCTGAAAATGAACACGAGTAAATTACAGAATCAAGCCAAATCTAGAATTTATTTTGCAGTTCTGGTTCTTTCCAGGCACTACAAAGTAGGAAACATCTAAATTTGCATGTAATAGGCTTGTAAAAGGTCAGTGTAAATTTTACTGTCATGGATATTTATTAATCTTTGTATAAAGCAATATATTCATTGCTTATTTGCTATAGTCTTCCCAATCAGCTCCATTATAAGTGACTGGGATTGTCTAGAATGTCAAGCACAACCGCTGAACAACTTGTATAATAAATCCCAGTGATTACCCTTTTAAATTCATTTATGGGTATTGAGTCACTCTGGATGTACCTGAGGGTACAGAAAATACGGGATGACATGCTCAAAAATATCCAATGTGGGTCTAATTCTCCTCAACTGACAATAAAGTCTTCTGAGTTCAAAAGGCAATGATGAAGCTAGGGCTGGGTGATTCTTTAGCTATAAAAATGCTTTGACACAGCCAAGTACTTAGGCACATAAATATCGCGCACACATTGTCCAGCTAAATCTTGTATAATTCAATTAAGCGCGTGATTTAGCATTTCTTTAGAATGGCTTCAGCATAGGCCAAAATTCTGGTAAGCCAGATAAAGTAATTAAAAGACTGAAGGGAAAATAACATGAAGAAATCTCTGATCTGGAGCTGTTAACATTGTATGGACTTGAAAATACAAATCTGAATACAGATGTGATCAAACCTATGGGAAAACACTTTGTATTCAGGTTAGATAAAATCACTGTGGTAAATACTAGACTATGATGATCTAAATGGAATAAACTAGTTTTGAAACTTAACAAAGACAAGATGACTTTTAGGAAAAATCAGTCCAGATAGCAAACTAGATGTAGTTTATGACATCTACACAAGAGCATTCACATTCCCAGTTTAGCTCAAACAGATTGCAAAGCATATTACAGTAAAAAGGAAAAAAAAACAAAACAAAACAAAAACAAAACAAAAAAAAAAGACTAATATTGGGAAGGGTGGAGTTAAAGTTGGAGGAGCTGACAGTTACTTTCATAACTTCACGTTCCTTCTTAAGCAAGTGATAAGGGATCGTTTTCTCCGAGGAAAGAACCCTGGAAACAGTTGCTGTTTAGCAAATGTATGTCTTCCATTTTAACTATTTAACAGGAGTCAAACTGGGTTGCTCTTCGTAAATAAGGTGTTCCTACTTTGCTATTCAAAGTGTGCCACGGTGTCTCGTTGCTACTAGAGAGTGAACTCATGTGGCCTGGAGGGAAGATGGTAAGTGCTGTACGTTCAGGGCAGCTGTTAGTTTGCTTTTACCATTTTCTTTACAGCAAGTTAATATTTACTGCCTGTAGTGCTTAAAATTCCCAGATTTAATTGGGCTCTGTTATGTTACCTTTGGTGCGTGCTGAAAAGAGTTACTGGTCTGAGGAGCTTGCTCAAAGGATAGAAAGGGGGGCATGGAGAGGTGTTTTGCTTATTCAACAAACTGCAGAATTGGGAATGGAATGAAGGTGTCTGACATGGCTTAATCATCATCTGAATGAAGAATGTAGGTGAGCAGTGCTGTGAATGACAGCACTAGTGAGCAAGACGTATTTTCCATGTTGCTTAAATCCCTACCTGGCATATGTTCCTTATCAGAGCATGATTTTGTTCCTCCTGAAAATGTTGATTGGGGAATGAAAGAACAAGCTTGGTAGAAGCAATTATCTTACGACACTGTCCATCATAAATGCTTGAAGTTTTTTAAGCTGTCACAGAATAAGTTTTCATTCCACGAAGCATCATCTGTAACCCTTGTAAAATCAATTTTTCTTAACGTAATGAACAAACAGATCCATTCATCCATGATGCAGTTTGCCTTTTGCTTTGCAAAATAAATTTAAGACAGAAGCATCTGTTCCTTTTTAAAATATCATCAAGGGTGTAGTTACCAATTAAGAAGAAGAGTGATGCAGAAAACATCCATATTATCTTAATTTTATCAGATTTTGGCAACTGCAAAGAAAATTACCTTCCCAACAGACTGTTCATCTCTCCCTCCCTCTTAGCTTTTCACTGCTTTCAAGATTTTTCTGGAAAAAATAGCATCATTTGTGACAGGCTCTATAAACAGCATTTAATTCCACAGCTGTTGGGAACACAGACATTTCCAGCATTTTCCACTGTTTCTGGCAGCTGGAACGTCCATGTTTGTTGTTTCCTATTACTAGACTCCAGAATATTTGAAGCTTATTACAGACTTTTCTGCATTTACAAAGTAGACTATGCCTCCCCCTCCAGCTTCTGGAGCCCTGGTGTCTGACCTAAAGCATATAAACCTCAGGGACCTGTACGGTGGCTGCCTTCACATTTATTTCAGCTGCTTGTTTGAGCTTCCACTCCTTACCACTGAATAAGTCAGTTATCAGTGTCAGATGCTGCTCATGCATTTCCCAAACAGCAAAATGAATTTTCATGGACAACACAGGACAAAAAACAATATACCCAGAATGTAGCTTAAGTATGCCACAGCTTTTTAAATGAATCACACCTGGGAACTTGCCAGTGATAACTTTAGTGTAGATTGTCTCCTCACTGCTGCTTTGCTCAAGCAGTTAACCAATGGGTGTTTCTGTTTGGAGAGGACCTAGTCGTAAAACTGGAATTACTGAGCTGAAGCAGTCTTTATCAAAACAGACTTAGACACAGATGTTTTCCCTGTCTTTAGGTTATCTCTTTTCTTGTTTGAACTGTCAGACTTTTTTTTTTTTTCAAACCAGGAGTAGTAGCTTTAATGCAAAAAATGTTCCAGTCACTGTCTTTAATAAATTGCTCATTGACTTTGACCATGATACTGTCATATTATAACATGTTGATACTATTAATTGGAATATTGCTTGACATGTCACTTTTTTGCACTACTACCATGTAGTAGTAAGGTAAAAATCCTTAAAGATATGGCGTGGTGTGTTCTTGACTTTCCTCATGGATTTAATAGTTCTGATGAACCTATATTGTTAGTAATTTAAAATACACCATCTAAATTATATCTCCGGTGCGTTCAGGGTACTATCCTGCATGAACTTGTTGAATTAGAGTTATAGCAGTGTGATTCAAAGACTGATCATTTCTCAGAAGTCTTGTCTCTACTTCTCAGAACTGTAAATGTGCATAAGGAAATTTTAGCAGGAGAAAAGATAATGACTTCAGTTCTGAGAAACGAACTTAGGTCTGCTACTGTTTCACATACACTAATGGCTGGTTGGATGTAATTTGAAGTCAGTAGAGTCATGTCAGTGTGGAGGTAGAAGGAAATGTAAATTGGAATTTGACAGTTGATTAAACAGAGCTGACTGTGTCATTAGGGTTTTCAACTGAATGCATTCTTCAAAATGAAGTTGTTTTTAAGTTGGGCAGATATTCTGTCTTTTTACCTACAAAGCCAGTTTCTGAGAAGGACTGGAGTTTACGATGCCAGGGACTTGCAGTGCTTCTTGGTGGAACAGGTTGGCTGTCAAAGTTGAGAACTGAACTCTCCTGGCAGTGTGTGAGGTAAATGATACCTAAATTGGGTTCACCATGGCCTTGGTGGAGACCAGCATAAGGCACTGAAGAATGCTAAGGGCAAGAATGTATCTCACATCTTGTCCAAAATAAATTAGCCACAAGCACTGTACAATTCAGGATTTCATTATTTTTTTCTTCCAGTCCCATGTTCTGCATGAAAGCATGCAGAATGTCATTTTTCCTGTGTGCCTGATCACTTCTCTGAAGGCTTGGCTACTCAACATGCATGAGTAAATAACATGCTAAATCTGAGCCCACATGCCCAGGGGAGAACCACTTCCTCATCTTTGGTAAGAGAAAGTCATGGTGGTGTTTTTTTGTCCATACACCGATGATTACAGAAATCTTAAACCAAGTGAGAGGTTTACTTTCTGCTCCTTCTTGGAAATGGCATCCACTGTCAAAGCAAGTGCTTTAAGCAGAACTTAATGAGGTGCTTTGGGTGGAGATTGCTCAGTTGTTCTGTTTTAATTGTACTTTTGATAAACTTTTTTAGTACAGTGGCTAAAATCCATGTCCAAGCCTTTTCCAGGTGATTGTATTAAATGTTCAGCATCTGTAGGGTCTGTAAAATCATGTTTGCTTTTCTCTCTCTGTTGACTTAAAACTTTGGCTACTCTGAAAGTCAATATTCTAACTTATTTTGAAAGAAGCTCTAAATGATAATATACAATTAAATATTTAAAATGACTTTTTTTTGAAATTGTCATATGAGTGAATGAACTAAAAGCTTGTTTGTTCATTTTTTTATATGGCCTTGAGAAAATAGTTCTACAGGTTTTTTTGTTTGTTTTTGGGGGGGGGGTTAAACCTTTTATGTTCCTCTGAAATTGTTGGTCTAGTTGAGGAACAAATAAGTATAAAAAAAAATTCAATTTTGTGAACATTACAAACATAGAAAGTGGTGACACCTGGCATAGGGGGAAACTTACGGAAATCCAATCCCAATTTCCAGATTAAAAGCTACATATAACAAATAGATGCATAATATTTTAAATACAGAATTTGCTATTTGAGGTTAGGAAACATATACAAAAACACATTACTTTGTATGAATTCAGTTGGATTGCTCGCATGAAAAAATTATTACTGTAAATGCACTGGGGATAAAATATTTTGTCTCCATGTACAGTGCACACAATTTTCAAATGGATATACGTGACTTCTAATTTTTAGCAGTTTTCCACTATAATATTTCTCTGGATGTGTGAAATATTAAACCCATTCCTGCATATATATATATATAGTTCATAGCTGTATGTTTACCTAGCTTTCTGAAGAAATTCTTCCTATCTGTATAATTTGCTTTTGTGATGTAAAAATGGCTGTGAATAAAAAATAGACATAAACTGAAGACATTGGCTGACTTGTAGCACTGTGTTCAAAACAAGGATGAAAGGGTGCTATTTGAAGTAGGTACTATTCCATCATAATAATCTTTTCCTTTTTAATAAACATTTAGAAATCATATAAGATAAGAAAATCTAGAAAAAAAGACTGAAGAATAGCACTGGGAACAACGTTTCTCAATTCTGCCCATTTATAGCCTTCACCTTTCATGTACTGCACATTTAATTGGTGGTAGGATGAAAAAGTCTGAGTTGGAACTACCTGAATTTATATATATATTGACTTGAAATATAACCGAAGAAGAATGCTAGCTCATACCAGTATTTCAAATAGTTAGAATGTATCAAGATCCTAGGGTTTCTGTAGGTGCTTGACCTAAAATTTAAATTGTATATCAAATTGCATGGACCTCCTGTGGGCTGCTTTATGGAATCTTTGTTTATTCATATAAGTGAATTGTTCAGTATTAAAAAATGAAAATGTTAATAAAATGATGGGAGTGTTGAGCAGATTTGCCAAAGCTGTACATCATCTATGTGCAGAGCACAAGAAGTCTGCAGCTCATTTGTTGATAAAATGTGCTCGTGTCAACCTCTTACCTGCTGGTGGCAGCAGACAGGGTAAGGTCCATCATTCTCAAGCTATTCTTACGAAGCAAATTATTCTTACGAAACAAATTATACCTACTTGAGCAGTACAATAATTTCTGACTCTTGAAAATTAAAATATAAGTCCGTGGTCACATTGCTAGGAGAACCCTCTGTGCTTGAAAGCATTCAGAGAAATCTTGGAACTGGATGTACCTTTTACATCAGGAGAAAAATAATAAACCCAAATAAACATAACTGCCTGTACAAAATAAGCACAGCCCATGAGTGGTGCAGCAGGCAACAAAACGATGCTTTATGAGTTGTTAGGCTCCAAGAATCTGAACCACAAATATCCAAAGCTGTTTGTTCCCATGTAAAAGTAGTTTTAGTGGCTGGAGACCGCCATCCTTTCTTTATGGTAAAAGAAAGCATGAGGTTGACTGAGAATGACTTAAAAGGGTAGAAGGTTTGCACCTTAATTTTCAGTATTTGGCTGTAAGAGCCTTTGAAAGCCGGCTTTCTTATTCCTTTCATGTTATTGACTTCTATAAAGCTAGTTTTAGTAAAAAAATAATCAAAGATCAGAATTACTTACCTCTGGAGATGTGGTCCATAACAGTGTTGGTGGGTAGCCTTGGTGCATGTTTTGTGCTTGTGTACTAATAAAAGTGTGTAAGATGAAAGTTGGAGAGAATTTGGTACTGAAAAATGTCCTGGCTGCTATCAGTGGTGTTGAAACTGATTTTGAATATAAGAATAAATTTCTGCAATTGCCAATTTTTTAATTTTGACTAAAATTAAGTTGGAAAGATGCTCAAACCCTGTTTAGAGATGCTAATGATACAAATTTTGAAAAAGAAAAGCTATATGGTAAACAATAAGGTGCAATGAGATGAGAAAATTGTATGGTTTTTTTTTTTTTTTTTGGAATGTATTCAGAAGATGGATAATGGTGAAACTAGAAAGTTCTGTGTACAAAAACAGTATTGATATATCTGGAGAAAAAGAACTTGTCTCTGTCATTTAGTATAATCCAGAAACAATAATTCTGCACTGAGCTGGGGAAATGCCTTCACAACACTGAGTCAATTCTAAATGACCCTGTAAAATTACACAATGTAAGGGAACGGGACAAAGCAACTCTACTCGTTATCTTGGGTGATGGTGTTGTCCAACTGATAGCACAGCACAACTAGATGTCGCTTGTTAGGTGACCAGCAAGTCAACATCAAAGGTCCGGATTTTATCCAAGTACTGACAGAGAGAGGAGTTTCCAAAATAGTTCTCCAAGCCATGGCTCATTCTTGGGGTACAGGAAGTCTCTTACTTTAATGTATATTAAAAAATAATCCCCAAATGAAGAAAATGTTTTACAGTGCCCTATTACTGTGATAACTGAATGCCTGAAACGACTGAATGTACGCATTTTATGATGTATTATTGATGTTAGATAGTACCAGGAACCAAAATAATAGAGCAGAACCCTCCAGCATGACTCAGTACAGAAAGCAATTTGTGCTCAGGAGAGCTTAGTCTACTTCTGTGAGTCCCCAAATTGAGACAAAAAGCAATGGCTGTGGTTTCTTCTAGTTATGGTGTGAAAATAGCTTTTAAATATATTTAAAAGCTTTAAATTTATGAAATTTATAGGTATTTATAGTTAAACTTTACATGATACTGAGAACTTGCAGCCACAGTCTCGAGTCTCATAAAATACAGAATAATGATTTTCAAAATGGATCAGGCTTTCTGGTCTCAGTAGCTGCATTATACCTCTCTCCAAAAAGGAGCAGTTGCCTCAAAAATCTTTAAATAATAATAATATCAAACTTCAGTGTAACAAAACCAGTTGTATGAGAGGAAAAGTAATGATACAGCTTGAAAATGGGCCACAGCAATGTTACCCACTTGTACTTGTCTCGTGTTCTGAGGTCGTGTTGCTTGATACAAGAAATGAATTGCTTATAATCATCCTCCATGATAAAAGCGAATAAGCTGGTTTTGCTTCTGGATAATTTTCTCTGAAATAATATTAAGATTTCTCTTAAGTGATTAGCATGTATTTATTATGAAACCGCAGCGTGAGATTAAAGTGAAAGATGTTATTTTTATTTTCCCTAACTTTGAACTAAGACTTGCATCGATGCCTTCTCTCTGCTATCATAGGAGAAATCATGAGAGTACTGGCTTTGAGGAAAGACCTGGAAAATGGCAGGACTGGCTGGAGGGTCTTAGTGAAATTTGTATCAAAATACTGTGTTTTTAGCTGTCAGTAATTGTAGGTAAAAAATAAAAACAACAAAAAAACCATTGTTCTTTCCTTTTTTGGGGGAGAAAAGGAAGAAATGTTAGGTATCTAAAATAAGGAGGAATCTAGGTCCCTCTAAACCAGCAGAAAAGGTGGGTGGATCTGAAGAACAATTGACAGCAGCAAATTTGAGAGCCTTGCTACATCCAGAGCTAGATCGTTTGGAGAAGGTGCCTCCCAGCATTGACAAAGCAGCTTACGGACATCTGACAGAGGTCTAGCTCAGGGTCAGTGCTAATTTTCCCAGACAAAAACTGACTTTGCATGAGACACCCTAGCACTCCTGGTTCTTAGGAGACCTGGTGGCCCTGCATGAATGTAGGTGTATTGTTTATGATCTGTTGCTGTTTGTATTCACTGGTTTGAAATGAATAAGCCTTGCTGTAAGCAAACATACTGGAGGGTGAAGACATATGGTCTGGTTCTTGTTTCACTGTGGAAACAGTAGCATTATATAGGCTTTTCCATTTATATCCCAGTTCTCAATTATCCTGGGTAAGAGTGCTTACTATAGTAATTTTATAAAAATTTAGTTAAATTTAAGTATGCTATTTAAAATAGACACATTGTTCCCTTTCCATACGCAGGAAAAGGGAATCAGAACCGGTACTACTTGCTTTAATGTAACAGTGTAAACAGGTAAAACTGGAAGTGATCAAACTTTGTTGTGTCAAAACATCTACACATCCTTCCATCGAGGGTCGTGGTTACCTTGAACAAAGGGGTATGAACAGAAGATGATGAAACTGTTCTCGTTTGTCCTTGCTAGATATTTGTCTCTTTTAGGCCTTTGGCAGTAATGCTTATGAGAGCAATGGAGAAGGTTGCTGTAGAATTTATGAACTCAATTTTAACTTTAAAATTCTCCTTTAATATAGATTAAAATATAAGGAGATATTTGTTAACAAATTTCTGTGCATACTAAAGGCCATTTTAAATCCGGGTTGATATTCAGCTAAGCCTAATCTTGATTTTGTTGTCTTCCCAGTTAAAGACCTTTCACACTATCTCTTTGGAGAAAATATTTGGAACCAGCGACCACTTTTGCACCCTTCATCATCTGACTTGTATTATGTCACTGCTGAAGTGAAAAACTAAGTTATAACTGCAAATGCCTTGCTCACTTCTGGCCACTAGCATGATAAACATGGCTTGTCCAGGGTGATAAAAAACCAACAGCCACTTGCATGTGTGTTGAAGAATCAGCATATGAAACTTGCCCCTGTTCTGTGTACTGCTGATGTTCTGGAGTGAAAGTCAGGACAACAAATGCCTTAAGGTAGTTGGGTGCAGTTAGCTAATAAATGCTGCTGAAGTAATGATGAATTAATGTGAAGCAGCTAATTTGTCTTTGTCCATTTTAATGTTAATCTCTTCCCACCACGTCATCACCCAGTCACTGTTTCTTACTGCAGGGCAAACCTGTGCTGAATCAGAACAGGACAGGAAACACTACTACTCATCCCAATATGTTTAATTGTATGTCATTATATCTGTATAAATCTGGCACTAAGCAGCTTTTTCTCAGTGTCTGTATATGTTGTAGCACAGATCTTTTTTCTGATGCACCTCATAACAGTTGTCTAATGGGATTATTTTCATCTAGTCTCCTTGCTTTTCGTAAGTGAGAACATAAAAGGATATGAGCCTGGAGTGTATAAATTTTATGCACTGTTTCATGCAAGACTTCGGTACACATTAGTGTTTATGTTTTTATATAAGCGTGTATAGGATATCTCCTTTAGTAGAGAAGTTTAAAAGGAGCCAAGTATTCCTTTCTCTCCATGGTGCCATACGCCATTAGGATTGTTTTTTCTCATGCACGTTACATCATATTTGCCTATAGTGAGTTTCATCTGCTGTCTCATTGCTCAGTTTTTCAGTCTCGTAAGTTCCTGCATTTACTCAGAGTATAAAGGTTCTGAGAATGTCATACCTTCTTCAGACTTGCAAGTTTTACATTTTCTCTCACCTTGCATTAGAAAGAGAAACAGCAGATACCAGAGAGCAGGCTGGGTCATTGCAGAGTCTTAGTTCCTGATTTATAGGTGTAATCAGGAACTTAAACATCCGTGGTAGCACTTCTGCAGCTAATCATTGGCAGGCTGGCTTTGCTACCCGTGAAGCCTTGGGGGTGGGCTATTTAATGAAATTTAAGTCACATTTAAAATTTTAATCATGTTTTGCATTATTGTTCAGGCTTAATATTGGCATTACTATACAAGCCTCTTTTCATCTGTATCCTGCAGAAGTTCAGTCATCATCATTTTCCCTTTTCAGATACCCTCTCTGAGTCTACACACATCACATAGGAGGCCCAGCAATGTTAAAAGAAAAATTTTGTGCTTCCTGTCCAATTTGTTCTGATATTTAGGTGTAATAGTAATGGTAAAGGAAGTATTTCTGAAATGTGTTCACAGAGGCTGATATGAAGAGAAAAAAAATAAACTGGCTCTCTTAGAATTCAGTAGTTTGAAAGCTTTTTGAAATTGTTGCATTTTGTAAATCAACTATGGGATCAGTAATAGAATCAGTGTAGCGTGGATAATGTTAATGTGAGGTTAAATTCAAGTTGCTCGATATATAGTTATTGACATAACGTATTTTAGTTTTTTTGGTGTACCAGTAGATTATCTACAGAAGATACGGTAGATTACATCTTTTAGGGAAAGATGTAATGAGCCTTACCACTTGGCAAAGAATTCCTGAGACTATTGAAATGCAAAGGAAATGGAAATATAAGTTGGCTATGTAAGATATTCGTTTTGAGTGTATCTGTTTAAGAAAACAACATCAATGAGCTCATTAAATCTGATGCTAAAATTATATTTCACTGTATTTTGGAGTCAGCAATTATTTAATGATGGAATTTTTCTGTGGTTTTGTTTTGCCATTTTCTAAAATGAAATGAATTGTTTACTTGACAGACAGGTGGCTGTATAATGCCTATGACTGATTTTTACAGTAAGTGACAGTAAGAAAAATTAGAGCTCATTAACATTCACTCGACCTAGTGTCTGCAGCACTGATCAATGCTTGGACTACTGGGTGGCTTAAAATGCTTAATGAATCTTTGTTTGACAGGAACCAACTGCTGTTGCAGGAAAACGTGGATGATCTGATAGCTGGCAGAGTGAATATGCACCGCTCTTTATAAACAAGGAAAATGTGAATAACCGGGAAGCAGAATGAGTGAGCGAAGTCTTTTAAGGCTTTGATGATTGATGAACTATATTACGGTTGACACACACACTGTGTTTTGCATAAAAGCGTTAGCATCTGATTGAGCGGAAAACCAGGGGAAAGCGAGATTGCCTATGTGATTAGTGGAAGGTAATCAGCCATCTGTTAGGCGTAATGCACTTACCACAGATGAAGATAGAAAGCATATGTGTGCATGTGCTTGTACAGGATTTCTCACCTTTTATGCAAGTATCCATTAAAATGGATAGAACTGTATATAAAGAACTAAAAAAAAACTCAATTCATCTGTGTAATTTTATTCTACTAACAAAAAGTGTGCGAGTTCATAGCTGTGTTGTGTAGTTTATAAACATTGTGTCCTTTCAGTGGACTGAAACAGTAGCTTCAGAAGTGACAAACAAATAATTTGAGGTGTGATTTTTAATAATGGCAGCAAAAAAATCTCTTACGCTCTGATTGTGATGACGAAAATAAGGCTACACGCTGAAAATATTGAGGCATGATCTTTTATTGAGCAGGACACTTGAAAATGTATTTTCAGCTGTTCATATGCAAGTTTAAAGCCACCTACTTTGTACAACTGTTCTAGGTACAGGTAGAATTTGGTTTACAGGAAAGCTAGACTGATTTTTGCATTGCTTGCCTGTCTAAAACTGTTATTGATGCTACCAGGATTTGGTGATGTAGAAAGAAAGACTGAACTTAACTATTTATCTTTATATTAAGAACCTTACCAATGATGTTAGTCCTGCTTAGATGGAAATGTGTAACTTCTTTACCTTTTTTTCAAATGGAATTTTTGCATAGGAACATATAAAGAGCAACTCTAAAAAATGTATTCAGTTTTACTAAGTGTTTTGACACTTAATGTTTACAGTTCACTATCTGTGCATCTCACAAAATCTGGAAAAACAAACTACTCCAGAAATATAACAAACTGTAAGCTGAGCATTTAAAGTCAGTCACTTAAATTGTCAAACACTGCAATGTATGACCCCATGGCGTTGTTTGACTTGATCATCCATACGTATCTTTTCTTAGCAAATGTTTTAATCCACTAGATGCCTATGACAGCTTCATATATGGAATATTGTTCTTAAATGCACCTTTTCAAATCTCAACGTTGTTTTTGCTGAAATTTGATATATTTTACTTATGGTGATTTATTTAAATAGTGGAGCTGTTAAAACGGGACTTCCGCATCACATCTTGCTGTTTTTGGCTTCCAGGCTTCAGTGTAAATTAATATCCTAAATACTGGAGGGGAAAGGACATACAGCTAGAGGACAACAAGTGTCTATGTGAGAATGGTGTGGAGAGCAGATAATTTAGTTATCTTCAGGAGCCGGTGGCTTAGCAAAACCTTATGAATGCAGTCCTGTGCCAGGCTGCTGAGCTGGTTAGAAGTGCAGAAGCCTAACCTGTGCTCGGTCAGTACTGCAAAGAGCAGAGCCACTGGAACTTGGCACCCTCGCCTCTGTGGCGGGGCTGTTGGCTCCCTCCTTTCGCCCCCAGGCCCGGGGTTGCCCCAGCGTGCGGGCACGGTTCCACCCTGCAGCCCTTGCTGGGGGGCTGGGGCGGCCGGGAGGAGCTCGCTGGTCCCCGCTGGCTCCAGGAGCCCCTGGGGCAGCCACCAGGGTCGTGGCCGGTTTCTCGGAGGGAGCAGGAGGAGCTTTCAGTTTGCCTTTCTCGCAGCGGGGTTGCGTGACGATGCCTTTTTGCTCTGCCAAGAAATGATAGAATGAATCTGCCTGCTAGTGTTCAGATCCAGTCGTTTCTAGCTGCAACAGTTTCTCCTTTCAAGCCATGTGTGGACTTTTTAAAGTTATCCCAGACCTTGCTAATTAGTGTATTCACAGTATGTTTTATTACTTCTGTAATTTTTTTTTAAAGAATGTGCAGAGTGATCTATTTTAAAATTTCTCCTCATTTTCTTACTTGAAGTGCTGCAACTTGTTGTGATCTGGCAGAAGGAAAAGATTCAAAGGAGTTGACTTTAAGAGCGACTAGGATTAAGGAGTTATTAGCTGTAATGCTGGGGAGCCAGTATACAGTCAAGCACATCGTAACAAAAAACAGGTCAGCAGGTTCCAAATGGTTGCTAATTGCGAGCTCAGTCTCAAAGCTAGAGCTATGCTCTGCATGCAGCATGGGCTAGCTTTTGTTTGCTTCTGCAGGAGCATGTTTTAATTTCTGGTTGCTAATTGCTTTAATGTCCTTACTAGAGCTGAGTCATGTTGGAAAACCTCTTGCAGAGTGCCAGTTTTGTTGTGGAAAAACTACTCAGCAAATGCTGCGCTTCCTGTGTTTCTGCATCACTTAGTGATTCAGGACCAACTATTTTGTTGGTGGGCATGTTTAATTTGCTGATGGTAAATATGCAGAAATAAAGACCACATGCGCTTCACCAAAACGGCATTTTTTTGGGAGGAAATAATGTGAAGAATATGCTTAATATATTTTTGGCTGTTGGAACAGTTGATCTATTTGCTATAAAACTGGGCTATGAGCAGCGGTATCTAAAAAAGAAAAAAGTTTTCAAATTGAATTATTTGTCTAACAATATATTTTGAGCATGGATGGCAACAGTGTTCATGTTGAAAAACAGGTGGCGAAAAGAGATGGATGTGAGAAATGCTCAGTATCCTGAAATGTTAATTACATACGGTCTTGCTGCAGAGCTTTTTATTTGACACCGTATAATTCTGAAGTGTTTGAAAAATTGAACTAAAAGAGCTGGAAAATGTGCAGCAGGCACTGAGAGTGATTGGGATCCTTCATTCCCTTCTTTTGATTGTGCTGATAGAAAATTTTGTTCTGAAGTGCCAAATTGATATTTACCAGCTTGATAGCAGTTTCAAATATTGTTTTGAGGGGTGATAGATGTACAAAAGATAATTTACTAAATAGTAGCGGGGTAGGAAATAAAATCAAATTAACACTAAATCTCTTGCTCTCGCTCTCTCTCTCATATTCCTGGCTATGAGAAGTAGACTGATGTTTGGATGCTACTTTGCTCACTGCCTGCAGGAGTACTCTCTGGATACTGAGAGTCCACCTGAAATATTTAGGAATATGACTCGGTAGTCACAGTGTAGTTGATTTAGTAGTGAAAGGCACCGGTGTCTTTTCTGCTATCTTATTGCTGCTATGCTAAAAACTAAACTGCAGTCTTTATAGGAAAAAAAAAGTCAAACTGTAAAAACTTTGCCCCAAGTAATATCTGTATAACTGATTTTATTTTGCAGTCATAGTTAGCACTATGGAAAAGAAATGCAAGCAAAAGGTTGTTTAAAATGTAGTTGAAGTATTTCTAATGTGTACTGGTTAAAACAAAGAAAAAGCAGCTTTAAAAGGATCTGGTCGTCTTAATCCTCTTGAAGTTGACTTACTGAATACAGGTTAGGGTTGCAAAGGATTGAAGGAGCAAGTAAGTGCTGGTATGTGGTTTAGTGAAGTTGTATATCAAAGGCAGGCATGTATCAAATTTGAACCTCTCCGAAATTAGGAAAAATTACACCTTCTACTAAATGAAAGTTTTCATAATGCCTTAGGTACCTTAGCTCCAAACCTGGCTCCGTGCTGTTGAGTATTTTTTTTTTTTTCTTGGACTTAAGGTTTGCTGCAGCCTTCTGCGCTACATATGGCTAGAGCATACAGAGAAAGAGAAGTAAAGGAAAATGTTTCCTTATTTACTTTTTCCAGTGAACCTCATAAGTGTATGTTGAAGACAAGGAGATTTGGGGCTTTAATAAAGCTACTCCTATAAAAAGACATTTTAATTTTAGGTATTTATTCTGACACTTAACTATGGAATTCTTATCTATATATTTTTGATAAAGAAATGTTGCTTATTGCAACTGTGGTTAATCTAACAAAACTACAAAAATTTGAATTTCAAAACTAAAATCTGCCTACAGCGGAACAACCAAGTGTGTCCAACAGTTGCCTCAAATTTGCCTTCAAAATTTTTGTTGTATGTGACCAATAGTTGAGTAGGCAGTGGAGAAAAGATTTCCATAAAAATTGAGATATTTTGTGTTTAGTCATAAATTTCAGGCCAAGGAATATGTTCTAATATGTTCTAGTTTACAAATACGAGACCATTATTAACTTCTGGAGTTTAGTAAAGTTCTGCTAGCTTTGTCAATATTCAGCTTGTTTATTTATGTTGCAGTTATAGAAAATCAGCACACTTTTAGTCAATGAAAGCTGTCATTTCCAAGGTGATTGTCTACAGTGAGAGAAATGTGATATTGCTTTTATCTTAAAGAAGTTGTTCTAATTGCAGAAGTTAATTTGAAAAATCTATTTATTCTTAAACTTCTAATATGGATACGCAGGGTGAAGAATTTATTTGAGAAGTATGATACCTCTCAGATGTTGCCATTTACTCCTTGTCTTGTGAATATTTTTATTGAAAATGTGGTCTCATAACAGCAGTCTTTTTTCTTTTTATCTTTGCAGCTATATTGGAAAGAATTATGGTTTAGACTTTCCCATGTTAGCCATGGATGTAGCACTCTCTCCCATGAGAACACAAGACCTGGATCCCATGCCATCTGATGCATCTCCCATGCTTATAAACATGACTCCTACAGTGGACAGAGAGGGGGAAGAGGATGTCATGAAGGAGCTTGATTCTGGCCAGCAGTATGACAAGCCGCCTCCTCTACACACGGGGGCTGATTGGAAGATTGTTCTCCATTTGCCAGAAATTGAGACATGGCTTCGGGTGACGTCTGAAAGAGTCAGGGATCTGACTTACTCTGTCCAGCAGGACTCGGATAGCAAGCATGTGGATGTGCATCTAGTACAGCTAAAGGTAGGATGAATTTTATATTGCAGGCTTTTATGGGAAGGTGGTTGCCTCAACTTTGCTATTGGCAAAGTAAACAAAAGGCCTTTTCATAATTGCTTTAGCATGTCTGACAGCCTGTGTTAAAGAGTAAATAAATCCCTTTCAGGAAGATAATAGAAGCTGTATTGTTCTCAGATTTTTTTTTTTGCAACATAATTTACTCATCACTTAATTCAACAGTCATAATCATATAAATGAACATGTTCACACTCTGACAACAGCTAATACAGCACTCAAAGTTATCTGACTGGAAATCTTGGAAGTGCCCAGAAATGTTCCCCTTGATTTTAATCCCTGAAACTCTGAAATCTGTGTCCCAGTAAGCATGGCTGCTCATTTGAAAACTAAAGGTAGTTTCAGGGGCAGTAGGATAGGATCTAATGTCTGGCCTCTCAGTCACGTAAAAGTTATGTTCAAAATTGAACTCAGGTGGGTTTATATACAAAAGAGTAGATGTGTAGATTTCTTCATCTCTGACTCTTGGTAAGAAATATGAAGTGATAAGATCTGAATTGTCACAGTCAATAAATCAACCATTCTTTTTTTCAGTGGAAAAAAAACATTAGCAAGACGGGACTTTGCCAAAAAATAAAATGAAATTAAAAAAAAAAAATAAAAAAATCTGTGTTTTGTGTAAAGCAAAAGAGCAACAACCTTTCTCCACCAACTCAACAACCGAAATCAAATCTGTTTAAATAATTATTGCTGTCTTGGTCCTAAATGTGAATTTCAGTGCTGAATCTTCAAAGATTTTATGGAAATTCAGGGTGAAATTCAATCAAATGTTCTTTGGGACTATTTGTGCATGTTCATTTGCAAGGCTTGGTTTGCTGCAGTACATTAAGCATGCTTTTGAAGGCAGCAACCAACCTCCAAAAATAGCAAGCAAATATTATCTCTTCAGATTGAGCTGTCTTCAGAGTTCTGCATTCTGAGGGACGTTTATGTGAACATAGTTTTCCTTCATACTCAGCGCAATGGTATTTTATTTGTGTTTATTTTAGGACTGGGGCTTTAGGTTGTCTTAAAATACAACTCTGTGTATGAGTGCTAACCACAGAGCAATTGAACTGTGATCAGTCATAACCAAAGCTTTTTATGGTCCTGCCATTTTTTTCTGAAAAATTTGGGGTAGACTTTGTTAGCCTTTGAACCTGTGCTAGCCTATGTCCACAACATGCTGTAGCCTCTTAGAGAATGTCTTTTACGTTCTGCAAACACACATAAAAGATCTTGCTGGACTCTGCCAGTCTGATGTGGGATCGCTGTGGCCGAATCAGTGCAGAGCTGAGCTGAAACTGAAGAGCTGGAGAGCTTGTGGATGGCATTTGCACACAGCTTCAGGCCAGCTCAGGGCACGAGCAGGGCTGACCTATGCCTGTTGGCAAAATGGGAATGCTCTGGACATACAGTTCGCCCTCATACATTCAATGAAATGTTTTATTTCCAAATGGAGGTCAGTGAATTAAGTGTTCCTCACAGTTTCCTCCTTTTTAGAGCTTGTGAAGTAGCAAGAGTCAACAGTAGTTCATAAAATACTTTCCTAATCTTTTTTTTTTTTTTAACACATAAACAATTGCTGTAGCACCTGGGGATTGTTTGGGACTAGGAAGTTATCTGGTTAATTNGTGGAGGGTCCCTGGAAGAGAGGGTGTTGGGAAGGCGGGGAGTGGCGTGGGGGGGGGGGGGGGGGGCGGGGGGACAAAAATAAAGTGAAAGAATCTCAATTATGTGCAATTATCTGGGCTGTCAGCTGGGGTAGGGGACTGGCACTGAGGCTGTCAAATATCCTGTATACAGACCCTGGACTCACAAGGAAGTACTCTTTTTCTGGATATTTATACGTGTCTTTGTGTGTGCAAGATAACGATTTGCATTTTAAGACATTTTTGGAATATTTGATGTATTTTTTTAATTATTCATAGAGTAACGTAAGAAGTGATTTTTCAAAAAAGATCTGCAATAGTAGTAAAAAGACCAAAAAATTCTTAAAGATATTTGGAATACAGAACTTGTGTAACATGCTTGCCTTTAAAACTGTACACAGGCAAGAAAGCAATAAGACTTTGAAAAAAGCAAGTGCTGTGGAATTGCTTTTATTCAGACTTTAGATATATTTCAATTTGTTTATCTTTGTGTCCTCTTGCATTATATCACTTAATGAACTACTGTTATTAAATATTATTTCTAGGGCTTTAGCTAGAGGATTTTTAGACTAGAGTCTTAAGTGTATATGATAAATGGAACAATACAATAATCTGTGCTTTGTTGGAAACAAGTGACAGAGAAGAGGAAGAAGTGGCCAACATGAATACAATTATCTCATTGGATCTGAGGATAACTGACATCTGTAACTGTAAATGCATCATGAAATGAAAACTATCTTCTCTAGGCTATTTTGTTGCCCTAGAAATCAGAACCAGAGAAACAACATATTTCAAAAAGCTGATTTTAAAATTACTTAACTGTTTTCCATAATTAATATTTTCAGTAAATGGAATTAAAGTAATTATGCAAACATCATATGAAAACAATACATTTACAATATGATGTTACTAAATTTAACAGTAATACAAGAACTCTTTTATATGATAGGATTATGACCAGCGTGATGCACATTAGCCTTATCTATCTTCACATTGTGAACCGCCAAGAACTAACGTCTCACACACATACATACATATATGCATACATATACAGGTGGAAACATCAGCATAAATGTGCATGTAAAAGTTTTTTAGTATGACTAGTACAAAAGTGCTCCATTACAACCATGGCGAGGGGTGGTTCCTAATTTGTGGTCCTATCTCAGGGCAGATTAGATCTAACCTTCACCTAATTTTTACGCTGTGTGGTTACAGGTGTCTCATCTTGTTCTGTGGTTGCTTCTAGCATCTGAGGTGAAAAGTTCTTTTTGCTGTAATCTCTCATTTTAGACTTTTTAAATAAATCTCTAGGTGTTTCTTTTTGGTCCAGCCTAACCTCAAAGCCTTGCTTTAAAAACATAACATATAAAATGTTTCAACCTTTTAGGAAGTCTACAGAACATCCATAAGCATTGCTATATTCCATCTAGCATTTTTAAAAATATTTTCTATTTGCTCTTTATGGTTAGAGACCATACCATCTTATCATTTTGTGCTTGCACAGCACCTAGAATATTGAGTTCTTGACCTGTGGCTTGGGTTCAAGAGGCATTTGGAATATCCTTAATAATATACTTTAATAATATATATATATATTATATTAACGTTATATAAATATATTTAATAATGTAACTTTAGCCCTGAAGTGGTCAGGCAGTTGGCCTCGATCTTTGTAGGTCCCTTCCAACCGTACTATTCTATTCTAATACTGACAAAATACATAACCTCATACAGATCCTCTTTTTTTTGTTCTATGCTATGATAATTCTCACTTCTCCCTGAGGGATTCCTTCCAACAGGTCTGGGTCCTTCTGGGAATGATGTGCCCAGACTGGACGCAGGGCTTAGTGTGAGGCTTCACCACTGCTGAGCAGACTGGAAAAAGTATTTCACATGTCTTTTAAATGACGCGTCCCAATTTAGTATTTTCTTTCTTCGCGACAGCAGGAGATGGTTGATTCATGTTCAGCTTGTGATTCATTGTAACTCCCAAACTCCTTTGCTGCACTAAGGCTTTGTCATCTCTTATCTATTTTATCTGTACAATTTTACATGTAGAATTTTGCCTTTGTCCTTTGAACTGCCTTTTTTCCTCTTTCCCTTTTTTTTTTCCCTCCCTTTAAATCCCCCCACACCATTTCTCCAGTGTGTCTGTGACTTTTTTGGTTCCAAACCTGTCTTCTGGTGTGTTCCAGAAGCATCTCCCCCCAGCACATAAGTTGTCATCTACAGACTGAATAAGCCTTCTCTCTACTATTTTGTCCAAATCATAAAGACAAAAATGAATGATATAGACTCAGGATAAAAGTCTACAACATAATAGCTTCTGAATATAATTTTTACATGGTAAATGTGGCAGTGAGACAAACAGTTTTTTCATTGTTTGTTTTCCTCAGCCAGCAGAGATTCAATTGCATTTTCATGCAGTTTTCTATTTGTTTCAGATGCTTGAAGTTGATTTCCTTCCTCTGGTTGGCTCGTGGCGATGGGCTGGTTTGGTGATCTAGCTCATAGCAGACTTTTTATGTTATTCCTTGGAAAAATTGCTCAGGAAATAGATAATCTCTTTCTTTTGTGAAGATTTGCTCTGGATTCCTGATGCAGATCTGTCTGTGTTTGTGCTCTTTTTGTAATCAGGAGGTCTGTTTCTTCCTGTGGCTTGTTCTTTGGGGATTTGGGTTTTTGCTGTCAGTCTCTTTTCTTGCTATGTGACTTAGAAATTTATTAACCATCACTGATCCTTTGAAAATATTTGTTTCTCTCACTTTTGCAATGCCCTCTCTCAAAACTAGCTGAGCAGCATGAGTGGGAGGCTTGTCTTATGTCATCCCTTGGGAAATTTCCTGGAAAGCTCAGATTCACATGAGTGCTTCAATACGCTAGATGCATGAATCATAACTCTCCAGGGTCTGGAATGCCTTATATTAGCCATTTATCTGGTCGTCACTCTTAACTCAAGCTGTGCTAAGATGCATTTATGTCTCTCTAACACATTCATTGAAGCTTTTACCAATTTAAAATCTTCGTAAAAGAGATGAAAAAAACCTTGTATTGTGTTACCCTGATGAGATCCTTTCATGATCCATTTAGTTTTTTTATTCTGAATATGCTTGCTTTTACAGTAAATTCCTTCTTGGAATCCTCCTGAGGTCTGACTTGGATCTGTCTCGTTTTTCTGCTTTACTGTATATTCCTTAACCCTCTCAGGGAAGGTTCTAGTGTTTCATCTCACTGATTATTGCTTTTTACCCATTGCTTTGGAAAAACTCTCATTTGGCATGAAATGTCATTTTGGATGATCAGTTACAAAATTCTTTTATTTGCAATGTCAATTAAGTTTTTATTGTGGAGTAAAGTACTCCACCACCACTTCGTGACTTAAGTCTGAACCGCATATCTTCTGTTGACGTATAAGCAGCCATAGCATAGCATTTTGTGCTGTGATTGTCTTTAGATATCTGCAGAACATCGATCTTTTCTCTCTTTCTGAGTAGAGAGACTTCAGTCGTCTTTTTCAAAGATACCAGGGCCTGCCTTAAACATATCTTGAGTGGATCTTCTGTCTTTCCTCCTGACTCCCCACAACTTTGGATGGAGATTGAACGGCATTTAGCCATTATCCTTTTGCCACCTCTGTTTCCACTTTTATGGGGTCAAAGAATTTTTAGTTTCCTTTCTCTTTACACTTAAATCCTGGATAAGAAAAAAGTATAAGGAATTACCAAAGCATGATATTAAAGGGTATTAGTTTCTAATGTATCTGCAGTTAGTAATTCCTATTTTTAAATTCTGTTACAAACATTTTGCAAAAATGTAAAACAAGGGTGTACTGTAGGTGTCTTTCTCTCCCATCCCCTCCGCTTGAATTCAGTAGGCTTTTATTGCATACATAATAAGTCTTGCTGCTTTTATTGAGTAAGTACTGAAGGCTGGACCAAATTACTTTTCTTAGTCCTTTTCAACATTTATTTTCCTGTATCAGTTCCTTTCGACAGCAAAAATCAAAATTTCAATTTTTTTTTTGAGTGGCTTATTTTAAGTCACTCAAAATACGGCTGAGTTGTAAAGATAACTTCAGTAAATTTTGCAGTTTCTCATAATTTGGAATACTGACCTGCCTTTGTCGTAACCTGTAAAAGGACAAAAATGCCATTTGCCTTTATGCTGGTAGCATAGCTGAAGTACCTCATCTACCACCTTTCTGTAACATTAGAAACAGGCCTAACCGTTCTCACCCCTGGTTTGATTCTCAATGGACGTACCGTTGTGAGGCTTGTGACAACTTGCTTCTGCAGTTGTACAGCTCTTCGGCTGTGCTAGCTAAACCACCTCCAACGAAATGTGCAGATGTCCAAATCTCCCTACTGTACAGACACCTCTGTATATTGTAAGCGAACTCGGAGAGGCATTAAGCCTCTTCATGTTATCATAACTGATACTTTACAAATGATCACAGAAAATGTTAGTGACGGTCTTTACAGAAGGATGTATACATGAAGCTGCTAACGGAAATACTGTGTGGAATGCTTTACCTTGACAGACAGAAGTTTGCCAGAAGAGATAAGTGAAAATAAAGCCTTAATTGGAGAGGTTGACTGCAACTTTGTTCAGCTGTTTTGCTTGCAGGCAAGATATGACCCTGATACTTCAAGTGAAGAGTTGCTATGCAAATTTATGAGAGTAGTTATTCAAAAGGAGCTGATGGGGAATAATGGCTCCTAAATTCACAGAGATATTTCTGAGAAGATTTCTGGGTGTGTTTAACAGCTATGGTTTATGAAGCAGATTTCTCTGACTTTTATACCTTCCATGCGTGAATGTTAGTATGAATGCCTATAAAAGTAAACATTTGACTATGAAGTATGACCTATAGCTCAGTAGAGACTATTGTATTATGTGCAAGTTGTTGCACATAAATGCGTGGAAGTTTGATTATTTGTGGACTCTCAGGTCTAGCAAATAGGTTGAGAGCAAGTGGTATGTCAGTTTGTTGATTTTGGCATTGTTAACAATTTTGTAAAGATGTCACCTTAAGTTGCATATGAAATAAAATTAGGTAAACCTCACTGAAATGAAATTCAGATAACAAAAATGAACATTCAAGGCTTCTCTGTGCAATATCATAACTCTTTCTGATATGATTTTCAGTTTTTAAGAACTAGTTTAGACAGTCTATAGCTAGCAAGGATTTAACGCACACACCAAAAACTCCTAAAATGAAAGTGGACTATAACTGCAGGGAAAACAACTTCTTCATTCATTCTGAACTAGTTACAAGTCCTAAATGTGTGAGACTGTATCTCAAAAGAACTCTCTTAAACTAATGACACTTGATAAATTTCAGTCTCTCTAATCCGTTAAAGCTATAAGCTTCTCCGAGAAAATTCACCTGTCAAGTTTAAAGTTTGAAAGAGCTCGAACGTTTTGGTTGAATGCTTAGGGGGAAGGGAAATGTTCTCCATACTATCAACAGGCATAAGTAAAAACCAAATTCACCGAAGAAGTTTTTAGAGCATTTTCTTAAAATAGTTGAGTTTTTGATGTCCGCTGAAGATTTGAAGCGCTTGTGAAATTATTCAGAATCTTTGAGCTCCTTATTAACTTCAAACATAAAAACAAAATGCTAGCTGCATGTGTACCACAGGTTCAGGGTTCTGAGCGTCAGGGACTTCTTTACCGCAAGTTTGGCAATAACATTTTAGATCTTAGTTCTCTATGTAATGTGTATTTCTGTCTTAGATAAATCATTTCAAGGAAAATATGTATAAAATTACTTTGCTTTTATCCCTCAATTTTTCCTTTCAAAATCTAACCCAAAATCTCATCTGTTGACAGATCATATGTTTGTGAAGCACTTAAACACCAAATAAATAGTAATTTGACTATAAGCATATCATGTGTTACACTGCATTTTGTGCATGGATATTCCAAAGATTTGACAGAGTCTTTGTGGATTACAATCTAAGTAACTGCAGATGTGAGTTTGTTTATTTTCCTTTAGCCAGATGGCTTAATATAAATACAACATAGGCAGAAATATGCTACCTGACTGGCTGCAAATCAAAACCAAGTTTGCTTATGAAAGTATGGTGAAAGACTAGTAGTAAATTTATCTATATAGAACATTGCCAGTGGGATAGATTTATATAAACATTTAAAATATTTTCTTTATTCCACTGGTACTTAAGAAATACTTTTTTTTTTCCTCACCCCCAGAGGGCAAGGGCTAAGGCTGGGGTTAAGAGCACATTTTACCTAAGCCTCTAGTCAAATGCTAAATTTGTTGTGTGCTGATCCCAAGAACCTCAATGGGGCAACTCTATATGCCTGAATTGATTCAACTAGAATTTAAACAACTGGTAATAGGGTTAATCTGTTGCAGATAAATTTTTTAAACTGCTTGGAAGTTCTACAGTGTTTCTTATGTTTGTTATTTTTCAGATCCAATACATTATGTACTCTAAAAATGTCAGACGCTTGTAAGTGACTTTACAGAAGCAGATATATAAAAAACAATATAGATCTATAATGCTATAATAGCTTGACAATTCTATACATTGGCAGAATATATCTGCTATATGTGTTCTACGCTTTGTAAACACAAGATTTCATATTTCAAAGGAAGTAGTTGGGTGTGTATGAAGTTGTATTTTTAGTTACTTTGCCTCTGAACAGCTCAGTAAAATCACATTGTTCATTAGGGCATTCAGGTGTAAATGCTGATAAATACAGTTTTCTGTTACTAAATTGGGATTTGCAGAGGCTACCCCTTACAGTCCGGGCTTGAACATCAGACAGGTGGGTTTACAGCTTTTCTTATTATCTGAGTAGTTGTGCACCTTTATTTATTTATATTATTCTTTTTCCTCTCTGTGCCCAGAGTATTCCTGATTTGGAAAAAGCCAAAATGGAAAATGTGGAGTATCAGAAATAAATCTGAGTTTCTCAAAATCTATTTCATCAAATAATTTTACTGTTTAGAAGCCTTCCAACTTGTGCGGCATTTCTATGGTCTTGCTCAGATCGTCATTTTTAATGAAAAGACATGACTTGTTTACCACATTCTTAACATGCTTTACTACAATAATACATTCTTTTTTACCATGGTTATAAAATTCATCTAATCTTTGTAAATTTTAGGCTAAATTCTCTTCTGCATGATGGAAACAAAAGCACTGCATCCCTCAAAATCATCATAACTCCTTGGCTGTGTGCTATCAAACAAATAGAAGCTAAAGTTACATTCTTTGTAGAGCACAATCCTGGAGGTGTTAGGCATGCTGTTGGCTCACCTGGATCAGTGCCTTCAAGGTGAAAATAATGTTCAAGTAAATGTGTGTTGTATAGATTAGAAATAGGTTTAGAACTTAGGTGCGAAACTGATCAGACTTGTCAGGACTAGTAGTAGTCTGAGTTCAGAAACCACTCTGTTCCTTTATCTAGTTCTTAAAACAAACAAACAAAACCCAACAACAACAAGAAACACTACAAAATTCACTCTCATTCAGATATCCACACTTTTGAAATACATACAGATATCCACACTTTTGAAATACATACTTATTCCAGAACTTCTGGTTTAGATTTCAGCAATGCACAAATGCATATAAGTACACTTTGACCAAGTATAATGATTATTTCTCCCTCTTCTCACTTTGTATTGCTCCTATGTTAAAATATGCCAATACAGGCTTTAGAAACATGAGCTAATGTACTCTGCCAATGGTCTCTGGAGAAATATTACAGTAAATATCAAATTTCTGCACAGATGTTACCTATTAGTCTTCTGTAGTCTCTATCCTAATCTGAGTCAAACACAAATGTTTACTGGAAGTAATGATATAAATACTTTTCAGTATGATAAAAATGTTGTGTGTTAAGTCATAGTGCAGATTACTTAACCAAAACATTTGTTGGGGAAAGTATTTTGTTGTTTAGTATGCGTATATGTGATGGTGATGGGAATTACACTACTGATGTCCAGACTAGCTGGAAAAAAAATAAATTAGTGTTATTGTGAAGGTATGAGTAAGAGTTGGTAATGTCAGCTTTTTAATTTAAATCAGTGATACTATATCATTATTCTTACCCAAAAGTAAGAATGCCAGTGGGAATTTTTATTATGGTACTTGTGACTGTTGAAAGAATTGATTCTATAAATATGTATTTATGTAATTATGTGTATATATACGTAAACATATACAAAAAGCAGTGCCACATTCTCCTGGTGATTTATTTCTTGAAGAGTAGTTTGAGTCTGTATACATAGTTTAGAAGGAAGGATGATATTATGTTTTATAACATGCATAGTTCTGATCCAGATTGTGAACTATTATGTTTACACATGTTTTTTTGCTTTGCATATTTTAGTAGGCTATGTGGACATATGTCTTACCAGTCATTTTACTGGCAGAGTTTGTTTCTTTTTCAATTTGTAGTTACATGTCACTTAGGTAAAAACTGTAATATGATTTAAGGGAACGGTCAAAGAACAGGCACAGAAAATTGCACAAAATGTAAGGAATTCTCTTGTTTGCTTCGTTATTGTCAAAATTGCCTGATGGGCTTTTATAATGAGAGAGTTGGCAAAAGAAATTTCAGGTTATAGGATGATTGCTGTCTGAATGTCAGAAAGGCAACATGAATATTTCAGTAACATAACATGCTTGAATTTCAGTAAGAAGCATAAACAAGTTCCACAAGTTTGTAGTTTTTAATATCCTTGGGTATGTGCCTCTTGAATTAGATGAATTCTTCCTCGGAATGAAATCCCTTTCTGTGTAGTTAACCAGTAAAGAACCTTCTGTGAATTGATGTGATTTCTTTGTAAATCAAGTAAAATCTCACAATTGATAAACAAGCAAGCACAGCAACAAAGGGTTGTGTATTTTCTTGGAGAAGGCAAATGCCGAGTCTGTATAGCTGTGTTTATAATTATAATTGAGATGGTGCCCTAAAAATGGGTGTACTCGTACTATGCCCCCTTTCCCACAGCATCGGCCGTTTTCCCATTTCTCTGGCACATGGTACCCGTGCTGTAACTGACTTGTGTGTGAGGTGCCTCTGGAGGACTGAGCTGAAGTTGGTGTGGCCTTGCCCATGCCTGAGCTGTCTCCCTGGGACAGCCTGGGAACCATGCTGAGCCCTGAGCTGTCCTTAAGGATTGCTCCAGACCTTGGCCTCATTGTTTGTATCTAACGAATACGGCTGGGCTGCACATCTGGGCCAAAGTGTGGGTTCAGGCTCACATCTGACTGACAGGGTCAGTGTAGTGATGTCATCTTTTTCAAAAAGGTTGTAAATGCAAAATAGATTTTTTTTTTCTTGGATGCTTCCCTGAATTGTGGGTAAAGAAGCATTAGCAGTGTTATATATGTACATGCAAAAGATTTGATCCAAAGATTTAAATGCATTCCATGCAACTATCTCTAGTGAAATTGTGCAGAATTGGAGACAGAGGAACAAGCTTTCTCTTTGAACAGGAGCAGAACTATTTACAAGGGAACGAGTGGAAATGGGGAGGAAAAGGAGAACTCCTATCTGCTGGTTCCATCTGTTAAACCTTTATGAATGCTCTCTCCTCTTTCTCTCTGTAAAGGACTCCCTGGAGGAAGGTAATAGCTTTTGTGGAGTCAGTTGGAATTCTAGGCCTTGCATTTCAAAAGGTGGAGCACTTATTTTTTTGGAAATGTTCTCATTTCTTTTTGGGAAACACGTGTAATGCAGAAGGCATAAAGCAGCACTGCATTAGATGTTCTAGCACTCCAAAATTCTGACAGACCTTTCATAAGTTTTCACAAAATATAAAATCTACTGAATCTAATAATACATTCTGACTTCCCTTTCCCACTGAGCCCTGTCTGTACTTCTCATAATCTGTGTTGGCTGAGAATACACATCTTGCAACTTTCAGTAAACTGTATTGCTTTTTTTTTCTCCCTAGTTAGCCCTGCAACTGTACCTGCCCTTATCAGTGGGTACAGACTTCAAAAGGGACTTGAATTAAGTTACAATACGCAGTCTTATCTTTTGGTACCGCCACTTACCTGCTTGTGTTCTGATGAATAGTGGCTTCTGATCACAAATTACGCAAACATTCAAAAGGCAAGGAAGCAAGTAACCTTTCTGTGGAATAGGTTCTTCAGATTTTATAACTTGCATGTTTATATTTGCATTTCCAATGTGATTGTGATTGGACATTCTGAAATATATTATTAACATATATATAAGGACATATGTGCACAAATGTGTATGTGTGTCTATATATATATATATATATATAGCGCATGCTTACAACACCGTAAAAGAAATTCAGTGCCACCACTACCTCAGTATTTGTATATCCACTTATTCCTCATCCATCCGTGTTTTTTCTCCAAGATTCTTCTGATTTATCTGTCCTAAAGTGTTTGATCTACAGTATTACAACTCACCATAATACATCATTTAATCCGTGGGTATTTGTAAGAGCTCTATGCTTGCAGCTTGCCACAAGCTGAACTGTAATTCAATAACTGGTCTCTTGTTCTTCATAGATATTGAGGGCTATTCTATGCCTATGAGTTTATTTAGTACACTGACAGAATAAAACCATCTGACATTACAGAATATCGTTAATGTCCTTTGGGAAGCAAGAATTGTACTTGAGGAGCAATGTTATATTGTAAATGGTGCTACATATCTGTACCTCTAGATACACTGAAAGTATCCAAATAACTCCCAGAATCACAGGGACAGAATTGATTTTTTTTTTAAGTTATTAAACTGTGTAGGGTGAACAGAATGGTTCATACACCACTCTATCACCTTCTATAAAAGGCATGTCTGGAATTTGTCACTATATCCTAGCACTGTTCAGCAGCTAGAAGACAAAATCATCAAATGGAAGTTTGCAAAATCAGTAGCCAGCTATGCTCTATAATCACAGAGCTGAAATACTGAACTGAATATTCTTATTTGCTCTTCAACAGTTATTTTGAGGCTATATTTTTAAGAAACAAACAAGGTTAGAAGACTTAATTAAGTGCAGCATTTGGGGGTAATGCATGAATTTCACGGTCTGGATGCTTAAGAATATCATCATGTATCATGAGACTCATGATAAAAGAAAGGGATATTTCCAAGGACAATACAGTACAAGGTGTATATACATGGTACTATTTAAGCTGTCTTGTGTTTTGAATATGTTTTTTTTTGCCATGAAATTGTTGCATTTACAAGTAAATAATATAAGGTGACTTGAAATGTAAGGCTAAAGAATTTCAGAGAAACATGGTTCAGTGGAAAGAGAACATCAGTACAGAAATGCACCAGAGCAAATGTAGCATTAGCTTGCCAAGGACTGAAGAAGCAAGGCACTCCTTCAGAGGGGTGTGCACATGGGCTAGGAAATGATTTGAGCCAAATGGTTCCTTGTGGAGCGTGTGGATGCTGTACCCCCACCCCTTCCTCATCAAGAAGGGCCAATAGCTGCATTCGCTGTGCTTGTGAAAATGTTCATATGGTGGTGCTTAGAGATGGAATGAAACCTCGGGAGAAAATATTTCTTTGGTGAGGTCATTGGGAATTCTTTCATACAGCGTTTATAGGAACTTTCTGAAAGTTCAGATGCCTGTTTTAATGGTGGAGACAACAGTTTGTTACACACTTATTTTCATTCCCATTACAGGGTGCAGGGACCCCTTCTATATCTATTTTTCATGTGGGTCTAGCATCGCATCTTACAATGGATAATTTTGGTACATTGTGTTAAATTAGCAAATGTTACACACTGTGTAACCTGTAAATGTGTGTAACCTCATGGATTCTCACGTATGATGCACACAAATATAATCTTCTCTTCCAATGAGAGTAGTTTAAGCATCCACACTGTTTATGAATCTCAGCCAGCAGTCCAGCATGAGGGATTAATGTGGAATTACATAAGAAAAGCATACAAGGGAAAGGAGCCAATCTCTTTTCTCAAGAGGAACATTGTATCTCTGGTTATGGATAGCATTGTTTTCCCTCAAAGAAACCCAAAATACTGATAATGCTATGTTGGTTTTCAAACATCAGGTAGAATAAGTAAGGAATGCTGAAAGCACGCTTTTACCACATTATGATTCAAATGCTTTTGCTTTTCATCTGACATCTGTAAGGAGAGCTTTCCTGGCTCAAATCTGCTCCAGATTTTCTTGATCCTAATTACGAGTGAAACAATTACAATTTCTCTTTCTCTATATCTATTCCTCTGTGTGTGTGTGTGTGTGTGTGTTTATGCTAAGGAGTAAATACAGCATCAGACTAACAGTCTGGGTAGCAAAGACTTTGTGGTGATCTCCCCTGCAATTTAAACCACTGTTCTTAATTTTGTAGTTACAGTATTCAGGCCTGATTTGTGAATTTTGCACCAGTTCTTAATTGTCAGCTGGCTTTTGCTACTCTCTTGTCCCATATAGGAGATCTGGAAAAGGTATCAAATGGGAATGACAGGGCAATACCCAGCTTTCAGTTATTGTAGAGGTTACTTGAAAAGTTATCAGGGAATAACCCACATTATATAGGTATCTTAGAAACTGGTGAAAAAGATTTTTCCTCCATCCAGAAGAATACATATGGGTCAATGTGGACCAGCTCAGGGGTTTTATTGAAGTTGCAAAGTAGTTTCTTCACATTGTTAGCTTTATTTTCCAGCCTCTCCCTTCTGGTTTCTTTTCCTTTCTGACTTTTTTTCCAAGTGCTCTCATGATTTTTCGCGTTCCAAACTCCCATCTGATCCTTGTCCTTTTTCATTTTCTTCTTCCTGCTTGTCCTTCACTGAAACACATTGCCGAGTCATCTGCTACCATGCTGAATTGCTATTTTAAAAAGCAGTTTTCTTTCTTTCCTTACCTGGACCAATGCCATGTTCTGTGGAGAGGGCAGGAGCCTGCCAGAGCCTGTGTTGAAGGAATGCTTACTGCATTAGAAATGAAGCAGGGAAGTGGAGGACAATGCCATTCTCTGTGCATGGGCCTTATTTCATCCTAGTAGGCTTTTTTTTTGTCAGATTTTGTGCATTTTCTGTGACCGTAGAAGTATAAACAGGAAATTCAGTTTAAAATCTTTAATATGTTCTCTAGTATGCTCAAAGAAAAAACAAAACAAAACCAAACAAACAAAAAAAACCCACATAGATTTTAACTTGCAGAGTTGCTTCTGCTTCAAATTGTTTCTAGTATGATCGTAGTATGCTCCTGCAGCAGGTCAGCTAGTCAGCAGTTGTCCATGCGTGTTCACACACTGTCCTGTGTTACTAGAATCCAGCTGTGGGACTTTCATGGGGGGTTTATGCTTTGTCTTGCATCTGCCCTTATTAGAGACCGAGGTTCAGTTATCGCAGCAGAATGGATGTGGCTTTTGTTGCCTTGCTGTGTGAATAGTCTGTCCTTCAATAACAAATACAGCTATTAACGTTTATGGAAAGGAGGCAGCTTAGTTTTGGTAGTGCGAAATGGCTGTTGAGAAGCAAATATACATTAGATATCTACAAGAATTCCCCCAGAATTCTCCATGAAACTGAAATTGTTAAATGCTTCAAGCCTGCTTTGAAGGCCTCACTTCAGCAAGCTTCCATGCAATTGGACTTTGCTCTTGCAGAACCCAACTGCAGCTGGGGAATCACCCAGTGCATGGAAGTCTGCTTGCCAGTGCCAAAATGAACAACAAAAATGTTGCATGAAATCGAAACATCTATATTCAGTAACATGCAGTAAACCGGAGAATTAATGTGTGTTTAGGAGACAGTTTTGCAAACATGCATGATGGCATCTTTGTGACTGCTGCGTAGCTTTTGAACTATATGGGACCACTTAAATGTGGAGTTTAGTAGCACACATTTGAATGTTTGCCTTTTTAGCATGAAAATAACATGTTTTTAATGTACCTTGTTATTTCTAGAAAGGAGTAAAATGGCTTTATTGCACTATACTCCTACTAGAGTAATTACTTTTGCAAGGTGCAAGTTTCGTTTCATGTAGTGCTGTAGGAAAATCTTTGTAGCTTGTCTTCTTGGTTCACTGCCTAGGAAGATTTTCTTTTATGGAGATAAATTATAAGTTTCAAAAAATATTGGTTTTGTCTGTAGTTAACTGAATTCATTATGTACATTCATTTTCTTTTCCTCTTTATTTCTATTCATGAAGCGCTTGTGAGAAAACCATGGTAAATATGGCGTCCTAGAAGTCTAGAGTTTCTGTAAAAATGAAGCAAAACACGAAAACGCAGAGCCTCTGTGTACTAGTCTTTAGTAATAATGCTGAGTAAGTTCAGTATTCAGAAAAGCGATGTGTAGCTGTGGTTGTGCTGCAGCACCACCTAGTGCTCTCGGCAGCTGAAGGAGCTTCCTAGCAGCTGCTCTTGCTGCTTGGGCACAACTCAAGCAAACAAGCAAGCAAAAACCTGGGTTCGTATCACATGCACGCAGAGCTGGAGCATCAATAGTAATGTGTAAAGTTTTTTTTTTTTTTCTAACGTTTATATGAAAAAAATCGTTAGTAATGTGTCTAATTAGCATAAGACTTACCATTTCAAGACCAAGCATTTTATTTTGTAAAGCTGATATAGAGCCTTTAGAGAAGCATGTCTACATTTATGGATATACTGATATTTATAAATATTTATACTGATACTCCCTTGAAGCATTACATTTCTACAATGAGAAGAATAGCTGCCTGGCCATGATGTTAATGGGAGACGGTGTGCAACTTAAGGATGTCCCTGAACAGAGGGCCACTTATAACCCAAGAAGTTCCTTAGAGATCACATAATTACAGCTTCTCCAGTTCTGCATGGGCCACTGGAAAAATGAATGTTTTAGCAGTTTTTACACACTTACACAGCGTGAGTTAGCATGATCACACCCACTGTACACTTGATATAATGCAGACCAGACACACGCAACGTGACTTTTACTGAAGTCCAAAACAAACTGGTAGCAAAATCAGGAGCAAGAACAAGTCCTTTTGGTCCCACCAATCCACTGGACCACCGCTGCTGTCATCTCCTCACCCTCCCTGGCTGTTCCAAAGGCAAGCTCGCTCTTTTTAATAGCATCGTTCTTTTACTGTTTTGTTTACACTTCACAATTTATTTTAATGAAAATGGGCTTTTGTAGTAAGCATTATTACAAAGCAAGTTTTCTGGGAGAGGTGCAGACATCAATATAGCAACATCCTGGAAATGTAAAGTATTCCAGCATGATAAAATTTTAGCATGAGAAATGCCTGTGTGCATTAAGTAGACAATAATGGATTTTGCTTAACTTCCTTTGATAAGTTAATGGCTGTCTAAATATCTTTCTAAATATAGAAACATGCTAAACACCTCCTTTTATTCAAATGTACTCATGTTTTCCTCTGCCAAAAAAAAAAAAAAAAAGGCTGGCAATAAAAAAGACATAAGATAAGCAGTCTCTTTTTAAGCTTCAAGTTCAGCCTATATGAGCTGGCACATATCCTCAGAAATTTTTGTGCTCTGCCTTAAAAGTCTGTGTGAGCTTTCTCTATTTTTTTTCCTTCTATGAAGTCCTGTAAGAATTATTCACACATAACATGTACAGCTGTGCACATCAAACGCTACTAAGAAGCAATGTGAACTATGCAACAAAATACTGTACTGATTTTCAGTGTGGGATGAATAAGGGACTGGCAGTCCACTGAAGCAGTGATAAGACCAAGATTTTTGTATGTCGCATTTCCCCTAAGCTCTGTTTTCTTTCTCTTACCTTGGAACAATATGTGCATTCATTTAACTGTGAAATAAAACTGTTTGGTCTTTTGTACAGTTTCATTTCATTGTAACTCAGATGGACTGAAAGAGCAGCTGAATAACTTGATATTGAAAACTTAAAGGTCATGAATATTGGATGTAACAGCTGTTTCCATTAAAAAAAATTGAATGATGTAATCCTATTGCCTAGAAATGTCTGGAATGTGGCAATCAGTCACTTGGAATAGGAGAGGGAAAACCAGTTTTAACCAGCCTTTCATTTCCTGGGAAAGACCATATTTAGAGTTTTGCATGATTAAAGCCTTCAGGGCAAAAGCTGAAACTGTCATTTGTCTAGCTATTTATTCTCTGTGAAATATTAGAAATGCAATTTAGAAAAAGCATTCCTCTGCAGTAGCCTTACTCAGCTCTTGGTTTTTCAGGAGGGTGATGAAATGTTGTAACAGACAAGTCTGGCTCTGTTTAGAGTCTTTCAATTACAATATATATCTCTGAATATGTCAAGTCGTACTTTATAATGATAACACATTGAGTTTTTTTTAATAGGATAATCAGCTTGAAAAGTGTGGGTGAAATCTGCAGCTTCATCTGTTTTCTGTGCGCTTCTTTAATAGAATAAAGAATAAATAGGAAGCCAATGTGCATCCCAAGCACCACATTTATTTTCTTATATTCTGAAAGAAAGAATTTGAAAATGTAGGGAGGAACAGATTAAACCTTCAGTTTCTGCTGTGTGCAAAAGGAAGATACGCTGTAACAAAGGGATACAGGATAGATATGCAGTGAATAAAATGATTTAGTTTCTCAATGATTCTCAGTTTAAATGCCAGTAATGAAAATGCCGAAGGCACTATTCACTGGTATTTTCTTAACCAAAAAGAGATTTTAATGTCTGCTACTTCTCTGTGCCTCATATAAGTGCATTTGTTCATGCATTTTTTCTGAAGATATTAAATAAATGCAGATACATACAATAGGACCAGCACTTGGGACAGATTTGTTGTTAAATTAACTTGATTTTTGAATTAAATTATGATGATGCTCAGACTGCAAAATCTGCCACGCTAGAATTTATCTGTTTGCTTTTGATCTATTTCTTGCTTCTAACTGATATGTTTTCCCTTTTTATTTATGATGATTTAGGGGGCGCTTAGGGAAAATTTAGGGCAAATTATGAGCAATCTAATAATAAAGAAAATATCAGTTAATTTAAACTTTATTAAATTTAAACATGTCCATTCTGGTATTTAGACTTGATTATATTACCTGAAATAGAATAATGAGGTATTTGACACATAGCTGCACATGTGTGAATCGGTAAATACCAAGTAGAAAAGAGATCTGAATTTTGGTCTCTTGAATCCCACTTGAGAATCACAGAAACATAATGGGATGTAAAACCCATTTTTTAAATCATGTATGAGTCACTGATACAAACTGGATATCATGGAGAGAAAGCCTGTTTTGATTTTGAGAAACTTTTCCATCAAAAATTTGTGCAAAATTTTGATTTAAAATAAAAGATTGTGTGTGTGTGTGTAGATTTATATAAATGGAAAACTTGAAACTAGATTAACTCACATTCTCAACTCCATTTGCCGAACTCATTAATGATTAGGTTGCTTTCACATGCAAGTTGCATTCTTAGTCTAGTTTGTAAAAAAATGTTTGTGAGTTTGTAATATTTGTAATGAGTTTGTAGGGTGCCTGATTGGTAAAGGTAGTACAAAGGAAAAACACAGGAATCAAAGCCCAATAAAAGTATGCTATTGAAAAGAGTTGGAATGATGTTGCAAGTTTGAAATGAGAAGCCTTTCACATCTTATTTCTGACAGGTGTTATGCCTAAAAAAGTTTAATTATTAACACCCCCCCCTCAAAAAAAACAACAACAAAAAAAAAAAAACGAAAAAAACCCCACCAAATAATTCTGTTTAGAGCGTGTAAGTCAATCCATGAGTGATGAAACTGATGATGTGTGTCACTTCATTGGATTTTTGCATGTTACCCAACCCTTCTAAAAGTATTTGTATTTCAGGGAAGACATATGACTCAGTCATTAATTCTACCTCTCAGTTGTTTTTTTTTTTTAATGTGTTCTCTTTCAAATCTCCAGAATATTTTGCCAAAAAATGTGCCCTGTTGTGCTGCGCTACTGGCAATAAAGATCTTTCAAAGCATTTACGATGAAATCATACAGCTCTGTTGAACTATCCTACTGTGTAGTAGGAGGATAACAAATATTTATAGACGTGTCAGCTCATGTATACTATTCTACTTGCATATATTTCAAATCTGGGTTTATTACGGCACTTTCTAGTTCTTCTCATGAAGATGGTAGCCCATCTCTGACTCTTCAGTGAACTACATGCCCTTCTCACCCAGCCATGCTGCTTGCTTGTCTACAGCTCCCTCCTGGAACAGGTAGTCCAACCAGCAGGTATAATACTTGCTAGTGATGCAAACAACATGCTGACGTGTTTCTTGGAGTTACCTGGTATTCAACAGGAAATGGATTTCCTGCTAGTAGATGGATATGAGTCAAATTTCAAAGAGAGCACAGAAATTCTTGGTTATATTTTCTCAGCATTTTACAAGCTATGCCCTAAAACAGAGGAAGCCCATATTCATAGCATCTCCAGGTGTCATGCCACTGTTGCATATAAATGAAATAAAGTTTTAAATTAAACTTGGAAAATCTACTGCATATAGTAACCAGGATATAAAACCTATGTGGCCTATGCATCTAAGTAATAGCACTTGATGAAAACTTGTATTTTTCCTGTGAAAGATAAAAATATATTTATGAACTGAGCTGAAATTATTTGGAACTGGAACTGAAATAATTTACAATGGAAAAAATTTGAAGTAGTTCTGATTTTTAATAATCTTGAAATAATTTTGAGCTATGCATTTTAAAATTTGATCAGAGAGCTTCAGATAATGCTGTTCTAAATGACTTGACTAAAACCAGGTAATGCAGGATGTAACCTTTGAGGACAGAGGCAGCAACAGTGACCAGACTTGGAAATGTGGCTTCAGTGTTTCTCCTCTCCGCTCTAAAGTCTCTAGTCGTGATCTAGTCTTTTACTAAGCACTGAAACAAAATGTTTGCCTTCCTAATATCTTTTGTGCCATTTTTGAATCAAATATTGTTACCCTCTTTTTTAAAAATTGCATTTTATTCCTGCGGAAGTCAACCTGTTTATGTATTCAGGAATTTATCTGAAATGGAAAACACACCTATTTTAGTGCAGATTTTGTGATTCCTAGGTTTTAAAAAAGAGAATGTCCAAGAGGAAGAAATGTTTATTCACTTTCATTTTGAGTTTTTGGTGGCCGAGGCTATCCTGCATTAGCAACCCAATGCTTTAATAAAGTTATTCAAATAATTCTATCACATAAGAAATATCTTACAAAGATATTTTTCTGAAAAAAAGTAGCTGTGCATCTGCCATGATGGTAGCGTTCCTGTCCTTACACTCAGAAGTGTGTTAGGTACTGGACTATTTGTGGTGACTACAGTATCCCTCTGAGCACTGATCATCTCGAAGGTATATGTATGATCAATTCATTCTACAACTCTAGCTGTTTGATCTTGTGATGTCTTTATAGACTCTATCTAGTACCTATATTTTATTTAAAATTTTGTTATACCTCTAATTTTTTGCACCTGTAATAGCTTTTGTTGCTAGTTGTTTTGATTGCCATCTGAAGTTTGTATGTAACTCAGTATACCCATGACATTTTAAAATGAGGGCGAAGTGAATTTTCATTATTTTTCACCTATTTATCTCAATATTCTTCATTCTCAAAAGTACTTTTTGCCTAAGAAAATTGTGCTACAAGGGAGCAATAGAAATTACTAAATGATTTATAGAGGAGTGAAACTTTTTTTGTGTGTGTATTTACAATCTCCTTTAAAAGAAATCTGTCTCTCTTAATGGTGTTTCTGCTTGTGGTGCTTTTAGAAAAGCTTGTCTTGTGTGTGCGTGCGCACAAGCTGACTATTATAGCTGTAATCTGGGACAGTCGGAGGAGCTGTTTGTCGTGGTTGCATCTGTGAGGTTAGATCTGCCACTATTGGAAGTATGAGAATGGGTGGGAACAAGAAAGCTGATCCATGAACAGAAAAGAAGAAGGGGGGGGTCGGGGGGAGGAATGAGAATGAACAACGAATGAGGGTGTGGAGGTCTGACTGAGCCTTTCGACATGACTTTTAAATAGTTAGACAGCTAGGGAATTCAGAAGGAATTTGGGGCAAGTGGGGGGCGGGTAAGCCAAGGCCCTGTACAGAAGAGGGAGCCCTCTTCAAGAGAACTAAAGAGAAGGTAAAAGATAGAGTCCAGCTCCTTAAGTGGTTTTCTCCTTCCATTCATAGTATAATAGGTAATTCCTACAAATGTGAGCATTACAAAAGTAACACTCTCTGTTTTGTAAGTGATGAATCACTCCATTGGGGAAGTTATAACTTCCTATTAATACATTTGCTCCAAGCAGATGATCTACTGGGTCCTAAAATAAATTTTAAACTTCCTAATATTAACCCAGTAAATATTTCCGTTCCATTTGAAGCTTAAAAATGAAAATCAGAGTAAGCTGGGGGTCAGATATTTACTTTTACCCTGTGAATTAGAGGCTTACTCCTTTCCGGGATCAGCTTTATGGGGTTACCAAGTGACCGATATCATACTGGATTCCTTCCTGTCATAATGCCATGAGCATTCTGCTGGAACTTAGGTCACTGCTTAAAATAACCTTGCTAATTGCAAGTCTACAAGTGTTGGCTGAAATTTCAGTTAGCTGCCATACAGCAGATCTGGATGCTGAGAAATCGCGACTGTAGCTCAGAACGTGCAAGGGAAGAGCCAGGCAGGCCTAAACTTGATCTGCACAGTCACTCAGGTGGAGGCAGCAGATTATTTGCTGTATTTCATGCAAAACAAAAGCTGTTGACTCGGCACTGAAGATGGATTGGGTTACATATCATCTGTGGCTTATGTGTCTGTCTTTTAAACAGACACTTATTTTCTGAATTACCGGTTGTGTGCAACTTCTTTAGCTGAGGAGAAGAAATGGGACAGTCATTTTTTTTGCAAAGCTGATACCTGAAAACTCTCCCTCCAGTATAAATGAGGTAAGACACCCTTAAAGCGAAAAACTTTACAAAACATTGGAAATATCTAAAGCAATAAACTATCCATTTGCAATTTTTTATCTGTAAAGGCAAATGTGTTTTTTAATCCACCAGTTTTCAAATTCTAAAGAAGTATTGCATTACCTAAATGTGTTTGGCTTGAAATAATATGTTTCATTTCCTGTGCACTGTAAATTGCAAAATTGACAGATCTTTGCCCCTATGGATGTAGATTTCTGAATATTGAGGAAAGTTTGTTCCGTGTATTTCACTCCTCGTACTATATAATGTAAAGTTTCTGCAATCACAATGTTTTGTTTAAACAATTTAAGTCATTCCCTTCTGAAGGGAAAAAGATGTTTGTCATATATAAATGTTTCGATGCCATCTGTCACATGTTTCAGTGGGGGAGATTGTAACTTTTTTGTTTGTTTAGGTGAAACTTAATGCTCCATCTTCTCTATTCCCCAAGACGTTACTCAGCTAACATTTATAGGTCGTGGTATAATTAGAAATAGGCACTGTAGGATTATAATTACATTACTTTGAAAACTTTGACCTATATTGTGAAGAGATGTGTTCAGTAAAGGCTCAGGAAACCAACAGACTGAATATAGCATAAATAATAGAAAATATGGCAATTTTGTCACTATATCCAGATTTTACTATCTTCATCAGAAACTCATTAAATTCTGTAGCTCTTCGCAGGGAGACTGAATGTGACATATGAACAGCATCCAGTGAAGAACACACTGTTTAATACTGTTGTATTCATTTAGGAGACCATTATCAAAATATTCTGTGAGCTGTAACTTTTCCAAAGACCCTTTGTTTTATTTTTCTTCTCAGCTCACAAAGTTGCATGTGTGCCATGTCTGGAGGAATATGCTCAGACTGCTCAAAAGTGTCTGCTCCCTCTGCAAAACTATTCATTCTTTTGAAATTGCATCTACAGGAAAAGTTCAGGAATTTTTGGTTGAACAAGGTGGTTTTCTTCAAAGATTTGCATTGGATTAAGCCTTTTGACTTCCCTGAAGCAGGAGTTGGCACTGGATGGAAATGGTTGACTGATGTATAGTTTTGTACAAGGTGCCAGAAGAATGGGAAGTCAGCCATAGATTATGGCAACTGTTACAACTTGTATTTGGATAGGAATTTCTCATTGCCTTTTAAAAGGTTTTTAGTTTTGTTGTTCAGCTGCCCCTGCATCAGTTGTCAATTGCTCTTGTTTAGACTTTGCTGGCTAAGCAAGTTGTGACCTTCATCTCTATAATGGCAGTGCATGCTGTCATCTTCTTCTAAATCTTGTTGGTGAAAGTTTCAAGCAATGCAAAATTCTGCTACAGCCAAAAGTGTTTAGTACTAGAAGTGTAGTAGCGGCTTTTTACATAAATATTATTGCCCCATTTCTAATCAGGTTTCGAATGCTGTTTCAGATGTTGAAATGTATCAATAAAGTAGGATTTTGAATCCTTTCTGCTCCATTCAAGAACTAGAAAGCTCTTTTTGCTCTTCCATGGCTATGTCTATGTAACCATTTTAGTTTGGGTCAGGAGTGTGATTTCAAACTGAACCTGCTGTTTTTCTCCATTCAGCTGTCTTGTGTTCATGCTGGAGAGCAGACTCGCTGTGTGCAAGCTGCTTGCTACTGCTCACAGTCATTGCTGACTAAGGGCTTTTTTCTTCCTTTCTTTCCTCAATCCCCCTGTTTCACGTTTCATGTTTTATTTGTTGTTGTATCTGTAGTGATATTTGCTTCTGCTATTCATCATTTGACGCTTTCCTGTGCGAGTAGTTTTTGCATTTAACTTATATGTAATTGCCTTGAATGAGTTAGACATACACTTAGTATAGGATTTCCCTTCCCATATCTCTTGCCTATACTGAGAAGTGAAGAAACTTTCTCAGAAATTAATATTGTTGCTAATTTTACTTAGTTGTTGCATCATGCTTGTCTCAGAGACAAAATCGGAAAGTTGAAAGTCAAGTTCAGTTTTGATAATTACCTGAGTTTTAATTTGTCTGCAAAACAGTTTTCATATCATAATTTCTATAAATTCAAGTTGAAAAATACCTTCAGTAGAGATTTTTGAATTATTTTGATCCTCCTAATCCCATTTAATATTGTTTAAAAAAAATAAAGTAATAATAATGAAAGATAGCAATAGTAGATTTTAGAAATTCTTCACACTGAGCTTCAGAAGAAGGTATGACTAATGTTTTGGTCATTACAGTGAGCAATTTTGTCATCTTTAGTGTTCATGCTTCAATCTCAGAGTGAGAGACTGTTCTGTTTATGAAGAATTATGGCCTCCTTCAGCTCCTTTGCTAAGAGGGCTAAACAGTCAATATGGGTTTTAGTATGTCTTCTTGCTGGAAGTTAATTTATAGTAATGGGTGAGAGTGGCCATAATGTTCTGTTTAAAACATTAGTGTTTGGTTAATATATTTTTGGAGAGTAGGATTTTGAATTATAGGCAGCGTTAGAATTTTAAGAGAAGACTTAGAGGGGAAATGTATGTTAGTTTTGACAGACTTGCTGTTATCAGCACTATTTTGAAATTTTCTTAGCTGACCAACTTTCCTATTAGCTCATAGTTCCTCACAGACCTCTTGATGAAATGTTGAAAAAGTCTGTGTGAAAAGATCTTGATGTTTAAGAGTGTAATAAAAAGATTTTTAAAAAATACCAACACTTCTTCCACTTTCCTCAGACTTGCCAGTTATTTTGCCAGAATCAGCTGAAATCCTACTGTGTCTTGTCAAGAAAGAGAAAACAGTTGCGGTTTTTGCTTTTTCTACAGATGAATGGTATTGCTGTTTTGGTAGAAAATAATGTGCACAGAAATACATTTTTACAACTGAAATGTGTTGGAAAATATAAAAGCTACAGAATCCCCTAAGAATGTAGGTTTTTGGAGTGGCATTGAGTTGTTTGCTTCTTGTTACCAATTTCTGACCAGGCTTCATGCTTTTGTGGTCAGGGATGCTGATCCAACAGTATCATACACTAACACCGTCTTTAGCCTACTGTACTTAGTCCCTCATTATCCACGGGCATTTTATATTATCCATGCAAAAGGTGGAGTCTTACTTCAGCTACCTCCGCTAGGCAGAGTGGGTTAGCCTTTGGCAGGGATGCTAGCTCAGGTTGACGCCGTGAGACTAGTTACGGTGTTTCCAGTCTGGCAGCAGTACGGCCGGCCACTTTGTCGCAGAGGGAAGCCTATGAACAAAGCTAGGTCTCTGCAGAACCCTTCGAGTCGTTCCAAGAGGAATATGGAAGTATGAATGCTTGCGTGGCTCCATGGGGCCTAGCGAGAGACAGGAGGGGCTTGTTTGCCACATCTCTGGCTTGGTAGGCCTCTGTGGCATTCAGCAAAGCACTTGCTCAGGGCACTGGCAGGCTTTTGCACACCAGCAGACTAGAGCTGTGGTGATGATCACCCTGTGGTGATGCAACACTGCCATGCTTTCTCAAAGCAAAAACCAAAGAGTTGAAGAGCAGATCACGGAAGGACTTTCATGGTTCCTTATGAAGCCATCTACATCTGACTGAGCTACAGCTAGTGAAGTGAGACAGGCATTTTCTCAGTTCCTGCAAGGTGCTCCCCATAAGCCCCAAATTTTGAAGCTTTGTCCGAGAAGAAATAAATGCTCACTTAGCAGAATTACACATAGAGTACAGGTCTGGCACAAGCCCTCCCACAGCTGGAGCTCTGAAGACTGTTTTGTGGGCACACAGGTACTTGTGGAAGGACCCTGAGACAGTGGTGACCAGGACAGACATCAGGCACGTCCTAATAACTATGGGTCATAGCATCCAAGTCCCAGCACTCAGTCCTGATATGGTGACAAATTGTCCCCAGACTTGTTTTGATGTCATTGTATTATCAAGTTTTTGTAATGTGCTTCATGTATAGCTCTCCTGTATATGTACATATAAATGTGTTTTTCAAAATGTTGTTAATGTTTGGGAAACTAAAATAGCAGAGATGTAGGTATAAAGTCTAGTTTTTTTAATCTCGGGTTATCTAAAATTAAATATAATAATTTATTTATTATATCCTTCATTGTAGAATAATAGACTAATGTTGCTTGTTAGTGACGGCATGGCTAGTGTTAATGATGACTTCAGGATATTAGACAAACTGTGGAAATTTCAGTCTTAAATGAATGGTGATCTTAGAGGAATACAGACCACTCTTGTAGACAGCTTGGCTGTCTGTATCAATGTTACCCTAAAGCTGCAGATGTGATTCCGGTATGAGCTTGTTTGGTAGATGGCCTCAGTTCATACTTGCCCAATCATATTTGTTAGATGGCAAAGATGTCCCAGAAGTGATATCCCTCTCACTACAATATCCTTACACTCACTAGAACAGAGGGTAGAAGGCCAAACTCTAAAAGTCTCAAAGCCATCATACTATGTCTGGGTTTTGCCATTACCTTTCCATTTCAATCCTCCTGATTCCAGAAAATGGGAAGTTGACTGATAGCTGGAGGTAAAGTTCCTGATAATTTTAGCAAGAATAGGACTTGAACATGAACATGATTTCGTATAAGATGACTGAAATCTATTTTCCTAATCCAGATGGCTGGATAATGGTTATATCCCGTATATTAATTAATTTGTTTGAAATTAAGGGTAATCTAGAGGAATAAAAATAACTAATTACTAAAATTGATAAAATTAGCTTGTTTGAAGTTATTACATTCTGATTTTCTTGTTTCATTTCATTTCAGAGTGCAACCAAACTTTAAATGTTCCATTTTGTAAATAACAAAGCAAAAGTATAGAGAGAGACATTTACTGTAGGACTTTCCTCCTCCTCATAAGAACCAATTCCATGTGCTTCTTACCTTCACTTCTCTGTATATGCTTCAGGCTGCCATAATTTAAGGGTCCTGTGCCATTGCTTGTGAATCTTATTATCTGAGAAAGATGGAAGATTTGGCATAGTGTAAATTCGGGATTCAATAAGGCTAAATGCATTATGACTATTTTTGCAGGAAATGTAAATATATACAAGTGAATAAAACACAAATTTGCATTTGAAGCTTGAAGTCTCTTAGGTTCGTTAACTTCCACACAGACAAACTCATCTATTGAATTTCAAAGGGTTAGTTTACAGGTCCAGACATGTAAACAGCCTTTCTTTTTCTCATTGTTCCTGCATGGAGGTGAGAGTTACGCTCATCACTGAAAGCTAAAAAGTCTAGACAAAGACAGTTTATAACTTATCTCTGTATGGCTAGCAAACAAAATTAAATGACATATAAAGAGATGCGAGGCTGCTGGTAGATAAAACTGTTCTTTTCTTTGTCAGCATAACAGTTTGTCTCAACCACAAACATGTCATGCTGACTTGCTTAAAGATGTGAATGATACTGACTGTGAAGTGCTTTATAAATCAAGGATCTTATTCGAGTTAGCAACACATAATAAAAATATTTGCCTATATTTGCCTATATGTACTGTGTACACGTACAAATGAATAAATATTTAAATAAGTACTGCTCATTTACTGCTTCTTTCCAGGCACTTCAGTCCTACTCTGTAAAGCACAAGAGTACTTTCTCAAGCAGCATGAACATCTTAACAGCCATTAGGCTTGCCACTGCTTTACACTGGGAAGTTTTCTTGTAAAGCTAAAACTGGCACTTTTGAGAGAATTATCGGGCTAGAGCACAAGTTGACTTCTTGGAATTCCTGCATTGGAATAGGTTATGTACCAGCATAGCACAGACTCTACAGTCTTGTAACATGTTTCTAAATTTAAGTACTTCTAGCAGTAATATTTTGTCCAATTGTAAAATAAAATATTTAGTTCTTAATACAGTATTAAAATACTAACCTCTAGCACTCTGAATCTTATAAATAGCCTGAACAAACATCTATTATTAATGATATTGAATTTTAGGTTCCTTAGGAGTGATTTAATTGGAAATACATGCTTCATTGTGTCTATTTTTATTGGATTATGTTAGAAATATTTGTAGTTAAAGTACTGCAGGCATAGTATAAAATGAGTTTTGCTCATTTGATATTTGCACAATATTCTACTATTTACGTCTAATCAAAAAATCAAGATTATTATGGATTATTTTGTTTGAAAAGAAGATACCACACACCAACCTTTAAATATACATCTGTACTAACCATGAACCACCTGTGGGATGACAATGAGATTTGGAATGGATCAACTAAATCAGATAGTGCAGACTACTAGATAATGTATGTTAATTGTTTTTATATGCGAAGTCTAAAGTAAACATTTCAATACTTGCCTACAGCCCGTTAAAATGGTTTGGATGGTTCACGTATATTTGGGCATCATACCAATCCCATAACTCCAGGTTTCCAATTTAGTCTCTGCTATATTCCTTCTCAGAAACACCTGTAAAAACCTACTGTATTCTTCCCTATATGGATGTAGATCAGGTTTTTGTTTTGTATTTATTACGTCTGAGGCCAAGAAACACAAGAATATTCTCTGTGTGTGCGTGACCTACATTGTACCAATTGCACACTAACTAGTAATGATTCCTAATGCGTTGTCTAATTAGGAATCATAGTACAAGATTTGAGTTGCCTGTTAGAACATTTTTCATAAGTACATCAAAAAATTCTGTGAGCACTTTGATAAGTGTAATCAGAATAAATATATTGGTAGCTTGTATATTTTAGATGTCTAAGATTCAATCTACTCTCCTTTTTTCTGTTTTTCTAAAATTTGCTTTTTTATTTCTTCATCCACTTAAGATTTTAAGTTTGTAAAAATAATAACTTGCACTTTGTTCCAATCTTTCAAATTGTTCTTCCTGGATGTAGCAAACAGAGTTTTTTTGTTTGTTTTATTTTTTTTTTAAAGTAGCACTGATGTATATTCTAACCCTGACTGTTGTAACAGAGTGAGTGATATCCAGTGTGAAACAGTCCTCCTGGTACACTGGGTAGGTGGTAGCTGTTTCAGACTACTGGAAGTGCATCCACACACTTGGAGTGCTTTGTAATTGTCACTAACTCATTGGAGGATCTACAAGAGCTTTCCAGCTGACTCGAACACTTGTCATTCTGAAGAGAGGTCACGAAGGTCACTTCCATGCAAGCAGCATGTGGTATAGTCTATAAGGCTATACTATTTTTCCATGTTTCTGAACCAGCAAAAAAAATCTCTGTGATCCCTATAAGGGTTCATAGATTAAATGTTAGCTCTCAATGAACAACGTAAAAGGGAGCAACAGTACTGATAAAGTAAAATCTGCACAAAGGCAAGAATAAGAGTTGTGTCCTATTTGTTGTCCTCAACAATGACTGTTGGAAAATAACTTCAAATTCAAAAACATGTTACAGAAGCTCTTGGAGGTTTAGCCACTTACCTTGCGAACTTCATGCTGTGCTATCAATTTTCATTATAGAAAACTTGGTGCAGATGGCAGTTCTTCGCTTCTGAGCTGTTCCAGAAAAGAAAGGAGAGCAGTCACCATACCGAGTGTTTGACATGAGAATGAAGTCTCACCATCCTTTCTCAAATTCTCTTGTAGCCACCAAGCCTTAGTCAGAGACTAAATGAGGTTAGCATTCTTTGGCTTGAGGAAGTTAAAATGTTTTGATGATTTTTTTTTGCTTGTGGTCTGCATGTCTGTACAGAAGGACTGATTTCTTTCTCCTGTGTGAACTTGCAGATCCTTTTATTTATTTTGATGTGTCTTACATTTCAGTGGTTTGTTGGTGCCTTAAACATTTTGTGCTATTTATGTGGGGATGCGCTTTGTTATTTGAAACTTATTTCAAGAATGAAATTCCTGTGTTTGACCAAGAAATTTTTCTCTTTTGTCTAAACTGGGAATTTCTTTTTAGAAACAGCTGATCTCCACTGAAGGCCCTAATGACGTTTAATAAGAACAGGAATCTTTCTGAAGTCTATAAACTGAAAACTGTAAATATTTTAAGAGAAAGGCAACTATTTTCTTGTATGAACAATAGAAAGAGATTTGCGTATCAGTAAATGGAGCTCAAACAACAATCATTTTAGGGCCCTGCAGAGAGTTTGAAGAATTCTATAAATTGTCTTGTTCCATGTCAAGAGTAATTACAAATATTCATATTAAAAATGAGGAGAGAACAAGAATGTGATAAATTTAAAGCTGAGTTGTCAGAGTAACAGGCTAGGTGCATAAAGCTTTGAAAAATCAGTGTTTTCAAAAGAATAACCATTTCAGTGGAAAATTACTGAACTATTAGTGCATTAACTTTGAATTCTGCTAGTTGTTTTATATTGCAGATCAAATGATGAAGTTCTGGTCAAATAATCTCTGCTTATTCATGCAGCTGACGTGATTATTCATCACGCTCCATTTTTGTATGTCTTGTGTGAAATGATAGTGGGGGTTTCCACACAGCCAGTCAGCTACACTAAAGTAAAAAACTGCCTGGTTTCAGCCAGGCTACCAAGAGACTGTTGTAGTGTCTGTGTATATGCATCCCATGAATAAGATGCCCTTCCATTTGCATCTTCAATTTTCGTATGCATGTGTTAATTTGAATCTATTTGAAATGTCTTTTACTTCCATTTAGTATATATGGCTTGCAGAATGCAAGGAAATGCTCAGTCAAGACAGTAAAAAAGGGGGGGGAAAAAAAAAAAAGCAGAGTTAGTTATCTGAGAGGGCTGCAAGACATGCTCTGCAGTACTTCCATCATTGCAGAAAAAGTCCAGTGTTGTGTGAAGAGATCTATAAGGTATTTGAAGGATGTATTAAAAAGTCTTCACTTTCCCATTTCAGTAGATATGAATATATAATATATGATGAGTGCACTTAGTATAAAGCTACCTCATCATTTTTTCCTCATTTTTTTGTCATCTTAAATGATCAGTGCAAGGTGAAAATACACCTATATATTATTATCAGAGTCCAATGAATAGGCATTTGAGAAATGCTTATTGTTTTTCAAAACTTGCCTCTACTACTAGTTACTTGACTCGATTTTCATAAAGGTTGTTTTCTTTTTCTTTTTCTTTTTTTTTTTTCCTTCCCCAGCAGTAGCTACTATCTATCTTCTTTCAGGAAAAACTGCTCTAGAATAGCTGTGCAAAACTATCTTCCAGCATGCTGTACAAAACCAGATTTCAGTAAGCATAAATACTACTTATTTTTTATATCAACTTTCTAAATTTTTGTACACACTTTTTAAAAAATTTAGAATGTTGGGCCACTAAAAATCAGTATGCTTTAACTTGCTTGAAGTAAAATAAATGAAAAGTTATATGGTTAATCACTGAAGATATGTTGTGATGACTTTAATGGACAAAGTCTCTGAGCATTTTGGTCTTGGCTGCTGATGGGGTGCACACGAATACTTCTTATTCTGAAGGTTTCAAAGGGCTTGCTGGTCATAACTTTAGGCACGTTACACGGTGGAACCAGTGGGAGTTCAGGAATATGAAAGCATTATTGGGCTACAGATGCCACATCACTTTCCACATCAAATTATTTGTCATGTTCAGTTCATATATTTGGTTTCTTATACAAATGAAATTCATGCATCAATTTTATAGATATCAGGACCAGAAATGGCAAGCCCAGGTTTATTTACATGCTGCTCTTTCAGTAGTTCTCAGAGGTGTATTATTTTATTGCTGTAAACATCTCCTGTGGTTCTCCAGTTCCATCACATCCCAGGCCTTACGGCAGTGTTCTTGTGCATCAGCTATCTGAAGCTTGATGGGTGGACTGAACAGTGCCTTGTATTGAAGAATTTGGCCTGTGGTGAATGCTGTGACCAAAAAGTCTTTTTAAATGAAAGCTTAATAGGGGAAATAAATGTTTGAGAGCAATCTGTCTCCTCTGCATCCATCCCCTCCTGCAGTAAAGGTACAGGCTAGCCTAGGTTTTTATGGCAGTGCAGCTGGCCCTGGAAGTTAGCTGGAATATCTTCCAGCAGCAAGTGCCCTTCTGAACAAAAGAATCCTTTTGCTTTTTTGCAGGGTGTTTGAACCTTTGGCCCTAGCAGTGGCCCATATGGCAACACAAATGCAAGCTGCTGGAATCCTGAGACAGGAGCTTCACAATTAACGTTTCAGGCATCGTTACTTAGAATCCTGAAGTGTTTAGTGAGTGACATCATATCTTCCCTGCTTCCTGCCATTTTCCTTGCAGACTGATAGTAGACTGATATACTTGCACAATAGACATCCTAATAAAATACATCACATAAGCTACTAATAAATTATTACAGAGCAGCTCCATGTCTGTTACAATGCCAGACAAACCATTACTATTTTAGCAACTCTGTCAAAGAACCAGTGATCTGACATCTATTTCACATTATTTTGAAGTACAGGGATGTAAGAATGTAACTCACTGAATCCTGAGATGACAGATTACAGTAGAAACAAGCCTGCCTAGAGGTCACCAGACTGGATAGTTATTTTGAAAACTTTTTTGAGTGTTTTGTAACAGTAAAGTTTGCGCAACAGAAAATAAATGAAGTGTGTTAAGGTGGGCAGGCTCCTGTAACACCTGATAATTTCTGTTGAAGAAATCTTTTTATAAACAAGGCTCTTTAAGGAAAAAAAAAAAGAGGCAAGATATTTTTCTGCAAGGAAAACACATCTGCCAAACTAGTAGCTTTGCCATATTCCAACAAGTTCCTGAGAATTTTAGCAAAAGGTAAAATGTAGACTACTTACAGGAATTTTGAAATGATGAAAATGTCTCTCACTTATAATAATGACAGCAAGTTAAAATAAAAGACAAGCGGGAAAGAGAATAATATTCAGAAAAGAATGGCACACCAGAGAAAGTTACTTTCAGTAGGTGACAAATTACGAGAGTGGAGAAACTTACTTTGAGGACCAACACGTTTTCAAGCTGCCAGTGTAAGTGGAAGGCAGGTCAGTGATCTTGGAGCCTCCTGGTAGCTGTTTTGCTGCTGCACTTGGCATTCTTCACCCAGTGAATTGTATTCATTTCCCCTAGGCCCTGAATGCCACAGCGACACAAGCGACTGTGCTTAAGTGCCTCAGCTCTCTGACTGAGAACTTGCCATGAGTCTAGAGCTTTCCATGGCAGCTGATTTTGCTTGGTCAAACTCTGGATTTTTCATGCATGGCTATTTCCTTTGATTTGATCGTATATTTAAAACCATCTGCAAAACAGTCCGAGTAGCATTTGCGGTTTCATCTTACGGTTTCACTGATGCCAGAAATTAGAAGAAAACAATTTTATTCTTATTATAATACTGCTTGGAGGTACAAGCAGGTAGACATGAAAAAAACTATTTCTCTTTGTGAAGTCAGAGTGTATTTTAAAGGAAAAATTTCTATAAAAGCTATAAATGTTTATAAATCTTAGCAATGAAAAACTCTTTTGTATTCTTTAAGGGCATGCAGAGTTAATTCATAATTTGAAAGTACATTTTAGAAAAAATCTAAAAATTCTTTGGCAGTTTCATTTTTTTTTCTGTAGAAAAGAATTTGTACATTCTGATTAGAAACTGTATTCTGAAGAATTAAAATGCACTTAAAAGGAAAGACCAAGTGGATAGACATTTTCTTAAATCATAGTTTTTGTTTTACATGTACAGTACTTGTAAGACTAAATGGCAATCTGTTTTTTCAACTGAGGTTTTAGTGTGAGATCAAAGAAGAGAAATTGTTGTGTATAGCTTCTCTGTTACTGATATTAACTCTGAAGCAACATATTTGCAATCTTTCATCTTTCTGTAGTTTCATGTACATGTAACAGAATTTCTTGAAGAGCAGAGCAGAGAAAATAGTGTTTTGTTTTGTTTTTACACGGTTAACATCAAAGCTCAGCTTTCGTCGACTCTGGAGGGTTTGTTTATGCACTTTGTCTACTGCAATGTTTGCAGCTCAGACTATTTTAGTTGACACGGAGAGCTATGAGCTAGCTGATGGATTCAGCAGCTGCAGATTACAGGATCAGCTGTCTGGAAGACTGAGTGAAGTGGGCAGTTGGCAGCCAAATGGATACAGCCCCTGCAGCCTAAGAAATTCCACAGTCCATGCTACAGCATAGTCCATGAAGGATGACAAAATCTTTACCTTAACACCTCTATGAAGTCACGTAAAAATAAAAATGCATAGTGGATGTTTGAGATTAATGATTGCAGAAAGTCAGTTTGGAAATGGTGCTTCCTAAAATTCAGGCTACAACAGCTCTTAACATAAAACTATGTACTGACAAAATGGGTAAGAATTTCCATGCTTTTATTTGTAGGCTCTATATTATTGCATTTGACCTGGAGCTATGCATATTTAGAGAGAGATAAAATAAACTGTATACTTTTAAGTAAAAAGAACATAGTTTTTATCTGCTAACATCTATCTACCGCTTCTGGTAGTAGCAACTGGTACTCATTACAGCATTTAGGTGCCATCTTATGATATTGCTCTTCTTTGTTTATAAATACAAAGTGTAACAAGGACACATGACAATGTTCTGCTTTTTTTTGCTCCATCTAGTGCTAAATCACATGCAAGGCGTTAGGAAGAATGAGGACAATGAGGCCACATTGTAGCAGGTCTTGACTTTAAGCCTCAGATCAGGGACTTACAACAAGTGCACTGTCACTTATGTACGGGTGAGGGGCCATGGTAGGATGAGGCCACCACTGAGTTCAGATACAGACTTGTGCAGCTGACTGGGTGTAAGGTGTGGAGGGGCTGAGGGACATTCACTGAGGGACAGTGAATATCATCATTGCAAAATGGAACTAACAGCATCTGAAAGGATGTCCCTAGGCAACAAATGAATAGTATGGTGTGTAACAGTTGTATACCAGTTGCTTGAGACAAAGAACTTCTAATAAGTCCTCATTTTTGTTTTCACGTTTACCATCTTTTGCAAGAGTTTTCCTTGCCACAGTGAGAATTTCTTTGAAGCCTTGTCTCTCCTCTGCAGTTTATGTAAATTGCACTGGGTTCTTACTCATCTTAGAAAAAATTCTTGCCATGAGTGTCTCCAGTGTTCAAAAGTGCCACCGTTGAAGACAGGACTTGAATAAACTCTGGAAATATCTTGCCTCCTGCAGTTTTAACAGGAAAGACACTGACCTTGAATTCTCTTGAAAGTGAATGACTTATTTCTACTCGTAGCAGAATTGCTGGTGTCATTTCCATGCTGTATTTAAACTGCATTAACTATTCATGAAAGTTATTAAATTCATAGCTGTGCTAGGTGTAATTATTTTCCTGAATTATATGTAAATCTAAATATTACATACAGCAGTAATAAAATGTACTAGGTAATACCGACTGGATTTGAGCTTGTTTCCTCTCAAGATGCTATTTTTTTTGCCAGGCAAGCATAAAGAAAAGACATGCAGATAGGGGCTGCAGCCTTATTAACACTCTTCTGCTAAAGGCTAAGGAGCAGTAAAGTGTATGGCAAAAGTCGTCATTTCTTCATAATCATTTTCCATTGAAAAAGGGCTGGCACTAGCCTTATACAGCTATTCCTCTGTCCTTTGTTCAGCCTTCACCTTCCATCATGACAGGACAGTTATGAAACAAGGGAAGGGGGTTACCAACAGGGGCCTAAATTCTTTTTCCAAACTTTAGGTAAGATGGAGATCCTCTAAACCCAGTTCTGATCCATTTTATCCAAGAACTTGGCCTCTGGTGAAATGAAATCCAGTTTGTGTGAAAATGGCCACAGACTTATCTGAAACTGAAGAGTCACCCACCAAAACTATGCTATGTGATGCAGAAACAGGAACTTATGTCTCCCCTGATTCTATTCCAGAAATACCCAATAGGCTGGTACATGGCCAAGTACCGCGTGTGCAGGGTCTGACGCATCAGGGGCTGCAGATCTACCAGTAGCTGTCACACCGGGGTTAGTGCGTGTTCAGTAAGACTGTTGTATTGCTGCTACCTGTCTGTAAGTGTGCAGTAAGTCCAGACCGTTCTTAGTCTTCAGACTTGGAGTGTGTGTGCAGGTGGACCGCGCAGTGTACACATAATGGGCAGTGTGACCTGGGTATATTGGATTTGTGCATGCATTGGAGGCATTTGTCCAGGACTTCTGGATGTTGAGTATTTGGAGCTATTAATAGGGGAGTTAAATCCCTTTAAATCTATGCCTAGCCCTGCTGCAAATTAAATCAAACTTCCTGACTGTTCAGTCAGATTTTCATCTAATAGGGAGAGGAGAAAAAAAACAAAACAAAACATAGAAAGCATGTCATGCCAACATTTGTCAGCAAAGGAAAAGTCCTTTATATTCTCCCATGGAAGTAAAGACAAGGCCACAGTGACAGAAGTTCAATGCTATACTAATTCTAGGGCTGGAAGGAAGAAGTCACAAAATAGAGCTCAGAGTTTAGAAAAGGTGTGTAGGGATTCAGTTTCCTTCTTGGCTCATTCAGCCACTCGGAAAATAGCTTCTTAAATCCTTTAAGGAGCTAGCACTTTGCTTCACTCTGACTGAGTTGGTAGTCTTATATTTTAAGATCATACTCTGCATTACAGACTTCTTCCACAGTACGTGACCTCTGCTTGGATATAGACTGGTTCAGCCTTAGGTTCTCTCCATGTTACTGGACCTGTCGTGAGTGGTTAAGTATCTTGTTAGTACATGAAGCATTTGGCTGCTGTAGTGCTCTTGGTGGTCTGTAAAGTACTTCAGAGTTTGATTGTTGAGGAAAACGTGCAATTTATAACAAGCTATGTAAAAATTAACAGAATATGTCCTTGAATTTATGCTTCTTTCAAACTTTCAGTGGTGTTGGGATTTGCATTTTGGGACAAATTTTTCTGTGTTGCTGTGGAAAGTTTGTGTACTTCAGAAACCTGAGTTGCTGTTGTAGCTACAATAGTGGTAACTCTAGGGAAAACTTGTTTGAAGTATGGCTCTGTACTCTTGATTTACAGTATTATCTAGATTCTTTAGTCAACATTTTCATATGCTGTCTGACAGGTGTCAGGAGATACTTGCTCCTTGTTAAAGGAGCTCCTTGTTAAAGCTCTCTTTGAGAATCCTTGTGGCAGCTGAATTCAGCATGTGACTATGTGCTTGAGAAGCTGGAAAAAAAATGAAAACTTATTTTGCATGTTGGCACAAAATTAAGCTTATCCACATGAGTAGTCCAGCTGAAGATACATGAAATATTTTTATGTGGACTGAGATACAGTTACTGGGCAGTGTCCTATCACTGAAACTGAAAGTTAAACTGCTTTATGGCCAGAAGGAAGAAGACATGAACAGCACTGCGGAATTCAATGCAAATTCAGTCAAACTAATTTGCTTACAATATTCTTTAGAATATTTGAAACAGCGTAGTAATACAGCTGTATTTTCCAGTAAAGTTTAAGTTGTGGTTCAATAAATGTATAATAACGTTTTCCAAAGCTTGGAAAAGATTTTGCCGTGCTGTGTTTGCACATCTATGGAATTGGGTTAGGGCACTAATCTGGTAACTCTCGTGTCAATTTGCCTACCTGGCAGTGTGCGAATGTTTGCAGCTCTGAGCACTTGCAGCCCTGGGCATTGCCAGGTGAGGCCATGTGCTTTGTGCTTGCAAATATAGAGGCTGGTTGTCATGGCCAAGTGACTGAGGAGAGAGAGGAGGAGATAATGCCTCCTGCTCAAGGCAGCAGTAAGACTCTGCTCCTTGAAACTCCAATGTTTTTGCGCTCACCTCGGGCATTTCTGGGAGCTACTCCTGCAGGATACTTGACTTAACTGTCAGGGCTTTATTAAAATGAGTTACTGCTTACTCAAACATAATAGTTTCTTCAGGGCTAATAATCTGCTGTCAGTTGTACTACATTTATTTCTTAATATTATCTTGAGATTTGATTTTGGTTTAATTTGTTACATACACACAACTACACATTCAATAATTTGGCTTTACTTTCAGCCTGAAGATGTCAAATCTGAACTGATAAAAATTACTGTACTGTATTATTAACTTAAAAGGAATCAGCTTTACTGAATATCTTGTTATTCTAATGCTGTACAAAAACATGAGTATCATCAGAAACACAAACTTATTGTAATTGCTTGATAGGATTGTTTTGATAGAAAGCAAATTTGAAATGAACCAGTATTATGTTGTTTGTTCTCATTTTTATTGGTGTTATGTATGTACTACTGTTCACTGGGCTCTAGTGCTATTTTTTCAGTATTTTAATTGCATTTCCTTACTTGTTTATAACATGCTTTTTACCATAGCTTTGAAGTTGAATTGTTATAAAGCAGTGTTGTTCACTCAGTAGTGTCTGTCTAAATATTCTTTAAAGTCTTGTATGAGGTAAATTTATCCTTTCACAATTAAGAGCACATCATAAAGATTTTACACTGTATGCAGCACGGTTTAGAAATCTGGAACGTTAATTGTTAAATTTGGAGGATACCATCCCATCAAAATCTTTATTGCATAACCTGGTAATTTATATTTTCTTTTCTGCTTTCTCAACACAACTGCTGACAGCTTGTCTCCTCTCCCCCCTTCTCCTCTTCTACCCATCTTCTTCTGTTCAATTTTGACTCCAGAACAAGATTATGCAAAAGTTAGTGAGCTCTCCTTGCAGCAATTAACAATGGATCTCAGAAATAGCTCATCCGTGTTGAGTCTATCCCAGACTTTTGCACTACTTGGCTATAGAGGCTAGATTTAGAGGGAAATTCTGTCCAAAAGAATTTCATTGATGATGGCACGGATCAGATTCATTACATTTTAACTGGAGGGGAGAAAAAAAGGGAGAGAGGCTGGTTGTGGCAATCTTATCACTTTGATTCCTATTGCTGTCTTCTAGGATGTCACTTTACAGTGTTAGTTTTCTGCTTTTGATTCATGTGGTCTTGTTGTGCCATCCTTCCTTGTTGTATGCTGCGCTTACTGAGCATTCCTGCCAAACAGGACAGCTGCTGGTTCAGTTGCTGTAGCATTGCCATAAATAAAAAATAAAATTTGAGAACACTGGATGTATTAATTGGACTGGATGTATTAAATCTTTCCTCTCTGAAATAAGCAATTATACATTTGATAAAAAGTGGTTGACAACTAGAGCTGATCCATGGAAGGACCATGCCTGTAGCTAAATACCTCCTTTATTTTTCTGTTACAGGATATTTGTGAAGATATATCTGATCACGTTGAACAAATTCATGCTCTACTAGAGACTGAGTTTTCCCTGAAGCTTCTTTCTTACTCTGTCAACGTGATAGTTGATATCCATACAGTACAACTACTCTGGCACCAGCTACGTGTTTCTGTTCTGGTTCTGAGAGAGCGTATTCTCCAGGGGCTACAAGACGCCAATGGAAACTACACCAGGCAGACTGATATTCTGCAGGCATTTTCTGAGGAGACGAAGGAGGTACAGTAACTAAATTCAGTATTTTTGAGAATTTCATCTGTATTTGAAGCAGCTTGTCCCTGTTGCACATTTAATATTGGTAGGATGACAATTTTAAAGATGGCTTACTTGACATCTAGATATTTGTTGCTAATTTTGTAAGAGCCTGTCTTCAGTATCTTCAGTTGATATCTGTTCTCACTGAACCAAATTAAAGGAAGTACCAGTCTATAAAGCCAGCTTCCAGAAGTGTTATGTTAGTGACAAAAAATGTTATCTCCTGGTTGAAATATTTTTCGTAAAGGAATGGAAACATTTACAGAGGGGCATCTGGTCCAAAGTCCATGGTCTGGTCACTCCTGAATTTAAGGTTCAAATCCAATTTGAAACCCAATTTTTACATGCAATGAATTCTTTAATGAAAAGTTTGGACATTTCTCTTCTTGCATACATGAAGCTTGCACAATGTTTTCCAAAACTTTCCAGGCTAGGTCAACATTACTTTAAAGCAGAGGACATGGACTTTTAGTTGTTTGAGTGGTGGTTCTGCAATATGTTTCTAAACAGTCACACGTTTTGCCTGCGAAACAATTATGCATGCATCATACTTTTTTTTCCCCTGTAATGGTGTGTTGAATTCACACACATGTAAATGGTTGGTATATATGGATTCATTTAGCTAAACTACCTTTTCCTTTGAACGCATTATTACTAAATTAGCTTAATAAGAAGGACACTGCTGGCCCAATTTTTAAAACTGAAAGAAGATGCATGTTTTTAATAGTGGGATAATTAGCAGTTAATAGAAAATACCTCAGCATTTAGAGGATTCTTCATTCACTGAAAGTCCTAAGATTAGGATAAAATGCTTCTGTTAGGATTAAATGCATTTACAGAAAGAGACCTCTAGATCAGTGCAGTCAGATTGTGTGACCTGTGTTACGGAGAAAGTCAAAAGTCCCCTAAAGATGTCCTTAATTTCAGATCTCCCAAGTTTAAAGAGAATATACATATCTTTCTACTCCCTGATAAGTTTTATATGTGCCTTTGCTATAACATTGTGGGTGGTCCTGAAATCAATACTTAGATATGCCCGGGCCCACCTTCCACACCCCCTCTTCCTGATGTATACATACTTGGTGCTTCAGATTCAGTTTCTGCTTTACTGTTGTTCATAAACCTTCTCTGGCAAGTCTGTAGGAAATCCACACTTGTGTGAATATCCAGAGTGGTGAATTAGGGCAAAGTCATTATTTTATGGCACGAGCATGGTGATTTCAAGACATAAGAAAGGGGCTGATACTAAAAACCAGAAAATGTTCCATATGGATCTGATTACAGCTGCTATAAAAAAACGTCCCTCTAAAAAAGGAGAGAATTGACTAGGAAGGGTTGGATTATTTTTCAGTGGGGAAAAAAAAATGTTGCCAGATAGGCTTATATGGTAATAAAAAAGACAGTATATCCTATCAAAATTCTTTAATTTCCCCCAAATAAAGCATAAATAATATTTGGTAAATTTAATGGTTAGCAATAGCAGGGACACAATATTAATATTAAGTTTCTGTTCTAATGCTGGTATAGGTTCCCAGAAATTGCTCTGCAGGTTTTAACCTTCTGGTATTCATTCAAGCTTTTCATCAGATATAATGGTAGTGGCCTTATTTGACTGAAATAAATAAATACAAGATAATGTAGGAAAAAATGTATCTGCTGTCATCTACCTCCTTTTTGTGTGTGTGTGTGTGTGCGCGCACGCGCACACTTCTCCCCTGTATCCTTCCTGGGTCAGGACTATGTTGTGGGACTAATTGCCAACTGCTTGAGGTAGTATATCTATCAGGGATTTTCAGGCATATGTGGAAACTGCTTGAGCAAGCCTAGAAACCTTTGCCCATACAGATAACCCTTTCCTGCAGAAACATTTTCCTACTTTTCAGTTCTGGGGAATATGAACAGGGAATGAAAGTTTATTTTTTCTCCGAAGAAGACTTAGAAGTTATCAGGTTTGAAATGAATAGAAGTAAATTTTCACATAAAACAAAAACTTTTATTTTGGAATTTACTACCTCAGGATACTTAGAAGTGGAAAGTATAGATGGGTTCAGAAATAAATGTGAAAACTAAGGAAAGGTAGGAACAATGTTGTCTTTTGGATAAGGAAGTCCTTGTGCTGCTTAGCGGTGAAAGTAGATATGTTGTGTGCGGAAGGGTCATACATGTATACCCATGTCTTACAGCTCAGCTAGCAGAAAATGTTTGGAACTGATGCAGACACAGGATAGTGGACTAGATGGAAATTTGAACTGAAACCAGTAGAGCAAATGTTATGCTTTTCTGTAGTCCATGAACCTATCATTTCACAAAATGTTTGGCTTGCTCCTTAAGTCAGCCGTCTTCTGTGTAATGGTGAAGAGTGGCTCTGGCTGGCAACGTTAACTGAGGAGCTCCATGGAAGTGACCTGCCAAGGTTTCTTTGGAGCTCCGTAAGACAATCGCACCTCGTTCGTATTCACTGCTCCCTCAGTTCACTGAGTGCGTGGCCAGTCGTCCAGGCAGGCAGCAGTCCTGCCTGGGCTGTATTTACACCGTAGATGTAACAAACACAAATGGGCACAAGCTAGCCTCAACATAATGAACAGGGATAATACTTGTAGAATATGGAGGTATACAGCACAGGCTGTACTGGCTTGCTTAGGAACCCATCTAATTAGCTGGGCAGGCAGTAATTGTGCTTTTGGCTCTCTCTCAGCAGTGCCATGCAGAATCAGGTGCCTTCAGGAAGAGGTACACAAGGTTTCATGGCTTGGAGGAAATAGAATGGGAACCAGTGAGGCAAGCTGCCATGATGGAGATGCCAAATTGAAAAAATAACTTTTTTAATAAGAACTTCAGAGAGTTAATATTTTGAAGGACCTTTTTCTCCTTTAGAAATTACCCAGAGATAGAGAAGAAGGAAAGAAAAACGAGTTATGTGCAGCCTGAATTCTGTCTAGCTGAACCTAACCTGTGAGTTGTATTTCACAATTGATAAAGACAGGAGATACGGAGAAGACCAGTATAAGCCTATGTTAATAGACAATGAATCCTAATGTTCTCTAAAAGTTGGTAAATTCACAGTAGAAATACCTTACGCATTAATTTGGCCTATTTGAAGGAGTCAAAAAATGCTGAATTGTGCTGTGTTAAGTACAAATACAATAAGGTATTGGAAATACAGCCCACAGAGTTTTACAGCTTTTTTTTTACAGTATTTACAATATTTTACAGTATTTACAGAGTTTTACAACATTACTATGTGAAAATGGACAGATTTTTTGAAGTAAGGCATTCCTATTTGTAGCTGTGCAAATAATTAAATATAGTATTTTCCTGAAATAAAAACAATGGTAATACTGGCATTAAATAATGCTCCTCTGAAGCACGCATTTAAGAGGCTGCCTGGGAAATGACCAAGCAACATGGTTTAATGTATGTGATTGTAAATTTTATTAATGTTAATAAACACTATTTTAAGAGATGAGGGAATGGAGCTCGTTACTCAGGAGAAATGAAGGCCCTTAGGGCCTTGGAAAGGGTTTTGATTTATATATGGCTTTACAGTTTCTAATCTTTTCCTGAGATTAGAGGAAAAATGCAGCTATAATACTGATCATTGTTTAGTCATTATTTTCCTCAATAAATGCAGCTCCAAAATACAAATTTGACAGTTTTATAGAAACTTCTCCTTTTAATTGTGGACTATTGATGATGTACAGTTTGTGGCATAAGTTCCACATCTGGATAGAATATGCTAAATAAAAGATATTTTTCAAAGTCCAAGATTTTGGTTGATAAATATTTTTCTAATCTACCTCTTCTATAAATAATATGTTTAGCTAGAGTAATTTTTGGATGTTTACTTTGACTAATACAAGTGGGGTGGACAGAGTACAGGGCTCAAATTTTACATTTTTATAGAAGATGGCAACCAATAGCCTTCTTTATTGAGACTGTTCTTGTTCAGACCATAGTCCAAGTGGTTTATCATGAGATTGTGCACCTTCTTTTTTTTTTTTTTTTAAAGGTAATTGCACCTTCATTAGGTAAGAGTTTGCTTTAAAAATATCTATTATGAAGACCAAATGTGGGAAGAAAGACCAGCATACTGATTTAGGCACCTGAAGTTAGAAAACTAAAACATGAGTTTCAACCTCTTATGCCATTTTTTTAAATAGTCATGGTAACCACTTGAGCTAATGTTGACTTTTTTATTTTAAGTCTGCTTTTCAATTTCTTGGCAGTTCAGTGATGAATGTTTTTCTAGATGTTATGTAGTGAAACATAGAAGCTGATAGTTCATTGCCTTGTGTGTGCTATATATGAAAATTAAATTTCTGAAAGGTACAATTTCTTTGTCTATTTCAGGATCGTCTTGACTCTTTAACTGAAGTTGATGATTCTGGACAGCTAACTATCAAATGTTCTCAAAATTACTTGTCACTGGATTGTGGTATTACTGCATTTGAACTATCTGACTACAGTCCAAGTGAGGATTTGCTTGGTGCTCTGGATGATATGACCTCCAGCCAAGGTAAAGCAAAATCATTCGAATCCTGGAACTACAGTGAGATGGATAAGGACTTTCCAGGACTTATCAGGAGTGTGGGTTTACTTGCAGTAGCAACTGATTCAATTGCTCCCCAGTGTAATGAAGCATTAAAAGAGGAAGAAACCCGTTTACCTCTTTCAGCAGAAGATGGGGACGAAAGCAAGGAGAGGAAAGCACCACAGGACCTTTCTCTATTATGTCCTGAAAATTCCTCTGTTCCTAAAGGACCTTGCTCTGAAGATGGTGTCTCACCAACTGACAACAAAACAGTTTCCACATTAAAGAAACCAGAATGCAATCTTCCTCAGCTCACTGGTGAAAAGATCAAGCACCCTCACTGTGAAAACTCAACTCCTAAAAGGTCCATAAGAGACTGCTTTAACTATAATGAAGATTCCCCTACACAGCCTACATTGCCAAAAAGAGGTCTATTTCTGAAAGATGATGTCTTTAAGGATTATATGGAAACCAATGATTTTAAAAGGCAAATCTCTCAGATAGTAAAGAATGAAATGAGTAGAAGTACACCCTCATTGTTAGATCCACCAGATAGGTCCAAGCTTTGCCTAGCTTTACAATCACCCTACATTAACAGTCCATCTGCAGTTAGTCAGTCATATGATTGCTTAAATAAAATAGACGATAGAAATCTTGAGTACACAGTAAATCACTTTAAGGACAGTACTGTAAGTCTAGGGAAACCTGCTTACTATACATGTAAAGAAAAATCAAAGCACAAGAAGTCTCATGATGCTCCAGAGAAAGTGAAAGCTGGCAGAACATCTGGACATATGTGTAAAACAGCTCCACCAATACAAGTCAAAAAAAGAGGGCATTCTTCTCTACAAAATGGAATTACTTCTCATAATTCTCAGTCTCTTGAGGGGACAGAAACAGATTCTACTTCTGCATCATCAGATTCTTGTAACCAGAGAGACCCGAATGGGCAATCACAAGGTAAAACTGAGCCTTTTAGTTCACCAGCACATAGCCAAAAGAGTGCTTCCTCCGCTGGTTCAGAACTTATCAACTCATCACCTCTTTTACTGAGAAGAAAGAAAAATGAAAGTTTCTGCTCGTCACCAAGTTATAGTCATACAAACAGTAAAGATGGTGAGGTCTGGTATGGATCTGATGAATATTTAGCACTTCCTTCACATCTCAAACAGACTGAAGTATTAGCTTTAAAACTAGAAAATTTGACAAAGCTGCTGCCCCAAAAGCCCAGAAGAGAAACCATTCAAAACATTGATGACTGGGAGCTGTCAGAAATGAACTCAGATTCAGAAATGTATCCAACGTACCAGGTAAAAAAGCACAAAAAATTGGGTAGAATTTCACCAAGCTCTTCAAGCGATATTGTATCCTCCTTGGGTGACAGTATTGAATCTGGGCCTCTCAGTGATATTCTCTCTGATGAAGATCTTTCTATGCCTGTATCTTGCATTAAAAAATACATTGAAGAAAAGTCAGAAAGGACTGCTGTCACTCAGCCCACTGAGAATGAGACTTCTGCCTCAAATAAATCAGCTTTAATTTGTCAGCTCATGCAAGATATACAACATCAAGAGAATTATGAAACCATATGGGAAAAAATTGAGGTAAGGCAGTAATCCTGTGTTTTTCTACTGTGTTCTTGATAAGCCTATATTTGGAGATGGAGCTGGGGGCAAGGGAGGAGTTGCTTTTTTCTTTTCTTTTAATGTTGAAAATAATCTCATCTAGTGACTCCTGTAAGTAGACAAAAGCAGCGATCGTTGTGATTATAACAGACTGTAGTTAACCTTAATTATACAGAATTTGCCTACACTGTTTTACTTACACCAATGCCTTTAAACTTTGCAAAACATACTCTACAAAGAGAGTAGAGCTTCTCTTTGCCAAGTTCAGGTACGTAATAGGTTATTTTTGGATGAAGTGACAGATAAGCCTTGGAAAATAAGGGATCTTTGTTGTATTTGGATGAAATGATGCTTCATATCACCTGCCTATTTTCTTTAAAAAAGGAATTGCTTTAGTCCAAGAAGATGGGAATAATTTTCTTGACTCCTGTCACATCATGTATAATAACCACATTGCGTTTTCATCAGTTCTCTTCCCTTGCAGTGATATTCCCTCCAGTGTTGGTGGAACTAAGCATAACATCTATTAATTTTTTTCTTCCTTAAGTAAACCTTCCTAAACAATGGCAATTTACTAGCACAATATGCTACTGCAATAGTGGCAATATACTATCCAATTTAACTTCAGATGAGATAGGATTTTCTTATTTTCTAGCATCACTTCAGAACTAACTCTTCTTCAGAAAGGGCAAGGGTTGCAGCAGTTAACACTATGAGAGCTCTTTTAGAGAAAAAAATATGAACTTTGGAAAGGGAGCTGAGTTTGAATGAATAATCAAATAATGACCTAACAACCTCAATAATAAAGTTATTAGCTTACATTCATAACACTTTTTTCACCAGTTTTCTAATGCATTTGTCTTCCTCACTGTTGTAGAACTCTCCCATTCAGAGTATTTCATGTCCATCCTCAATATAGTTTTCTAAAATGGCTGTCAGAAAGAGAAAGCTCCATCTCTGGTAGATTCCAAAAATCTTTAAAATTCACAAAAATGCGTTAAAGGGTGATCTTGGCATCTAAATGCTAAATCTGTTGTCTGCGTTATCTTCTGTGTTATTAAGCTCTGTAAGAGCTAAAGAAAAATAGGGACTTGTGTTTACTGAAACTGTCTTACAACCCTGATTTCTATAACTTTTGAAGATGTTAAAAGTATTGTGACTAGTAGAAAAGTAGTTGAGCTAGAGATTTTTGAGTAGAAACATTAGTCAGGGTAGAAAATGCAGGGAGAAATTTCTTCTTAAATTAAGGAGGGAGCAGCAGTTGTCAGCCTTGAAACACTCGGGCACAAAGGGCGGTGCTCAACGATTTGAGTTGTTCCCTCCACCCTGATGGCTGGGGATCATCTTCTGGACTCTGATGAAAGAACCATCTTCATAAGTGCAAGCTGTTTCTATGCTTAAGTTTGTAAAGTGTTGAAAACTAGTCCAGGTGAAGCTGACAGATACAGAGCCCTTCATTCTGTGCAAGCAACAAATCCCATCAAATCTGCTTGTGAATATGTAAGATGCTGTCTTTCACATGATACCAGGAGAGCCTGTTTAAGGACTGGAGCTGCTGAGTGTCTAGGGATCAACTCCCTCCACTAGAGGCAGCCAGCGTTCTTCTGGCAAGAAGCAGGTGGCAGAGAAACTTTTTTCATTGCCCTCTCAAATCGTCATGTTTACTTTTCTCAAACTTTTTGAAAAGGTAATTCTCTCTTTTTGGGCTCTTCTGTCTTGGTGTGATTCCCTGCAGCTACAGTTCAGTCCTGCCAGGAAGTAGGAATGTAAGAATGAACTGTACCTACTGGCTGATTACTCTCCATATCCATCCTCTCCTCACGTCCTGTGGAGGGTGGATTGGGCTTCTGGCAGCAATTATAGGTAGTTAGCTGTTCTCTGGACAGAGTAAACCCTTCTAGACAGTGATTACAGCTGCCTCTCTTGTTCTTGAAGAACTTTGCTACTGCTGACCCTGCTTTTTCTAGCATTTCTTGGTGTCCCTGAGAAATGTGTTCTCCTGTTTGAGAAACATTGATCGTGGAGTTTGAAAATAATCTTATGAAGTATGTGTTCAGAGTAGAAGAAGGACTTTAAATGTAAAGAAGGCCAGCTGCAAAGAGTGCTGTTAGGAAAAGAGAGAGCTCAGTAATCCACAGCCTTAAAAGCAGCATACAAGAAAGTTTCACATTTATTTCATGTAGAAATATCTATGTTAGCTACAGTAAATGGCTTGAAAATGTACTTCCTGAGCTGTGAATAAAAATTATCAAGAGAAAAGTTTTGAAATGTTTTGCAAAACAATTATAATATTTTAAAGAAATGCAAAGGTTTCCCAAGCTACTTATTTACCTGATTTTTTCCATTGTTTCTAGCAATTATGTCTTCTGTTTATAGGACTAGTAAATAATCAAATTTTCAATACAAGAGCTCTTACTGAGGTAATTCCTGCCTCAGTAACACTATGGTGCCTTGCTGAACAACTTTAATTTGACATAAGTAATAGAAAAATGGAAAATTCCTCCCTTATGAGATGTTACGAAGTATTGTAAACAAAATCTTCCTAAAAAATACCATACCTATCACAGCTGAGTCCTTTCTTTTGCCAGATCTCCTGTCTCATAATTCCCTAAGCAGAACAGGAAAAGTGTGCCATTGCTTTTTAATTATCATCATTTGGCATTTACATTAATTCTGTTATATAAGTCTCCAACCCCGAAAAGGAATTTCCTACTTGCATGAATACACATCTTAGCAATAATTCAATTCTTTTGTTAGTGGTAGTTTTGTGCTAAGGAAGTCAGGTCTCAAATAAGAACTTAATTAAGGAGAGAAGAAGCATGCTCATGCACATTTGTAATCCAGTTACACTGTTACAAATGTCTAGCCTAATATATTTTATTTATTGAGACTGTAAAACAAAACCAAAATAACTCAACCTTTCCTTTTGGGAGAACAACAGCTTAAAAATGACTGGCAGCCTCAAAAATCACTGGAAGTCATATTTTAGCTAGGTAATAGAGCAAACAAGGAAGCTTCAGTATTTTATACTGATGGGAATAATTTTGAATTAATATAAATCTGGAAGTATCTTGATAGTAAGCAATTTGTTGAACATACACTAAAGCATTTATTGGAAGACTTATTGTTTCAGTTACATGGAGTATAGTCATGAGGAAATTGATAAAATGTATTTTTTCATACTTCCAAATTATGCAGATGCCCTTGTGCAAGTACTGTCATACTGTTAATCTTTCTGTCTATCTGCAGATGGAATTCTGCTTGACTGGTCCATTTGCTGTTGAATTGGATCACTGTCTTGCTTTGTGATAAATACTACCTATTCTTGCCATATTTTGCCTTGCACTACAGCTAATTCTTTGTATTTTTTAAAAAAATATATATTTATATTTATATATATAAAGCGTCTATCACCATATTGATAAACATTCTGGAACCACTCTGGCAGGGGGAAAAACAGGAGTTGGCCTGTTAGTACCACATGCTTCTTATTTAGTACTGGGTACCTCCATTCTGTGGGACGTTACAATTTCTGTGGCAGTTATGTGTGTCTTCCAGAAATTACTTTTTTGAATTAAATGTGAGAATGAGTGATAACAAAAATCTGATTGTTCCTTTTATTGTTTAAAGTATAATTCTACTCTGAAAAGAACATTAATTAGCTCTTAGTAGGTACCCCAAATGAATTGCAGAATGCAGATTTGGGTCTGTAGTTTCTGGTATACTAACTGGAAAGGGAAAAGATATGACGTCATTCTTCCAGGTAAAATCAATAGAGTTCTTTGCAGTAAGAAGATGGGACTGTTCCGACTGGAGAAGAGGAGGCTCAGGGAGGATCTCATCAATGTGTATAGATACATGAAGGGAGGGTGCAAAGAAGACAGAGCCAGACTCTTTTCAGCAGTGCCCAGTGCCAGGACAAGAGGCAATGGGCACAAACTGGAACACGAGAGGTGCGGTCTGAACATCAGGAAGCACTGCTTCTTTACTGTGCAGGTGATGGAGCACTGGCACAGGTTGCCCAGAGATGTTGTTTGAACATCTGCCTCCGTGGAGATCTTCAAAAGCCACCTGGACACAGTCCTGGGCAACCTGCTCTGGGTGGCCCTGCTTGAGCAGGGGGTTGGACCAGGCGACCTCCAGAGGTCCCAGCCAGCCTCAGCCATTCTGTAAGTCTGTGATGCCCAGTTGCCACTTTTCATACTTAAAATTAGGACTCCATAATATCACTTTCAGAATGTTTTAAGGCTTAGTTTCTATAAGAAAACTAAGTTTTCCTTAAAATCATACTAGTAATTGATTTTTTTTTTCATTTTTATGTGCCAACAGAAAAATTGGAAGGAGAAGGTGATCTTGGGCTGGTGCAATGATAATGGATTTTAAATCATCTAACTATTAAAATAACAGCAATAAAAAAACTTTTTCAGCCAGCTTTATCTCCTCTAGAAAGCAATGCTAGAATGACTGTACTGACACCGTTGTCCTGTAATCTGTGGTCACTGATAGCCCCATTCTATTTGATTTTTGAGAACATTAATATAAAGGGTGGAAAGGTAACCATTTGCAAGATAGTGCATTTAAATGAAGATATGTTTGCTTTGCAGGCCTCAAGGCTTATTGTGTGGAGCAAATTGCCAAATTTTCCCCATTTACAGATTTGCAGCTTGTTTTATTGCAGGCTCCTTTTCTGTAAGAGGCAGATGAATAGATGAATTTATCCTGAAACTAGCAATTTGATACCTATCAATCCCATCTTTTCAGCTCACCTCATTCCATGAATTTGCCCTCAACTCTGGTGGCTCTGTATTTTGTCTGGGGAGCCCAGCCAGCCTTGGCACTGGTTATCCACCTTGTTGACACGTTTTTCTGCTGTGGGTTAGAGCATGCCACAGGGATCCTACATCGAAGAGCCAGATAAAAGACTTTGCTGCCTTCCAGGGCCCAGTCAGGGGCACTGTCACCCCTGTGCAACCATTTATCCCCTCTGAACCCAAGATCTGTCAGTGGAGCAGAGGTTAAAGACCCCTTCTGCAAGTTACTGGAGTAATGGGATTAGTTTTCCTGTCTAGGAGGAACTGAGGATCAGTGAGTTTTGCAGTCTGCAAAGGAGAGTAATACCAGAGCTAAACTTGTTAGTGTGACAAATAGCTTGTGTGTTTGGGTGGGAAAGATTTGCATTTTCAGAGGGTAGTCACAAAAGTTGGCTAAGCTGTAGGCTTATGCAAATGTTTGATGGACTTCGTAGAGCAAATTACATGGTGGAGATAACAGTTGGGAGTCCCTTTGGTCAGTGGAGAGCCGGTTGGAAAATATTTGGAGAAATGAATTTACATTGTTTAGATTGAAAGGGGACAAGTTGCTTCTGGGCAGAGAATGAGATGAAAACACTCGGTATAGTTAAGGTAGAAGCTGGGTTGCTATAGGGGAAGCAAAATTTACTTGTGTTTGGAGCGATTTCCATCGTTATGGTAAAGAGCATGCAAAGAGGACAAATGAAGTTTGGGCTGTGGAGCTAAGGGTACTGAAAAACTAGTGGGAACTGATAATGCTGATGGGGCTTGTTAATAAAGGAAAAACAGAACAGAAACCAGTAATGGAAGAACAGGTGGAAAAAGCGAAGATAATCAATAGGGAGCAGGACTTGCTTCTTTCAGATTACCAGATAAAGTATTTTTTCAAGTCAACACCTGTATGTTGACTTGAGTGCTCTCCTCAGCCCTCTTTCTTTCAATAAATTATGGAACACTGCTTTAATGCTGAGCCCCTTAGAATAAATGGAATGCATATTTTTCCTAATAGACGAAGTGGTTGTCAAATTTTTTCATCTCTAAGTCTTACTATGCTTTTTTATACTATTTATATTGAAATACTGCTCTTTGTTGATGAGCAATTTACAAAAACAAACAAAAAAAGATAAAATTGGTATTAGATCCAGAAATACCTTGGCAACTCTGCCGTTTTCTCAGCAGTCTTGCTGCTTTGTTGCAGCTTAATTGAGGATGTCGTATCACATTCTGCACTGAGAGTCAAGAACTATGTTTGTTGCTTTGAGTCTGATGATACTGCTCTGCTTTGAACTCCCATCGCTCAGTTTTCAAGCTGGTTAAACTATTATTAAGCAGTAATGCATATGGAACTCTCACTTTTACTCAGACAAATACTTCTTACTAGAAAATGATATTGAAATACAGTGAACCCTCTATTTCTCCAAAACATTTGGTTCCTAACAGTCTGCTTGAATTTTAAAGAGCTCCTCCAAGTACATTCACTTTTCTTTGGCATTTGCTTTAAAACAAATAGTCTGAGCGATGTTGTCACCAGAAATCTTTGCAAAAACAGCAACTTCTATGCAAGCTGTGCACATTCTGAATTTGTAACTGTACATCTGAAACTGTAGGAATTATGCTTCCTTAATGAAATGCATCTATTGTGAGCATATGCTTGTTCTAAACTGTTTGAATTCCCAGTGTAAAGACCTCAGAATAATTTGGCAGTGAGCAGTTTTAGATCAGGAATTTTTTACGTAATTTAGCAAGTCATGCCAAATAATTTTAAAAAAGAGGATAGAGAGAGAGAACTGGAAAAAATCTGCTCACAAATAATTTTAGTACCAAGGATTTGAGGGAATGTTTTTACTGGTATTTAGAACTGATTGTAAGTGATACATCTACATCAACTGTTTGGCTCACATCTGATATGAAAACTTGTGCTCCAGAAGGCCTCCTGATTCTTTCTTGTTGTGTACACAGTTGGACGCCACATCTCAGCTCAGGGATGAGAGCTTAGATGAAATGAGGAACAGCTGCTTTTGCATACATGATTCTATGAGCCCTCCTCTTCTATTCTGTGCATTCATATAGATTAGCTTTAAGTGACCATTGGTTTCACAACTCTGAGTCATGTCTTAATCATCTGTATCATAGCCACAAGCCTGCACCAGAGCCATCCACATTGTTTATTTGTGAACTGGAATCCTTCTAGAAATGGGTAAAGGATTATTTCTTACCCTCTGGATCTCTGCTAAGAGGCAAGAGAGTGCGGCAGAGCTGAAGATGGAAAGGGGGAATGGTGAGATTGGACAAGGTGGGCTTCCTGCTCTCACCGTAGCAAAGAACAGGCTGGAAGGTGAGCAGTGGGTGAGGCTGACCTACCTGGAAAGCCCCTAGAGACTCCATATTTAAAAGGGACACAGGAATAACTTGGAGAACTAATCGGTATCGACTTTAAGGTGACCTTAAGATCAACTCCTTGCTATCAGTGCAGAGAAGTGCAGAGGCAACCCTTATTGTCTGGGATGATTCAGTGCTTTCTGTTTTCTCACAGAGGCAGAGGAAGGCACTCGGGAACCACTGACATAGGTTCAAGCTTTCAGCGATGGCACAATCTTTCAAAACACAGACGAAAGAGTCAAACTGATATTGGGAAATTACTTTTAGGGTATGTATGGTGGTTTAAGAGGAATCCTTTTGTTTTGTTCAGGACTGAATCCTCTATGATATGAATGCTGTCTTACAGGGAGCAGGTACTGGACAGAGGGCTTTTTTTTTTTGAGTTTGAGGTAGCTTCTGAGCAACCCTGCTAACTTGTTATTGTATTGATTTTAGTACTACTTGAAGTGCCATCATTATCAAAAGGAAAACTATTGAACTGAAATTTGTATTTTTTAGTATTCCCTTAAATATAGTATGTACAGAGGGGTGAGAGAGAATACTTATTGCTTTATTATTTTCACAGAGATGTGCCTTTCCCAAAGGTTTAAGGTCTAGCTACTCTGTTACATAATATACTTAGGGTCTTGGATACTAATGTTTTATGTATCTTCTGTGAGGAAGTACAGGATATTCCACAAAGATACAATATACAAAGTCACCATGGTCTAGTCTAAATATTTCATTATTTAAATAATACATTGCTACTATCTTCCAACTAAATTAAATTCCAGTCTATCTACTGTTGTTAACACATCATTGCCTTAAAATGTGTACATGCTGGAGATGAGTCAGAGCAGGAGAAATGTTCAAGGGTCTAGAGAGGATTAACCTGAGAGGAAAGATCAAGTCCACTTATGTAAGATTATTGCATAACTCTTCAAAATATGTTCATATGCTTTTCTTCTTGTGTATCCTTATGTGTTTTGACAGCAACTGGTTTTCATTCCTCCTCCATCCTTTCCAGTATGTTAGGATCAGGAATGAAACATTAAAGCATGCTGACTTTTAAATCAGAGTTGTCATCATTAGGCATCAGAGTGAATATAATTTGTGGCAAATATGGACAGGAAACTGTCTCTCAGAGGCTTATTTCAGACTGTCTGTAGGCCTGTGCAGGTTTTTGGAAGTCATCTTGAAAGCAACCAGAAAGGCAAAATATTGTTTTTTTCATCCTTGCTTTAGGTTTTGGAGTACAGATGATAATCCCTACAAACAGCTGAGCTATCCTTAGCAAATCAAACTGGAATATTATCTGAATATTTCCTTATTGTTAGTGAAGACTTATTTTGAACACTGATTTCAAGTAGATCAAACAAGGTTACCAGAATGGGGTCTAGATTTGCTTTTGGTTTCCCTTGGACAATGTTTGGAAACTCTACAGAGCAGGTTGACCGAGGGAGAAACAACAAGCAAACAGATTTTTAGTAGTAGATAGTGTAAATATTCAAGTCACAAAAACTTAATATTTATTTTCCTTGCTGATGCCAGTATCTGACTACACGAGTGTTTCCTCACTGAGTGTACAATACTGAAGACACGTAGGGTCATTTAAAATGTAAATACTGCTGCACTATTAGCAGAAACTGAACCATAGCAGCTAGCATAAAACTAGCTCAGGTAAGTCCAAACTAGGGTCAACCTCATCAATGCATTGCAGTGCAAATCTCCCACAGCTTTGCTGAACTACACAAAACAAGAAAAAAAAATAGTAAATTTGTTAGAAACACCAAAGCTTCTGGGGTTAAAAATAAAGAATAAGAGGATAGGCAAAAGACCAGAGAATCTTTTTTATTTTATTCTGTAAACATTTCCAGATTTTGGTGAGGAAAAAAAAAAGAAGTAACTCAGAATTGGGGTTTAAAGCGGATATAAAGGACTGCCCACTAGAGGCCACTGGAAAAAGAAACTATTTAAATAGGGAAGGTAGATGAATTTGGAGGCAAAAGAAAAGCAATTAGTGGAGGAAGTAATAGTGACAGGATTTCTTTGGAGATTGCAGGTGAACAAAAACCAAGTGCATAACAGGAAGCTAAATTGGGGAACTGGAGGAATAATAATGGGGTAAAGAGAAAGGTGACAACTTTTAATCTCTTGCTGCTGCCATATTTAGAGAATAGTGACAATCACTACTTTCCCTGTTTTAGTTTTTAAACACAGAAATCTTAACTGCAAAACAAGTTCATGGGTCAAAGAATTTAAATATCTCTTGTGAGGTGACAGACTTAACCTCTTCTCACCAATTAGCCTTATTCAATAGCAAATGCTGAATTAAACTTTCTGGTTTTGAGGGGAAATCATGGTCATTATATCTTAATTCATGTCAAGGATTTAACAGAGGTCAATATATTCAGCAGTTACTCAGAAGCAAACAGCATCTGTTCTATTTTAGTAAAAAGGGGTGTTTTTTTCCTTCAAATTGGAAAACTTTTAGAAATGGTGATATATCACCCTCTTGAGGCCAGAACTTGTTACTGCACCTATTTTACAGAAATTTCATTTGTTTTTCAAATGAGTGAGACTCGTGTAACTTTATAGTCATAGTTGTTAGAAATCCAAGTACTAAATAAATGTAACTTATATTCTTTTCTCCTTATGACTATACCTACTTATGAAGATCTTTTTTCTTTAGTGTAGGCTCCAACTACTTTTTGCTATGTATCTTATTGCAACAAATTAAACATTGAAATATTATTCTTATTTTAAAAAGCAGTAGTATGAACATGCCTGTTATTAAACTTTTAAAAATATAACCTGTACTTGCACTTCTACAGATTCTGTGAAATGTATTTCAAAAATAAACTCTGTCCTCTGCAAATAAGAAATATTGTCTCACTGCAAATATAGCTGCCATTTTTATTATTATTTAGAGAACTATACTTATAGTATATAAATAAGCAGTGTTTAATCCTACTTTGTGACCATCAAGCCAAGAATATAGTGGCTTTTTTCCTTTATCTATTGCTTACTGGCTAACTTACTGAAAATGTTATGTAAAAAACAATGAATTTAGCTTTTATTTCAAAGGCACTGCAAATCCTTCAAAACTGATTTTGTGCCACTGGGTGAAGGTTCGCAATTCAGCTAATGTCATTCTTTTAACATGATTTGTTCTTTGTTTGGGAAAAGGTAAACTTTTTGCAAGTGCCCAGACAACATTCAGAACTCTCTTTAATTGAGGTCATGCCATAGGCCCACTCTGTTCAGCCTACAGGAACAACCATGGCATATGTATATCATATGCAGCTTTAAAGGAATTAAATGCTGGGGGAGCGAGGTTCATTTCCAGCAGCTATAAGATCAAAGAGTAAGGAAAGGTTGGGACCAGTCGGAGGAGGCACTAGAGCAGCTCCGATCGAGTGTCCTCCAGTGCTGCCCCGCGTGTGCAAGGTCGCAGCTGGCCGTCAGCAGAAATAACAGCTGCCCCAGGGCGTTCCACCCCCAGCACACTGTCTAATACCCAAATACTCAGGGTATGCAAACCAAGGAATGATGGTCATCCATAATTGCCTATTTTTCTGAACAGTGTAAAGGTGTAGTCTAATATACTACAGATGCCATTATATGGAAAAAATGCAAATGAAGATTAGTTCATCTTTTGGAAGCAATTCCAGCTCATAATCAATACATACATTAGCTGTAAAACAATCTGAAAATAAGGTATGTTGCCAACACAACATTTAAAATAATTATATGAAGAGGCAATGCAGTACTTCCAAGTACCCTCACATCACCATAAGTTGCTTCAACATCAATAGTTATATTGGCAGCATTTTTAGAAAAAGTGAATCAGACAGCTAGCTTCACTGGAAATGAGGGTGCTGATTATAGACTTGCACTAACCATGGAGTTTGGATCAAGGTTGCTACACAACAAATATTTCATACTGAAAGAATAGGGATGGTTCTGATCAGGAGATTTGGTTTTAGGTTTGTCCGTAGAATAAATAACAGATTTGTACTTAGCAACAACAGATTCTGAGCTAACTTCAACGTTTTCTATTATAGTTCAGAGTTGTTCATGGTGGACAAGAAAAGGAATTTGGGACCATGAAATGGATGTGAATATATCACAGCAATGTGCTCCTATCCTGTAAACAGGACATAGCAACTCATTTTGGTGCCTGGTATTTTTACCAGTCCCCTCTAGCCAGGCCACTCTCCCCTCTCATGTACTGTCCCTCCAGAATCCAGGCACTCCTTCCAGCTGCTGCTGCAGGGTTGAAGTCCCACTTTTGGGGAGTAGCTAGCACCATCCTTCTTGTCTCAGGCATATTTGCTGCTTTTGTCCTTCCCTTGGTACATCTCTGGCTACAAATGTGTGGAGAATTTGTGGTCATAACTTGTCCCCTGGTTTACCAACTAACTTTAGGTTCATGACCTAAAAACGTTCACATCTCTTGGCTGATCTCTGGATATAGCAAGTCTTTGACTTAAGGTCACATGAGGGTATAATCTAAAAATGCCTTAGTTTAAGATATTTGATGCTGTGACATGTAAGAGAAACTTAAATTTACCCTGTACTGGAACATGTTTTGGGCACCAATCTTTATTCCCTAGCTGGCCTCTTGGATTTTATGTAGAGAAGAAGTGACTCAGAAAAAGTTATTTTAAGAGTAGTGAGAGCTACTGGGAGACATGACCAGTAACAGGCATTGCTATTTGTGAATGAATGTATTTTCAGAAACAATATGTTCTATGCTAGTAGCAGTGACCAGACCATTCAAGGACGAGATTTGGATGATCATTCAAAAGTTTGTGCATTGCTCAGGGCTCACTCACAGTACCACAGTTGCTGACTGTTCTACCTTTAACCCTAAGAGCTTTTGTGTGCCGATTTTACTCCCAATAGCCCAAAGAACATCACACTTTTTTCTTTTTGATAATGAAATAAAAAACTATCTTGTCCTTTGCCTAGATTTCTTACTCCTGTTTATGCCCCATTTCCTTATTGCCTGTTCTTCTTTCCTGGTCCTGTCTCATTTTCAGGGCTCTTGGTATCCTGTAACTCCTGTATTCGTCCTTTCTGCTACTTATATTGTTCACTCCACAGTTTCAAATTGTTTCCTCAGGAACCTTTTCCTACTCTACCTCAAAATTTCATCAGAGTACAGATTAGGGATGCTGAATGAGATGAGCGATAGAAACATGCGAGTACAGATTTACACTGCAGAGGTTTTCTGACAAGGCCAGTACGGATACAACAGTGGAGAATATTTACTTCTTTAACCAATATATCTGTCTGCAAAATCCAGTGGCGCTAGAACTTATGTGAGTAAAAGTAGTGTGTGTGTGTTTGTTTTTGCCAAAATTATTTTCATCAGTTTGAGAGAATGGGTTAGGTAGCTTGCAAAATAATGTTCCTCAGGCGCTATAAAGTGTCTCCGCCAGGGGGCTTGCGCAGGCTGCATTCTGGCACAGCTGCTCTGTCGGAGGCGGGAGTGCACGTCCTGCTTTGCAGCAGTGATCCCGCTCTGGGTCTCACATGGCGCTCAAAAGATTTGAAATACTGCTTTGAAAATAACCAAGTTCCAAGTTGTTATGCATGATAACTTAGGAGGCAGATAAGCAAAAGAATTTTCTGTCATCTAAAATGTGTAGACATATGTAAAATTTTTCCACACAAAGAAAGATATGCTAATTTACTTATTTACTTGATTCCCAGGAGTGCTTTGAATCTCACACCACTTTTGAGATACAGCAGTGGCCTCCCATATTTTCGCAGCGTGAGCTCTCCCCTCACCTGAATGAATGCTGGAAGCCTAAAACCTTATCTGGCTTTGTGGCTGTTAACATTATGTCTTAGTTAGCAAGCATGGTCACATCAGTGTGAGAAAAGATCAGCAGCCATTTTGTATGCCTGGCATTATTGCCTTCAGAGCAGATGGCATCTCTGGAGGTTTACAACCAATCCATATTGCTGTTAAGTTCATACCAGATGATTCTTTAAATGATGGATGAATTGGAGAGTTTTCCCTTTCCCCTTCCCCTCCCTTCTCTCCACTAGTTCTCTCTACTCTTGAACACTTGCAAAGTCACGAGCATGTTGGCCTCTTCTATGCTGCTGTGTGGCATTCATGTGCGTAGCTGGCCTCAAAGCCACGTGGATCTCTGCAGCCCAGCAGTGTCCTTCCAGCCCACAGATTTTGCTTCTCTGGTTCTAGGTGTTCACTGATCCTTCAGAAGGCTGGGGGAATTGTTAACAGCGGTGCTGGAAGCTTGTCTGCTATCTAAGAATATACCTCTCAGGAAGGCTTAAGAAGAGTTTAGCTTAATTTTCCTATGTCTATCTTTAGTTTTGTCTTAGAGTCAACCTGTTGATACTCTAAATGTCCATTTTTAGATCTTATTTCAAAAGTTTGAAATAGTATTGGAGGTCTTGTGGTGGTTCTTTTAAATATATAGTAGACCTTCACCTTGAACGAAGGTAAGACAAGGTATAGGGTAGGGAAAGAATTACATTTGTGGCACCGTGGAAAGGTTTAAGTAATCTATAGAGATACGTTTAGAAATAGTTCTTAATATTCAGATTAGTGTAACCTGCTCTTTGACTTTATTTCTGCTACTACGCAACAATCCCATGGGGGCAGTGACATTCTTTGCAGAATCACGTTCTCTGTCTTCAAATGCAGTTATTTTTAATGGACTGAAAAGTAACATTTTGCATGTTCCTCCGTATCCTGCTTTTTAAACCCTTTAAGGTTGTGACTCTTACCTAGAAGACTTTAGGAAACTGAGAACTTCTTAAAAATCTTTCCTGCCATTCCTGCTCTGGTCAGACTACGGTATGGAAAAATAACTTAGGAATGCTAGTAAAATCTGCAGATTTAGTAGTGGACCATAAGATCTGCAAAAAGTAAGGTCAAGAGTATTCTCTCAGTGACTTTTAGGGACCAAGCTAGAACTTGTTAATTTGCAGTATTTTCCTAGGCTTGTGAGAACTGTGCTTTGTCACTCTCACTGATTCTAGAAGTGCTCTTAACTTTCCAGTGACATCTCCCTGAAAAGTTAAGCTATGTCTGACTGGCTGTGCTTGATATAATTCTTGTATTTTTACATATTAATCCTTCTTGTTTTCCAGCATCGGGATGCATAATGGGAACTCTAAAATGAGGAAAAGTCACGAGCCAGTGAACATCCTGTGCCACTATTTTTCATTCTGTAATTGCATAAATCATGACCAATAAGATAGATGCCCATTAGAGAAAACACATTCAATAGTCATTTCTAGTTCTGTATGTGTAGTTGGGCACAAAACCTATAGGTGGCACTTGTGAAAGATTTTTATAGTGTAATAGTTGGTCTTAAAAATGGTTAACTAAACATCTAGTAGAAGACTAAGATATGTCTTTCCATGAATGTCTGCTCTGAGAAGTCTTTAATCTTTATCTTTCCCTGTTTAGAGTGAATATTTAAATCACATATTCTCATAGGCTGGGGTTAGTAAGTGTGGAACTTCTTTGCCAAAAGCTGCTAAGTTCTGTTTCTAAACTGTTTGTGAATTAATGTATCCTGAAATGCATATTAAGTATTAGCATCCTGATAATGTTTTTGGTCAGTTCTGTATTTCTGCAAGGTCACTGTCTGCCACTGAATCTTGACAATATCACACAAAGAATATTTTCCACTGTGGCATCTTGGTTCCTTGGGGATCCCTAACATCTGTACTGCTAATGGTTTTATTGTTGCCTCTGGGTCTAACTCCAATTAAATTGACCATAGCGGTTTGTTGCAGCCTCATCCTCTTGAGTACCTGGATTTCTTCGACTTACCTTTGCCTATGAAGAAAGTGCACTTTTATCCTTTTGAAAATAAAGTCCATGGGCAGGAATGAGTTCCTCCTGAGACTAATATGCAAGTCCTTTTGTGGTTAGACAAAGGGTTTTCTTAATGCATTCTGTGATAGAAGAGCCCTTAGAGCCAGCCCATCCTTGTACACAGACTCCTCTGTGAGCTCAGTGTTTTTGTAAATTGGGAACAAACTTTACAACACAGTCTGCTTGCAACAAAATTGGACATTCATTTTTAAGCAGACAGCCTCATAACCAATTCTTTTAAGAAGAGAACTCCCTTTGTGTAATAAAAGGGAAGGTGGAAAGAAAAAAAGATCTGGGGTAGTGATTTAACAAGCACTGATGTCTGGCACTTCCATACTGAGGTTTGTGGAACACGGTAGACATTCTACAGTCACTCAGTTACCATAACAGATGAGTTTAGTACGTTTGCATTTAATAGTTTGCCGCTTCTGTTTTATTCCATTTTTAATCTTAGTTCAACTCATTAGAAGGGCTTTGTGCTTTCAAAAATACAATGACCAAATGTGCCTTAAGTATGCCTTAGTACAATAAGCCAGCATGCATGTTAAATGAAAACGTTAGACTAATAAACTGAGCACTGTTAACACTCCACAGCTTATAATTACAAGCCAGAAAGTATTGAATTAATGTTCCTACCTGTGCCATATAGAGGCACAATACATCTGGGGAATTCTATCTATAAAAAGCAAAAGCGAAATTTGGCATAGGAAGAGGGCATACATAAAGCTTTTCATAATGGTGTTAACTGGATGCAGTTGCATCCTCCAAATTGTATATCATAATTTAGACAGTGTTAATGTTAGCTTCCTTTAGTGCATATATCCAGATTCCTCATCTAAAGGAATATTGTATCAAAAATACACTGAAACATTTAAGATACTGCTGGATTTAGTGTGAAATAAATAAACAAAAAGGTGCATTTCTCAGTAATCATTTTTGTAATCATAAACGTACTATCTCTTAGACTAGAGCTCAAATTTACAGAACTGGGCTTTAGTCTGTTTCCATTCTAAATGTGGTCTAATAAAAGCTGGACTTGTAAAGTGATAGCTGCAGCTGAGATGGAAACTTCCTCCTTTCCCATTCCATTCAATTAATGAAAGCTGAACTTCAAAGTCTAAATGAGATCATTTGAAGTGCTAAAATTATTGAACACCAGAACTGTTTACTTTCCTATCTGACCAAAAAAAGAGAGAGATTGTAATGTAAAAGTAAAATTTAACTGCTCAAATGAAGCTAGGAAACTTTAAAGTTCTAGTGCAAGAAGCAGTGTTCTCTGAGTTGAGAGACATTTTACACATAATTTTAAGTGACTTTCTTGATAGTCATGCATTTTTTTCTCATAACTGTGACAGTAAAAGCTTTCCTAGGAGGTCTCAGTTGTGTTCTGGTCAGAAAAATGCAATCCAAAGAGAGTATGTCTGAGCAACACCCCTGACAAGCTAAGAGAATAAGCAGGGATATTATCAGGGACTGGAGACTTCCTACAGTTTCATAAGCAGTCATGTTAGCACTAGTTTTGCAGTTGTTCTCAGAAGTTTTGAAGTTGATCAACTGCTTGTTATTTTGCTGACAGCCTGTAACATTTCTCCTGGACTCTACTTTATCCTTTTTCCACCACGGGCGTCAGCTGTGCCAACAACTCCAGGGGAAACTGTGGCTAGGGCTGGTGGTACCAAAACTCCTTTGACTGACTCGTGATGGCAGTGAGCATCAGCCTCAGGTGTGCCCCCACAAACTAGGAAAAGGAAAGTCTGTTTCTAGTTTCTGTTTGTAAAGGAGGTTGGTCTTTGGCCAGAGATGGGGTGAGCATCTGAAGCTCAGTGGGAAAGTGGAGCAGGGGACTGTGGAAGCTGGAGGGACGCAGGGAGTGAGGAGCTCTGGGGCTGTGCCAAGAGAGTCAGCAGCAGGGTGCAGGTAGGGAGCAGGGAGGTGTGCTGAACACAGCTGTTGTGAGCAGGGAGGAACAAGCAAACAGGATCCAGGAAAACAGGAAAAAGAAATAAAGTCAGGCACAAACTACTTGGGATGCCAAAGATGACCAATTTCTGTGATCATTTTAAGTATCTAATTTTTCTGACACACATTTGGGATAGATGGAATGCACACGGTCCTATTAAGTGTAATGAACTGCATGTGAGACTTGTTCATCTGACCGCCTCTGTAGGCCTTGCTGCCATGCTCCAGGGTTTCTCGTGCTGGCAGCACACTACCACAGCTGCTACCACATGCCCGACAAAACCATTCAGCCTAACCCGAGATCCTCTGACCAGCTATACGGGCTGTAGGGAGCCCTGCAGCCCTGTGCAGCAGCTGGGGGATGTCTATCTTTTGTAGGCCCTTATATTTAACAGAATCAGGGTGGAAGGCACCCTTCCAGGCGCATCCTTCCTTGGCCTGATATACATGCATGCCTTTGGCCTCTGACCTGATCTATCCCTGCCCTTTCATGTGACTCAAGTGAATTCTCATGTCTTACAGCTCAAAAAATTTGCGAGTTCTGGTCATTAAGGAGGAAGTCTCAGGATCTCTAGTTAAATTCCACATTTTTTAAAAAAAATTCTTTGGTTAATTAATTATTTAATTTTATAGAACAAATGAATTAAGTATATTTTCATTTTATAAGACCACCAGCACCAAAGCAGACACACTGAATTCTAGCTCTTTTTTTCTCAGTACTTACAATTGTCTTTCTTTTTTCATTCTTATCCATCCAGAGCAAATAGAATTAGACCGCAAAAAATAACTTCGTACATGCCAAATTTCAAATTAAGCCATTTTTGTTCTAGCTTTGTTCAGGGATGTGTGATTAGAACTTTTTTCCTCTCCCTAGCAAAATCTGTAAAATTGTCATAAAACAAAATGAAAAGCTGACTGATTTAATGGTGAATGTTTAAAATTTTTCTGCATGGGGAATGGAAAGAGCTTTATCATTATTTGCAAACTTTACTACAGAAGTTGCTAGAAATCATCCAGTATGCAACATTTGTTTCTGTACTAAACAGCATAGAGTAAGAATAGCATTATGCTGTGTCATGTAGGGGCTTGAGTTTTTTTAATAACATCTAGCTTGCTAGCACAGTACGAAACTATTACATTTGCAAAACTGAACCAGCTGGTCAAAAGGCAAAGACTGGATAATACTGGTGCTCCAGTTTTCTGTTCTGTTCCCTATTTTTCTCCCTGAAGAATTCTTGTACAGAAATGTTAAACTTCAGTGAGGTTGACTATGGGTTTTTGACTTCCAAGAAGTTGTGATAGAAAATACAATAGTTTAATTTCCCCTTACTAAAGCATGAGCTGGGTAGATTTTACAGTATTTTTATTATAAGCATGATAGTGTTTAGGTAGACCCTTAAGTAGTATAAATCAGCAAAGCTACACTGAAGTTTATACTAATTGAAACTCTTCCCCACCTTAAGATTGATGAAGAAAAAAAAATTACCGTAAGCTCAAACAGAAAAAGCAGGAAGGTAGGAAATGTCTAGGAGGTGTTGCGAAGTGGTTTCTTGTGCCTCTGTATAAAATGAAGGAAAGTGAAAAATATCCTGTATTGGTTATAATTTGTCATCCTCTGAATTTCTTTCTCTCGCTGAGTACCCCTGGATTTGGATTCGGGATTGCATATTAAGTCTCATCCTTTGTTTTGATGCAATTAATGCTGTACCCTATTTTTTAAAGCATAGTTTTATGCTCTGTCAGAGTCCTGCAATAGATTTTCTGTATTGTAAGACAGTGTTTTCTCCCTATTACTTTTTAGAACTCATTTTGTCTAAATCTTTTGTTGAAAACATGTATATGCTGGGAAGTGTCCTAAATGATGAGAAAAGTAACTAATGCCATGTAAGTTGTGTCATTGCATACATGCGCTGTGTGCATCATTGATTATTCTCCATTCCAACTAAGCAGGCCATAAAGGATGGCAGGTTGCTCAATCTGTGGGGGGCAGCGGCCCTTCAGTAGGGGTTAAGTTGTGTTTTGGGCTCCCCTTTCTGTTTGTGAGACTTGAGGAGAGCAGGGACGCGGCTTTGCGTTTCTGGCATGGATACGTGGACCATGGATACCGCAGGTGCTCCTTCTCCGTGTACCAGAGAGCGTGCAGCCTCCCACCTTTGGCTGGCTGGGTCTGCTGAGTCGGCAGAGGCAGAATGGTTTGTGTCAGATACTGGTTGTGACTGATGGTGAGAACTGGTTTGGATCTCAGAGCCTGCAGACAGCTGTCCCTGGACAAAAGTCAAAGGTGAGAAGGGAGAGTTCAGCAGCAAGAGCTAACTGTAGTCTCGCCCATATCTCCAAAGCTGCTGCAGTCACTTATATTTGTACAGGTTTCAATTTCCAGTCCGGAGCTGCCTTCCAGGCAGGGATGAGTCACGAAGCTGGTGGTAAAGGTGGCTCTTTGCTCACTGGCATCAGGCTATGAAAATACATAAATGGAGTCACAGGCACCGCTATGAAAAACAAAACAAAACAACGGAGCATTGTTTGATCATTAAATTGTGACAAATGGAGCAGGAGCGGCATTGTTCCAATTTAATCTTACATATCATCTGAGCTAAAAATAGTCGTCTATTTTGTGCGTCTTCTGTCGGCATCCGCTGGGCTCAAAGCGCGCCGCCCGCGGTTCTGCCGCAGAGGGCTGCCCGGTGCTCACGTGTGCGCCCGCGGCTCCGGGCGGGGAGGGCGGGAGCCCGCGGCTGCNCGGCCCGGCCCGGCCTCGTCTCTTCACTTCCCTTCCCTTCCCTCCGATATTTTCACTCCCTGCAGATGTGCTCTTTTGAACGTTTTCAATAAAATTTTATAACCGTCGTTTGAAAAACAGTAGGAATACTGCGACTGGCGCTGCCTGGCAGGAGGAAATTCCCTGCGGCCCGGAGGGAGCAGGGCTGGCCCAGCTGGGGCTGCCCTCCCGCCGCCCCGCCTCACGGGCGGCTTGGGCCCAGCCGCCATCCCGGGGCGGGCCGCTGCCTGAGTGCTTATCCCGGCTTCCTGAAAGGAAAGAGAGTCTCGTCGTGACTCTGTACGAGACTGTGCCTATATTTTTTACAGGCCCCCACAGCAGCCTCCGGGCGTTCCCTGCACGGCACCGCGGCGTGCTGGGGGCTCCAGCTTGTCCTGGGCCCTGCCCGCCCGCTGCCTGCTGGCACTTCAGCGTTTCCAAATACGGGTGTAAAATAGCATACTCTGAAGCACGCACTCGTTTTGTGAGAGGGCAAAAGTAACTCCACTGCCGATAGCTGCATTTGGTGCTCGTGCAAGCCTGCAATGTTTCTGAGCACCCTTTTGAAGGCATACAGACATCATGTATTGCGGGCAGATGTTATACGTGTCTGTCTTTGTAAAATACAAGATGCATGTACAAGAGAGAGCCTTTCTTCATTTTTTTTGTGCTTACCATATCACCTTGTCTCTCAAGGACAGCACATTGCTAAAACGCAGGCAGAGATTTATTGGAGGGACTAGAAGGACTTTACTCCTCCTGCTCCTCTCCCTGTCAGATCACTTCTCCCACTCCTCTGCCAGTTCGGCATCTCTTATTCTCTGCTGCAAGCTGGAAAAAGACAGGTAATGCTGTGTAAGGAGTCAGGGGAACATATTGCCCCTTACCTGCTCCCCCACTCTGTCCTGTAGCTTGACATGGGGAACATAGTCCTTGTGTCATGACCTGTTGTGCAAGAGGAGATGCAGCTACCTTCATTGCTTGCCCCAGAGTAGACACACATGATCTCAGTCACTGTGTCCACAGGGTTATATCTCCTGTCTTCCTTCCCCCTTGTAGAATGTCCTGATAAACAGCCTGAAACCTGCAAAATAACAATTTTCTTCCTTATAGTGCTTTGAGATGTGGTGGGTTCCATGCACGGAGGTGGTAATAGACTCATTCTCATTGTGGGTGTTCAGAGTGACTTGCCAAAAATATAACAGTAATTAAAACAAGACCTTCAGAATGCCCAGGGAGTGCTGCCATGTCTACAGTCTGCACTGGAGCGTCCTGCCAGACGACTGCCACTTGAGCCTTAAGGCAGGAGTTGACTGGTGGACGCTGCTTCTTGGCACAATGTTGAGCCAATATGACTATACAACTGTGAATTTTGAAGGACATGTGGCTCTGTTTGACCTGTTTTATTACCATTGCATTTCTTTATGTAACACAGCTGTGCCCCCAAAGCCCAAATTCCTGTTTCTATCTCAGTTTGAATTCCAATTTCATGTGCCACTTTGGAGAAGGGGATTTGGGCTCCAGAATGACTCTGGAATCTTTGGAAGTTTTATCCTTAGCTTGATTTTAGCTAGCTGAAAGGACTAATAATTACCTGAAATCATTACATAAATGAAGTGATAAGAATGAGATGCTGAATGTGTATACCAAGTTGATGTCCAACTGGAAATTAAAATTCTTACCAGACTCCAGAATTCAGTCAATAGTTAATAATATAACCAGTATTAGACCTAACTTAATCCAGTCTTAGGTTGCTTGTAATAGATGGACATTCCTCTTCAGAGTTAATTTTCAGGCTGCCTATAAACATCACGGTCAGTTTATTCCATTTACTTTCTTGCTTTGCAGTGAATAAGACTTCGGTAAAATTATCTCTACTCAGTATGTGCCTATAGTATCATCCAATCATGTAAATTCAGGGGCACTATTTTTAATCAGACAATATAATTGGTACTAATCTTGCAATAAATGGTGCTCCTGAGAAGCAGGAGCTCCTGTCTTCTCAGGAGCACCATCTGTGTGGCTTATATGCAATCAGCGATATTTATATTAAATGCTATATATTCTGCCTCACCTACTGTTTGATTTCGTCTCTCTGAGTCTCACCCTAGGAATCAAAACAGGAATCACAAGACCCAAGTTCTGACAAGTAGTTTCTTCCCTCAGTCTAACAGTGTATACCTTGTTAATGCAGCTTTGTTCAGCACTTTTTCAACCAAGAGTGCTCATGCTACATCCAGTCTCCCCAGCGCAAGGTCTTCAGCTCAACTGTCGTAATCTATATGCAGCTTTACATATACCCCCCTCATATCTTCTAAAACCTTGCTGTTTTTTCCATTTCATCACAGTCCTATGGATCTTATATTGTCCTGTGCCAAAATGTCACCTTAGATTATCCCCCCAAACACTGTTCTGCTCCTCATTTATTAGAAGGGTACTTGCTAATTGTTTTTTTCCCTTACATGCTTGCAAAAGGCAAATGTTTACTGTACAATACTCTCTCAGATTAAAAAAAAAAAAAAAAGAGCATACGTTTTTTGGATTGCCATTTTACTAACAAATATGCTTCTCTTGTTCTTTCTTTTTTCTTATCTGGTAAGGGGTTTGTAAGCAAGCTGGATGAATTCATTCACTGGTTAAATGAAGCCATGGAAACAACAGAGAATTGGACTCCTCCTAAAGCAGAGACAGACAGCCTTAAACTGTACCTGGAGACACACTTGGTAGGACAAGATTATACTATGATTACTATCAGTAATTGAAGTGTTCTGCTGTGCTTTTTATTTGATTATTATTTTTTAATTACTAGTGTGCATCTATATTTTAATGTAAGATTTGCAGCATTGCAGTTTATTTTAATGAAAACACCAACAAATTATTCCTGTATTTGAAATATGTACTGATTGCTTTTTAAAAATTAAATTAAAAGCCAAAATTACATTGCAATTCAGAAATTACCTCCAAAATTGGAAGAAAATTGTGATAGCAAAAGGAGAAAGAATAATGTTTTTATGGTTTTTTTTTGTTGTTTTTTTTTTTCTGCTGATAATTCTAGGATTTTTACAATGTTGTCACATTAAGAAAGCTTCCTTACTAGTGAGGAACTCTTATTCTCTCTCCTGCAGTTTTAACATAGTATAGAGTCATGTAAATAAAATATTTGAAATAATTATTTCAATCATTTTACTTGATATGCATTTTTGTCATGTAATTAATACAACTGTCACTAACCTTGTTCTTGTGCATAAAGCTAAAACGTTGGGTGGAAGTAGAAAACACTTGGATGAATAATCTTCAGAATATATTACAGGCTAGAGTTATAGATTGAGAAATATTTGATAAACATCACGAGGCCTTCACTGAATTCTTCTAAGAGCCGCTTCTGGTTATGAGGAGGTGAAACAAAGACCTTAATTAAACCAAATAATAAGTCCTCAAAAACAAAATTTTATGCTGTAGGTAAAGAACAGAGATCAGTGTATGCTGTTCAATGGATAGGTATCTCAACAGGTTAACCACTGTATCTGGCAAAAAGAAAAAAAAAGAATGGAAAATTAAGAATTTCCCTCTCCCTCTGCCCAAATCTTAGGCTCTTGCCAGTATAAGTTGGAAGAAAACCTAGTGATGAGCAGTATTCGCAGCCAATGAGCTAGAAGGTGTAGCTGGATAAAACAGTGCATTAGGTGAACCCACATCAGAGAATCAACCGCCGAAGCTTGGTTTCATTTCCATTCTCTGATAATCTGATGGTGAAAAATTACTTGACAGTCCCAGGAAGTCACATGACACATTACTGTAAAAAATGTCATCCTAATCCCTACTGTAATACTGGAGTGACCTGAATTAATCATTTAAGTATAAGTTAACCACATTAGAACCTAATGGAAAACTGTTTTCAGAATTTCAGCTATATAGCAAACTTGTTTGTGTTTTTTGTTCTTAAACATTTCTATTGTAGTAGTGCCTATGGACAGCAACTAGATTAAGTGCACATTGTGGTAGTCTATAAAATACAGTATGAAGACTTTGCAGTTTTGCCTTACGTTGCAGATTTTGGATTTTTTTGGCAGAGAGTTTGGATTTTTGCCCTGTACTGCACATATTTACTCCCATGTGCTAATGTGGATTTCCATTATGTTTGCAGGTGCTCTGAAAATACAGAGCCCATAGTGAGATCAGACCTCAGAAAAGGCACTGGTGATTTCAGTTTTTTTCCCCTTACAACATGAAGCTTTTGGAGACATGAATTTTTACAAGTAGAATAGTAATTTTCAATTCTGACTGGATAAAAAGAAACATGTCCCTATGGTGACCCAGGAACTGGACGATCACCTGGCCAAGGCTCAGTCACACTCAGGTCTTTTTCCCCTTCTTCCATGGGGAGGAGAGCAGTAGCTCTTTTGCAGGCAAATTACTTCTAGGTTTGCTTTGTGGTTCTTTGGGAGGTGAGGCCAAAACCATCTAACGTGTTGACTGGAATGTGGACTGGTAACCCAGAGCCCGGCTCTGGTTCTTTGCTAGGGGTAGTCAGAATAAATGAATATGTGGGCACCTGCACAACTCCACTTTCCCCTGTAAGTACTTAGGTTTCCAGCTGTACTCTGTATTATATCTGCTAATTATTTTAATTTGGGTTAAGAGAATCTTTTATTTTCTAATTGTGGGAGTGTATCTGAGATGTTATGTGTTTCAGGATGACCGTTTTATGAAACAAGGTGGATATTTGGGGTGTTTTTTTCTTTTATTTCTGTGAAGAAATAAAATGTCTGAAGAACAATTCAGTTTCAATTTGATGATATTATAATTATTTTTATGGCATATACAGTCAGTAAAAAATCATTGCACAGCCTGAAAAACAGCAATTGTGACTTTTCCTTTTGGATTTCAGGAAACATATGCTATCATTCGTTTCTACACAGCAGAATTGAATTATTAAAATATGGAGCGTTTTTATAGTGGGAAGATAGAGTTATTTGTATTAATTAGATTGTCAGCTTTTCAGTGGCATTTGTCTGACAGAAATCCTAATCTGTGTTTAAACAGAAGAATATGAACTTCAATTCACATTAAGCTCAATGTTAAAATTTCCCTAGACTGAGCATTGTAAGACAACGCTGATCAAGGTCTTTGGGAGGGTACTTATACTGCTCATTTTCTTCTTTTGCCAGTTATACAAGTAGTCACGCTAACCTGAGATTTGTTGAAGTAAAAGGAGCTTAATATTTTTAAAGTTTAGGTTTCAGACTCATGAGTTCATAGTATAGACACTAGAAGGAAACTAACCTGGAGAAGAAAGAAAATATGTTGGTTCTTTTCTATAAATTGCAGCTGCACTAGCGAACCTCATAACTATTATTCCTCACTGGTGCAGATTTTCTGGTTGTAGAAGGAGTAAAAATTCAGTAGATTAGTATTTTTATTTTTATTAGTAGAGACAAGGCCTTAGCCCTTGGCAGAAATTATCAATTTCACCACCTGTGATATTGTTTTGTTGGAAGTATGTTTGTTGCAATAACAAAATTAGTGTCATAAAGAGAGAATATTTTGCATTCATGAATAAAATCTCTGCTGTCAAAATCTAAGAAAAAAAAAATATGGGAACAGGAAAACAGGAAAATGTTCTTGTTCCTTTTCTTATTATTGGCTGAGAAAAGTTTTGTAGAGGAGACAAGGACAAGGTTGTGAATGTTCTACAGGATTTCTGATGTGTAAAATTCTTGATTATCATTTTAGCATCCTAATGTAAATGAAGTAAAGGATTAAATTTTAAAGTTTCTTCTCACTCGGTCTCACTTTTCTACATCTTTGCCACTTTGAGAAGTGGTGTGACGGAGACGCTTCAAGACAGTGTGTTTATTAAAAACAAAACCCCAAAAACCCTACAACACTAATTTATTAGAATCTTTGCATAATGTAATTCTCACATGAGGAGTCAAACCTCTGGAATAGGATGGCATTGTGAGTTTACATTACAAACGTCCTTGCAATGACATCTTCAGCTTAAATTGCTAGACCTCCCCAAACTAGTGTTCAAGTTAATTCTTATATTTGGACTGGCAAGATTGTCCACCCCGGATGTTAATCAGTGCTCTGAAGCATACACGTAGCGTCTATCTATTGGCCACGGCCCAGCAAGAGCTGCTGCAGGATTCTCTGGGACTGCCTGAAGGTCCCACCTGGAGAGTTCCTGAAACAATTAGCGAAACACTTTGCTGCGAAGGCGGTGAGGCAGGCAGGCAGTTGCCGCTGCTCAAGTCGGTCAGTTGTCCCCAGTCAGCCCATTATCTCATCTGTGCAGACACTAGCTGGGGAGTTCCTGGGCTACCCAGGGAATTAATGGCTAAGTGCACTGCATGTACACACAGACACAGCCCTGATACCCAAATACACCACAATTATAATTATTAACCGTAGGATAAATTGGAATTTCATTCTTATATCACAGTTACAACTTAAACTCACAGAATTTCCCGCAATGAGTAACCGTAAAGTTTGATGAGTATGAATTTTTCTACAAATTGAAGGGTAGTCTACATCTAGGATAAGATGTGCCAAAACAGACCATCTTCAACTTGGAGGATAGCTTTCATTGCAAATTTGAAAGCCTAGCTCCCTGATTTTCAGCAGAACAGAACTTCCTGTATAATTCATTTTAGATAACACCAAAGCATGAAACTATCAGTGAAAGTACGCTCTCTGAGACCCCTGAAATAGCAACTAAAATTATTCTTTCAATTTTATGGGTCTTCACAATAGAATAATGCCAGTGAAAGTGATTTGGGAGTTGTGTGTTTCCCGTTCATTTGGGAGGGCTGATATGGAGGTGCCAACACTTCAACTTCTGGAACCCCTGCAGCCAGCTACCTAAGCTGTCAGATGTCAAAAATACCAAGAAGTTTTCATAAATCAGTGGTGTTTTGCAACAGAAATCTACTTTGCCACAAAAGCTTCAGGTAGCCCTACTAGTGAAAAAAGTGAGGCAGGTGTTGTTTTGTGAACAGTTAGGCTCAAATCACTTCCTAATGAAAAGATATCTTCACTGACCTTACCAAAAAGGAGCTTCTGAAAATGATTTCTGAGTTGCTTTACTTTTTGTAGCTCTTCTTTTCTGCAGTGCTGCTTCTTGCCCATTGGCACCCTGATCAAAATCAGCTCCTAGCAGACTCTTAAGCATAGACTTGGTAGTATGGAAATCAGTTCTCATCAAAAACAGTATCCTGAAGGCAGCTTATGAGAGAAAAGCATCTATCTAGATGGTACTGCTGCCCTTGTGAAACCAAATATACTTTCCTTCCAACTCAACAAATAATAATAATTCACTATGTTGCTTTTGACCACTTTAGTTTGCTAAAGTGGACAATTTACTCCTCCTTATCCTTTATTAACAAAGCTACATTGTTGTAGCACAGTAAAGAAGTAAGCTAGCAAATAAGGAAGTGTGAGGGACCACTGAGGAAAAGGTTTAGGTGAAAGGCATTTTAAAACACTGAGGCCTGGGATGTTTAACTCTGCAGTCTGAAGTTTTCTCTTCGTTGTTAACATAGTACTCTGTTTTCTTGTTTTGCCTATGACAGCTTCCAAATTGTGCAGCTTTGGTGTGCTTTTTCTTTGGTGTCTTTTGGCCAAAGCCATTTCTGTGTCATGTCATACTTAGAGCTAGATAGTGTAAGACGTTAAAGAAAAGCCACAAGTGAAAAATATCTTGTTTTAAACTTATTTCCCTGAACTTTTTAATCCTTCTTGCATTATTAGTAGATGTTGGCAAACATTTTTTTTTTCCAGTTGAGTTAAAATTAGTTAGAAAAAGGGCACCTTAGACATTTGGAACAAGTAGTCAGGCATTTTTATCGTGAAAATCTTATTCTTCTGAATTTTCATAAGATTGAAATTCTGAAATCTTGAGTATAGGCAACATAGAATATATATATATGTATATAAATAAAAAATGATAGATTTTGCTTCTTTTCTTCAAAACCAGATAAAGAATGGTACATGTTCCCATGATAATGTACTTCCAAATTGGTTGTTTCCTCTTGCCCTTTTGAGTAAGACTGTGGCCATAACCTGCCTACATTTAAGTTTGCAGTTTGGAAGAGGGCAGATATTTCACTTTACCCTCACTGCAAGTGTGGATGTAAGCTATCCTTGAAAAAGATGGCAGCCAGTGGTTTCCTGTTCCTGGAGACAGCACAAAGCAGCATGGTTTGTCACTCATGGAAAGAATGGGAGATGATGGCCTCCTTGAAAATAATTAATTGTTCACACCAAGATTTTTTGTTCTTTTTTTTGTTCTTTTTTTTGTTCTGTTTAATCGAAACTTTAAAATACCATACAGAAATATCACTAGTATTTTGATACAAATTATAAAAGTTGTTCCACACTAGCATTTACTTTTCTTCTGGATAGCAAGTTTAGATGGCATCTCCATTCTTTAAAAAAACAAATTCTTCTTAAGATATGGGATATGAGAGTTTTGAGAGTTGTATTATCTAAAGGGAAATGGAATAAAAATTGTCCTGTCCTGTGTCCAATAAAAATGTTTCTGGCCACATCGTGGCTCAGCACTTTCTCAGCTGTAAACAGCAAACACTTTCATACAGAAAATAGGTTGTATTTTCACCTTTAAGAAATTGTGTTGGTAACATAATGATGCTTCTGTGATTTCTCATGATAACTGATCATCTGTTTGTAACAAGGCTGCTATGTCTGAAAAAAATCATTCTTATCTCCCTGGAAAATATCATTTTCTGAAAAATGTCAGTTTAGAGAAGTGTTAAATACCTGTTCTCATTGAAAGTAAGGTTAAATACACATGCCTTGGGCTAATCTACTGGCTGTCTTTGTGGTAGCAGTGGTAACAGTGATTTTATTAAAGGCATTAAAGACTCTGAAATGACTAAGTTATGTACTGTGCTTTTGCTGTATGGGCATTTCCAATGTCCATGGCAGCCAATTTAGATTTTTTCCTCAAAATATACAATAGTATCTGTGATTTTTTCCTCAAAATATACAATAGTATCTGCAGGATGATCATGATAAAGACTCTGAGCACCACAACTGGACTAATCTCTTGCTTCCCTAAGGATTTTGCTTTAAATCAGTTTAGCCTATTGTTAGTTTCAGTTTCTGAATTTTATGCTGTTATCATGAAAGGTATTTTGTGTATGCATCAGTTCCTTAATGTTTGTCATTTTGTATAGGAAGCAGTCTGCAGAATGTACTAATCAGAGGTATAAACTAAAGCCAGCAGTTTTCAGATAACGTAACCAACTAAAAGGAATTAATAAGAAGTCAGAAATCAACCGTAAACAAAGGGAATGCGTATATATTTTCAGTTGTAGCATTTAGCTTACAAAATCTGGAAATCAAATAACATCTGTGTAAGTATTTCTGTTTTTTAAGTGCCTGAGAACATCAGAACGAAACGTTGCTGTCATTTAATGCACTCAGCTGTACCTGTGTTACAGTCTGGAGCCAGAGTGCATACAGTTGCTGACAGTGGGAAATATACAGGTTTCTAAAAACAATTTTGACTGTTCTTTTGAACTACAGCTTCTTGTGACATTTTTGGTGACTAAATAAGAGAGAAAAAAATACACTAAGAAAATCCAGGTATCTACCCTACTATTGACAGTGCTGTTGTGCTGACCAATACAGAAATACTGCACTTGATCTAAAACTGTTTCCCGTAAGGAAATGCAATGAAGGACTAACACTTATCTTTTCTGTGTAAGAAGTGGGTCTTTATCCTCCCAGCACCACAGAAATTCGAGATCTGGTTGATGGAGTTCAGTTTTTCCTATGTGTATTTCTCGTGAAGGAAGGGACTGTCCATTTGCTGTCCTCCCATACTGTTGCTACCAGCTGTTGCCACACAGTCCCCCTCAGGAGCAAACCAGTAGCATTTTTGCACTACTTTGTGCAAAACCAGTAGCATAAGCAATAATTTCTCAATAATTTTCCCAGAGACTGAATGGCTTGAATACTGTTAAGAGTACCACTTTTCTAAACCTGTCATCCAAATTTGTGATTACCTAACCTTGTGTAGGTACTTTGTACAGCCGTGGAGGAAAAAGGATATTACATCTACTGGTTTTCTTGGTTGGTTCAAGCCTCCCCAGGACTCCTTTTCTTCTCTTTGCTACCAACTGAAATTTACATAGTTGTATACAGGAAGGGGATAGGATGCCATAATAAAAGTTAACACTGTTGGTTGGGCCTGTCTGTAACACGTTGGTTGTGTTGCAATTTGCACATACAGAGCACAAAAAGTGCCCTATTTGACAGGACTGGTTTTAAAATTAAAATATTGGTGTTCTTGTTTATGTATCTATCTGAATTACATATTTCTGGATCAGAGGATGTGTTCCACAGGAGAGACTATCCTGGCTTTTCTAGGTTTGAGAGTTTGGACCCTATGAGTGAAGGATCCAAGAGCAAAACTTGTAAGGCTGCCTGACCCTGACCACTTCTGCATGGTGGTTTAGAAAAATAACTGCTGTAGCTGACAGCCTGGCCCAGATGTGGACCTACAGCTGTTTCTGGACAGAGGAGGCATTAAACCAGGGGCAAAGAAGCATATTAGGACATCACCATGAAGTAAATTCTTCTACTGAAGAAGGGAAAATTATAATGTCAAAATCTAAACTCTATCACTTGTGATGATTTTCAAGTCTTTTGATCCACGTGTATAGAAATATATTGTATGAACAAGTTTATGTCTGGAAAAAAAAACTGTATAGCTCTGTTTTTTTAAAATTCATGATGCTTGAGGTTTGAAACAATTGGAATTTTATTGTCACCACTATCCAGGATGCTTTTAAGCTAAGATTAATTGCTTTGGAAGAGGGAGTGATGGCGTCCTTGAAACAGTGTTCTTTTACATAGAAGAATAAAGAGGATGGTATGTTCCTCAGAGTGTGTATTAAATACCTGATGTACTTTTGTTAGAAAACAAGGCCAAACACTTTCATAGAGCACATTAAAACCTAGATTGTTCAGACTTTGGGAAATGATTAAATTCATTTGCAGTTGTAGGTGAAGCTGACCAAGGCAGGGTAGCTTGATTCGGTAGTGTTGCAAATATTCCCATCAAGTCTCACCACCTAAAATTGTAAAACTCTTGGCTACTAAGGTATCCCAAAACACAGGTTCTGAAAGCTTGAGCTATGAAAGTTAGAGATTCCAGTGGGACAATTTTGTCCTTGGCCTGCAGAAGAAATTGTTTGCATTCAGGGGATTGAGAGCCTATAATAATATAATGAAATAAAACTACCCTGATACAATGTTTTAAACTAACTTGATCAGTGAAAAAGTATTTCATCGAAGTTCTGACTTAAAAGCTTCATAGCAATAGTAGAATAATCAGTCTTGGAATGACAACTTGATAATGGTCTCTAAAATTAATTTATCAAGGTAACAACTTTTGAAACACCTTTAGGAAAAAGAACTTTGATTTGAAAGTAATGTTTATTTTATTAATAAACCGCATAATGATTATGTAGGAACTCCGTTAGTTGTAATTTATGTCTATTAAATTGTGTGCTGTTACTTGTAATTTTAGTATGCTGGTATCATCAGTGTGGATGTAGTCTGTAAATTGTTTTTGAAAATGGAATTCAATTTATTAAAAAAAAGTCTGAAATTGTAAATCATTAAAAGAATATAAGGCCAGGATCTCAAAGGACAAACAGGCACACTTGAAGCAACATTTAAAGTGTATTTGCTTTCACTTACCTGCCAAGAGCTACGGTCTGCTCCTGTGGGTTCTGTGCTATGTTTCTCAGAGGCTTAATATCACTCATACTTTAAGTACTGGAAGTAATACAGTTGTTGTCTGTATTTTGGTATTTGCAATGCCAAAGCTTTCAATAGAAATATAGAGACTTCAGAGCATGAATGGAGGTTGTGATTGGTAATTTTTTCTCTTCGCATCTCCTATGAATTTATTTTTCATTTCTTAATTCTACAGATGTGTTGGGTTAATAATTTGGGATCTCACATAGTCTGTTAGATATATTTTAGTCAGGAGACATTTTAGTTCAATTTTTAAATTGCATAAAACCTTGTATCTGCAGATATGTAAAAAGCAAATTATATCTGATTTATATTCCCCTGAAATTTTAATAGAACTAAAATTCTTCAAGGATTGTTCTAAAACTCCATAGTGTTATTTAGTGCCAATGTGTGCTTTTCAGTCTATAAGTTAGTAAATTTATATTTAAATGATATATACATTTTTTTTCCCTTTGTAACTGCATATTTGCAAATGCTGCTATGACCCATGAATTTATCTTTGGGTCAGAAAAATCTTTTCTCATGTTTGGCCTTTTTCTGCATGTGGTAGGACAATATAACAGACATATTTTGTTTAAATAGTTTTTTGGGGGTGGTAGGTCTCCAGGTGGAAAAGGTGTGCTTGGAAATATAAGATCAGCAGTCAAATGTCATCTTGCTAGAAAAAGGAGTCAGAAGGCTGTGACTTTCACAGATTATTTCCTGAGTATCTCTAGAAGACCAGAAATGATCAAGGACATTTACCCATGGTGGACTGGATGTGCAGTTCACCGTGCTTATGGCAACTTAGCAGTTATTTCTTTGTATAGCTGTTTTGTCCATGTGCTTCGCTGCCTGTGTGCTTCCATCCCTTGTTGTCTGTTGATAATAAACAAAGACTTGATTTAGGAAGCCTCAAGTTAACATTTTTTTAATAATGTGTAATGTGTAGAGAGACAATATCAAAGAGAAATTTATGGAGTGAAACTCAAAAAAGAGATGAGAGTTGGCAGCAGAAAAATTTGCATGAGCTTAAAATACAGAATATCTGCAAAAATAGCCTTTACGATTGCTAAACTAAATCTGCAAAATAGGTTTCTTGGAGAGCTGGGCTAGCTGTCCTTTTTCTCCACATCTGAAATTATGCATTCAAAACTTGGCTAAGTTGCCTAAGAGATGACAAATTCAAGGAGGAATGAGAAACAGATGTTGGGGGTTCTAAGGTATTTAATGTGAGGAGAACTGTTCTGCTGGTGTTTAAGAGGTAACGAAGGGTCAAAACACTGGTCGCCTACTACTGGAATGGCAGAGGCTATGACAAAGAGGAAAGGGGTGAGGTGGTTTCACAAAAGTGTAAGTTATTGCTGGACTGCTGGGGGTAGAGCCTGGCCCTTTGTATTTAGTATCTGGCCAGTCACAAATTCTATGGCGCGTGAAAGAGCTGGGCTGCTGTGCTGTCAGCCCACTACATTGCAGTCCTCACTCCTACATTTTTATCCAGTGTAGATTTAAATGTCTCCAGGGATCAGGGCTTTCACTGTTTCCCTTAGGAGATTATTACACAATCTAATAGGTCTGGCTTTCAAGGGAAATTTCCCTTGTATTTATCTTAAATTTTCTCTCTCTTAATTTAATTCCATTAGTCCCATTTACTATACCCTCTCATACTGTACTATGCTAAAAAGTCTTCTTTCTTCTTGGTGTTCAAATTAGAATCATGGAAGCATAGAATATCCCAAGTTGGAAGGGACCCACAAGGATCATCGAGTCCAGCTCCTGGCTCCACACAATTTACATTCATGTAAATAGATAATAATGTCCCTTTCTCTTAATCATCATTTAGTCAGCGTTGCTTATTTCTGATAATATTCTGTCATTTCCACCTTTGAACACATTTGGCTTGCTTTTCACTAAGCTCCCACCAGTTTCTCTCTTTATAAATGTGCTTGGGCCTCCCAGGCAAAAAGTACATTCAGGGCAAGTGAAAGTTGGAGAATACGTATCAGTGATTGAAAGGTAAAATCATTCCAGGGGATGCTATAATTATTCCATAACAAACATTTTGACATGCTGGTAGTTAAATATTTCTTCTGTTGCCCTGAAGTTACTTTGTATTTATATAGCTTCAAACTCAGTATGTATTGGATAGAACAGCTCAGGTTTACTTCATAGTTCACAGCTCAAATGTCATTAGAAGTCCTGTAATACTAACGAAATATCTTAGGTGTCTGTAGAAGGGTGTTGTGCCTGAAGCATTTTTTCCAATAAGCAGTGACAAATATCTGCAAAAGTCAGTTACAGAGGTTATGTATGTGGGTATGTTAGATCATTCTCCAAAATCAGTGTTAACATGTTGGTTTGCATTGTATAGCCATTGCTGCAACATCTAACTATGTTCTAGTTTTTAGGTTTTTTTAATTAAAAAAATTGCTACATTCCTACCCAAAATATTCATTCAACTGTACTTAAAAAGACTAATCCATATCTTAGGACTATTGTGGTTTTCTCGAAAAATGCAAATGACTGTTAGGAAATTTTAAATTAAGCTTTCTATTTCAAATTCTAAAATACTAGGTCGCTTAGATAATTTTAGTTGTCAGTATCATTGCTCTAAAAAATGACTGCCTTAGTGATATTTTTCTCAAATATATTTAAACATATAAAAAACGAACCTCAAGAGAATGAGGTCTCAGTGGTACCACACATGTTAGTATTAAGATTGACTTGGCAAATTGAAATATGTCTTTTAGTACAGTATCGTGATCTGGCAATAGGTGTAAACTGTTGTGTCATTTAAACTAATCTATATTTATTTATATGTTGTAGGTTCACATGATACCTAGTTGCTTACATGTCTTTCAGAGACGCAAATTAAGAAATACTTAGTTGGCACATGATGAATTAAAAAAAGCACATGCTTATACAAACCCTGTGTACCTCTGGGAACAAGAATATTTAATGGTTGACTGTCCTTACTGAAAATACGACTAGGTCAAGCCCCAGGCTGTGTTTTACCAAATTACAAGGATTTGTTAAGAACAGAGGGTTGTAAGACAGTGAAAGATTGCATATCAGAGCTCAATATGTACATATTTTAGGATACCTGTACAACAGAGGTTTTCCAAATTTAAGTATCTGCAGTCAGAAAATAAATCCTCAGGGGAACTTCAAATAAATATTTTTTCAAATATTTTTTTTCTTCTCTGAAGTTGTATAGACAAATAAACTGCTAGGGAGAGATTAGGATATGTTGGGAAAACACTTTTTTTTTTTTTTTTTTTTTTAAGAACAGCTACATTTCATATAACATTGGAGAAACAAAACAAAAAGAAAAGAAAAGTGTCAGAGTGTTCAGAGCCCAGTATAGATCAGGAGATCTATAAAGATCTGCTTTTTTTTCTTTTTTTTTTTTCTTCCCCATGGAGGTTCTGGAGTATTGTCATCCAATGGGTCAATTAGTTTCCTAAAAATCAGGGCACAGCTTCATTTTCTGAAGGGGGGACTTCTTTGCCCCATGTAGTTAACAGAAGATAGTGCTCCTGGGGCTTAGCACTTTTCACTTTTTGAGTCTTTATTTACAGTTCTGTAGCTTCAATAAAATTGCATGATTCTTGCTTCACTTTTCCTTTCTTGCTAGATAAGAACAGTTGATATTTGTATAAAAGTGTGTGGTGACTGTAAGAAGTAAGTGCAGAGAACTTCATAAGGAAATTTTGCTTGTTGCAGCTTGTAACTGTACTGCTAGGGATGACATTAATGTGTTGTTTAAAAAGCTGCTGTCAGGCCAGTGCCCATGCATTTTCCATAACGTATATGTGCTCATGTGTGATATTTAAACTGCTCCATAGCTGCAAATGTGCCTGGAAAAATGGCTTTGATTAATTGACTTCCCTCTTCTTCTGCTTTCCTCTCTTCAGATGCAAGGGCTCCGTTCATTATCAGGGAAGATCAGAGGAGGGGAACAGAGTACCTGGGTCACACGCTGTTAGAGTTACAATTTTCCAAATACCCTAAGTAAACAGTAGGGAATGGGTAATATCCAGGCTGGGAGAGGACCTCTTTTTTTGAAGGTCCTCCTCCATTCCAATTGTTTGGTCTGATTTTGTCTTTAGCCGTGCAAATTTACATCTCTCCATTGCATATACATGTTATGCTTATTACATCTTCAATTCTGTCTGCCTTTTTTATGTGTCACATTTTCCACCGTGCAGGTATGAGGAACCATGAGTGCTGATGCGCTGATTGAAGGTTATTCTTTCCAGTGGTCCTTGTCCATTTGTTCCTTTTTGTTAGGAAATTGCCACTCATCAGAAATTATATGTATGCATATAATTCTAAAGCCAAAACTCACACTTCACTATATCAACCGACACTTTCCTTTGCTTCTGTTTGTATTCATACTTACATGAATGGTTCCCTTCATTTGATGCATATGTGCTGATAAGAGTTTATTTCTGTTAAATTTCATGTATGTTCACAGTATTTGTGCCATGCATAATTTATCTGTAAAATCAGAATTTTGCACAAGTAGAATATTGCTAGTCAAAACCCAAAAGTTTGGCCCCATCTTTCTTCATCATATTTTACTTCTTCAGTTAACGTTATTACTGGTTAATAGGTGCACCTGAAAATCAAGCTGTATTGTAGTATCTGGTGCGTTATGTTAAACGAATCTTTTCTAGGACAGCAAGTCTCTTTTTTTTCCTAATGAAAAAGAATACCTCATCTTTTCCAATTTTCCTATCAAACACATCCACATCATCTTGAGACACTGCCGCATCCAGCTGCATCTATACTCAACTTCAATTATATGAAATTACACAACCTACTCTCAGGTCCTTTAGGTTCTCTTTTGCTGTGTGAGGCTCACGCATAGTGCATTTCCTGTGAAGTGCATGATTACAAACTATTCAGTACAAGCCTGTTTTAAGTAAACAGTAAATTAAATATTGTCAGTGCTTGTTCAGACAAGCTCTTATGAAGGAAAAAGAACTTCTAGATTTGGGTTCATGGAACTCTAGATTTAAGAGTGGGCCAGTCAAACTGTAGGGATCGTTTTTCCTTTTTAACTTCTTGGCTGACCCAGTTGTTCAACACCTGGTACAGAACATTATTTTCAGATGCCTACACATGGAAAACTGGGCTAGACGAAATGCTGAAGGTAGCAAAATTCCTGTTTATTACACTGTTTGAATTCTGTCACTAACTGTCAGGTAGACTGCTGCCTGAAAGACTGTTAACAGTTTGCCTGAGCAACATGCCTCTTTCAACCATAACAAATACAGTAAAGGAACATCATTTTGTTACAGTTCTGGCAATATTATTTTCTTTTATGCTAATCAGCCTGACTACAGGAGTTAGGAAACAAAGGAAATGGTCACTTCCCTAAGAAATGAGGACTTTTGAGTATTCTGTGGTGTCTGCTACTTCAGTCCTAGAATGGTCGGTAGTATTTGGAGAAGTATAAACAAGCTTTATAAAAACCAGAAGCTACAAATGTGCGCTTGCAAAGTCTTCTTTAATCTCTGCCAGTTAATTCATTCCCAAGAGAAAGCAAAACTCTTTTCTTCCAAGGAGTCAAATATTGTTTTCATTCGTTCTGTAGGCATTTCAAAGAGAACAAGGGTTGCATGTGTGTGTTCAGGGTTGCACATGATTTATGATTAAATACAGCAAGAACTCCTTCCTTTATTGTATTTTATTTCTATTTCTTACATGCAAGTATGAGTGAGAAGCTTGCCAAATAATTCACAAATTCCTCCAACTAAATTATCAGTGGTGTACAAAATGGCATAACAGAATAGATTATGTTTCCAGTCCCTCTCTCGATTACCAGCTTTCAATGCAATTTGTAAAAAAAAAAAAAAAAAAAAAGGGTAAAAAATTGCACAACCAGTAAAAATATTAGTGTAAAAAGGATGAAAAATACTTGCTTTACAAATTAAGAATGCAGAGATCTAAAACAGTCTGATTTGTTCTTTGAAAATGGATGTGAGAGCTAACTCTGAAACAATATTAATAGATTTGTATGAGTGCACATAAGGCCAATATATTCAATGCTGTATTTTTTTTATGGTTTCATAAATAGTGCTATCACCAACATTTCAAAGAAATCTGAAAAAAAAAACAGAGCTCATATGTGATGGCATAAATTTAGTGTATTTTATAGAACACTGTTACTCCAGATATAGCCTACAGGTTGTGACTTTTCATAAAACCTAATGAATTTCTAGATTTGTCAGCTGTTTCAACACAGATGCACTTTGCTGATCTAATGGAAACATTTTGAGCCCAGATCCAAAATATCAATAGTTTTTAGTATTGCAAATTAGTTTGGCTATTGAGTAAATGGGGATGTGGTTCTTGATAAAAAGCAAGTAATTTTGTACGTGTGTTTTCTGATAGCTGCCTCTCCAATGTCTGATGCTGAGGTTTTTTCTTTTTTTCTTTTTTCTTTTTTTCTTTTATTTAGTTTTAAGTTGAATGTAGATAGCCACTGTGCTTTAAAAGAAGCAGTGGTAGAAGAAGGACGTCAACTTCTTGAGCTTATTGTATCTCACAAATCAGGTAAATCCTTCTGAAATATTGCAAGTCTTTATGTCTCCAGACTATTAAAGAATGAAGAAGCATTGCTGTAAATTACTGCATATATTCACTTCCTTATGTATTATTAATATTTACATTATCAGATTGACCTTCAAGATTTATAAATGTTTCATATACTGCATACAATGCAGTGATACTTATAAAATGAAATACTGCCTGCAAATAGTCTGTTCATTTTATTTTGGTCTTGCTGCTCAGCTGAGTTTCAATTGAAATCACATCACTGAAAACTTCACACTGACACATTCTTTGATGTAGGTGCTATGGAAATAACATTAAGATAATGAATTAGGATTTCAAATACATACATATATATTTTTACATACCCTGCATGGGTAATTGCATTGGTAAAGCTTTATTTTGCCACTTAAACTAATTCTTACTTGATTTTAATATATTTATGAGGAATAGATTAAAATTAAAAATGCCTTTTTCCTTTGGTTAGGCTTGTCTTTTTCTACAGAGGCCTTAAATCAAGGGGAGGGGGAGAGATATACTGATTTCCCTTTCTCTTTCCCCACCACCCCCTATATTTTTAGATGTTTGCGTGACTTGTATGATAATAAGGTTTTAATCAGCATATATTGCTACAAATGCCATCTTAATTTTGGCCTACTTAGCATGCTTTTCACCCAGGTTGAAGTTATCCTTTGGTTTACATTTTTTCTGATCATGTTATACATTGTACCTCTATTGTTTCACAGTGTCAGGCAGATCTCTGTAATGTGAAAGCTGTAGGAAATCAGACATCTATGCATAGTTCCAAAAGGGTATAAAAGTCATAGCAGAGAAGGGTAGTGCATGTCATCCTATACTTGTACTTAGACAGTGGTAATGTGTAAACTACTGAAAACATTAACAGGAGATGAAGGTAAGAAAAATATATTTGGAAGATTATGATGTTTAAAGATTAGATAATAAAAAGTGAGATTACCATAGCTTTCCCTACTGCATAGAATTCATAGTTTATGTGGGATTTTCCTGTTCTTGAAATTGTCAGCTGAAACATAATAAAAATTTAACATGATGGCTGAAAGAAATGTTTTGACCCTATATTATTGTTTATAATATTACAGTATGGACAATACTAGTGCTTGGACTCATTTCTGAGAAAATATGTTAAAATTCTTGTTGTGTTTATTCTTTTAAATATCTTGTTAATTCTTTGATTAAGGAATAATATTTAAAGATGCAGTTGAGTTTACAATTTACTTTTTTCCCCTTCATTTTGGAGAAGGACTGAAGGACATGTTGCAGATGATTGCAAGTCAATGGAAGGAACTACAGAGGCAAATTAAACGACAACACAGCTGGATTCTTAGGGCTCTGGATATCATCAAAGCAGAGATACTGGCTACTGATGTGTCTGCAGAGAATGAGGAAGGGACTGGGAGCCCTAAGGTAAGTGGCTTGAAGTTTGCCTTATTTCCTCTTATTTCCGTCTTCTTTTGAACTAGGCACCACTGAAGTTTTCTTTCCACCCTAAGGCTTTTCATTTCTACTGGGTAAACTTTTTTTTTTTATATATAAACAAAATGAAATGCCTTACTCTGAAACAATAAAAAATCTTCGAACTTTCAAGTTTTCCAGGAAGACCTGTCTCATTGTGTGCAGAGGGGCATGAGGGGGAACATAAAACATTTAGTAAACAAAACATAAAGCATCTTTAACATGAATAATCAGAATGGTTTTAAATTGTTTTGTTGCAACTATAAATCACTATAATCAGTGCAATCACTCAGCTCTGACATCCATTAGCCGCTTGGTTACAGCAAATTAACAAAGAAGAGAGAAAGTGATTCATTATCTCATTCCTGTTAATGACTATCAGATGCATTGCTTAATTAGGGGATGGCCATTGTAGTGGGAAGAAGGTCATATGCCTTTTCACAAATCTTTTTCCTCCAAGTCCTCCATAATAGTGCATGTGCTGAATACAACAAGTACTTTAAGAATAAAGTATCAACACCTATAATCATTTTGTGGATATTAATTATCAAAGAGGGCTATAGTACTTACTAACTTGAAACTTGCAAGAATGTTTTGAATACAAGGCATGCTTATTCAAATTGTGCAAGCAGTATAAGGATACTATAAGGATACTACACACAATATAAACTTCTGGTATAGGGTACATGCCTTTTTATTACTATCAGTAGGAAAGATGGTTGTGAGGCTGCATTGGAAGGTGTTGATTTTTCCGTTGCTTTCTAAACAAAGAATAATGCAGCAGAGAGTCCAGTAACTCTAACATCTTGGCATGCTGCAGGCTGAAATTTGTAGAAAAATTCAAGATTCCTGTTTCTAGAAATAACAGATGCTTGCAGTGAGTAGATTTTCAGATTCTGATGCAGATAATTCTTTGCATTGGTATTCAGTGCTTTCTAGAGAGTAGTTTGTGCAGTGGCTTTTGGCGAGGATTACATTGAATGTTCTAGTATTTTCTTATCATAATTCTACACATCAAGAATGATTTTAGAGATGGTGGAGGAAAAGCAAAGGATAACAGTGAAACAAAAATATGGGAAAAAAACTATACGCAGGAGATGCTGTTTGAACTAGTAAGCCTAGTCACTTGCATCGCGGAAGATGCTCCTGTGTTGCATAGCTTTTTACTTTAGGAATTAGGTGGTGGAACAACTCTTGATTTCATAGTTAGGTCTGTTAAAGTAAACAGACTAGCTCAAAATTAGGTTTACACCCCCCAGTAATATGTCCCTATATCTCTGAACAGTTTGACTCATCCATGGCCAAAAGTCTAACTGCTCAATCAAAATTATTACATAAGAAGTGTTCTAAAATCCAACTTGATTTTGCTATGAAAATAATGGAAATCCTAGCTTAGAGTGATTATAACAAATATTTGCTTGAAAAGTGAAAAATGAAGGTCTGTTTTTTTGTTATAGTAAATTTTTATATAGATAGGTAGTAGCTTGCCCTGTGCTTTTTATCATAGAGATAGGAACCTGAAGCAATGCTTTTTTGTGCCTACAGCTGTATAAATAAAACACAAGTGACACAAATGATCAACTGAAAAGTATTTTCAGGTTATTTCATCAATTAAATCACATCCCTATATGATTCTTGTAAGAATGGACAATAGTGCCATCAAATACCATCTATTTCTTCATGCTGAAAGACTAACTAAAATTAAAATACAGTTGGTAATATAACTGTAGATTTCAGTTTGCATTTATTTCAAAAGCCAAAAGGAACCTGAGACGTATAATAGAAAATCTAAAGATTATATCTAGAGGGTATTTTTCTTTTTGCCTTGTTTGAGAAACTACAAGAACAGTGTTGGTGTTAGAAATCTGTAAAGAAACAGGAAAAGGAGGAATTTCAAAGACCCTAGGAAACCTTTCCCTTAGGACTTTTTAAACGTGTTTTCACAGCACTGTGGCATCTTTTATGCAAGCAATAGAGAGTGGAAGGGCAAGAGGGAGATTCTGCACTCCTGGAAATACATCATCAACATTTGTATTGAAGAATTCAGATTTTGCTTATGAAATTATTTATTTTATTGTGTGTAAGTTTCACAGTAGTTTATACTTCTAAACTCAGTGTAGTAGTGATTGCTGTAGAAGACTTGAGGGATTTTAAATATTTCTGATACTTAAACTCTTCTAATGTACTGCATTTTTTGTGTTTTCTCTTAGAAATGCAGTGAGGTCTCATTTATTTACTAAAACTATTATTTTGTCATTTTTATAAGTAAACAAATGACTACTGTACTAATCTTAAATTGGATTATTGTTTTTTTTTTGTTTGTCTGTTTGGTTTTTTACCCCATTGAGAAGTACCTTTAAAAATAAATCTCAAATTGCCACTATACATTTCAACAAAGTACTTGATCTGACATTACTTGTGGTAAACATCTTGTACAGTACAACTGTCATCCTTTCAGAATCCTAGACAGTTAGTTACAATAGGGGTTTTCTCCTGATGGCAATAGTAAGTAATATTCCAAAATACCTGGAAATGAGGAGGAATGTTTGTTTATGTGTGTGTATCTATTTTTCCACCTTCTGGAGATGTCTCAGACCGCTTATTTTGTAACTGACATCTTTATAATGTGGCCACCACCTCTCTGTCAAGAAAGGACTACTGGAACACTGTTGCTCTTAATAAACAGTAAACAATGGTATCAAAAAATAACATAATATACTTCATTACCTAGTAGCTATGAGTGTTATTGCCTGAATATGATACTGCCCTATTTAACTCATAGTTTGGTGGAAAAGTGCATTGCTTTCTGAAGAGCTTGTAAGTTAGCCATGTAATTAATGTACTTGAAAAGTATACAAATCTTAATAGCATTTGTCCATAATGGGCAGTCTCCTTCGTTCAAAATTGTATGGAATAGTGTTCTTAGGACCAGTTATAAATTCTGTTCCCAGTGTGCATTTGGACAGTTAGCTCATGACTATAATTTTTGGGTCTGTATATTTTTATTCTACAATAAAATTGGATTAAGTTTTGTGTTTTGTGTAACATTTCAGAGCATAAGATCAGAACCTAGACACTGGTAGGTTAAAAGAAAATAGTGTACACTAGAAATATGTGTGTAGTCTGTACTTCTGGACATGTTCCTTTCCAAAATAATTACTGTTTTACTGAAATATATTTGTACTTTTCCATACCAGCTTTGGAGAAATAAGCATGAAACTGGTTAAGATATTGTGCCTAATGCTTAGGACATTAAAATCTGACTTATTTGTCACAGGTAAAAAATACTTGTGGGAAGATTGTCTTAACTCTATAATGCACATGTCTGTCAGTACATTAATGATAGAAGCAGTAAGGTTTTGAAGAACATTAGAAGAAGAAGTAAAAATACTTTTAATAAAGTAAACCTAAAATCACAGAATTAGTAGATAGATCCTGTATGCAGGATAAGTGTTTGAAGTGGTTAAACAAACCTCTGTATAAATGGAAAAAAGAAAACCAGTGTAATTTCCCCTTGATATGTAATTAAGCATCCCACACTTCCAGTATCATCTCCCACTCAGTTGCACATAATTTTGCAGTTTCTACAGCCATTCTAAACAAAGTCTTCAGTATACGGAAAAGTGTTTTTCATGAAAGAAATGAAAACTTGTTGAAGCTATTTAATATCTAACCACAGTTTGTAATTCTGGGAACTGTCCTTGACAGTCTTATTGTGACACTGGTCTCAGACCTAGTGGGTGGAATAAACACTGCAGTCCGGAACAATTACATCTTGCTCAGTATTTTCATATGAGGCTAAATTTGCAAAAAGAGCGACAAAACAGAGTGAGGGTTGTGGGATGGCAACAGTCCTTTCTTTACTACTTCAGACTTGTAACTCATCCTTTGATATAAAAGGAATGTACAAATGAAGTGTTTTGGCATCTTTGTGATTTCTCAGTGCAGAGAAATATCATATTTGTGATTAGATATTTTGCTTTTTCTCAGTGTCTTTTTTTTACCAGTTCTAGATTTCTAATCTGCAGATATCAGCATGATGCATATACAGTAATATTAAAGCCAACACACTGGTATGTTTTTTGTTGTCTTCCATTATTTAAAAGGACTTTAGTACTTTGAAAACTGAGTTTTTGATGCATGGTATTTTGGAGTATTGCATATAGTATTGCAGTGGTCAGTACTTAGAAATTGTCAAATGGCATATGTAACTGTCTTTCATTCTCTTTTCCTTTAGTCAGTTGCTTCTGGCAAAAGGGCAGGAATAGTATATGCTAGAGGGATCATTTTACTTAGATTGCTGGAGTTTCTTAAGTCACAGGGGACTTCTAAAACTTCACACTCCAAACTGAATTTATTTCACTTGCAGTCTCTCTTTCTCTCTCTTCCACACTCACAAACTCAGGATCAGATGCATGCATTCAATCCTGTATCTCATGTTGTGGAATAAAATGTCAAGTAAATGGCCATCATTTCATCAGTAACAATTTGAAAGATAATGAAATGGAAATCAGACTTCCATCTCTGACATTGTACAGACTTATGGAAAGGGAAATTCATCTGGTGATACACATGCTATCCTGGTCTATGGTTATCTCATGGCTTAATCAAGTCTTTTCTTGGAAGATAAATGTACAAGCAAAGTTTGTGTTGGTGCTTTAGTAGAAGCCATTTTCTCTAATGTGTCCATAATAAGCCACATTCCCATCTACACATGAGAAAGTTCTATGCTGTGAATGCAACACGTTGTAGATTAGACATTAAGCTGAAGTTCCAACCACCTACTTCCAGTATCAGCAATTACCATCAGCCACTTAGTTCTTTGCAGTTTCAGCTGAATGTACTAGTCTCTTCTGTTCAGAACTGGGCAGTGTTGGGCACAGTTAAATAGTTACTACGCCTCACTGCTATCACCTTGCCATACCTTACAAAGTTTTTCTGTGCTGAAAAGTATTACGGCAAGTCAACTGTATCCTGGGGTGCATCAAGCACGGCATTGCTAGCCGGTTGAGGGAAGTGATTGTCCTGCTCTACTCTGTGCTGGTGCGGCCTCACCTCGAGTACTGTGTGCAGTTCTGGGCACCACAGTACAAAAAGGATGTAAAACTGCTGGAGAGTGTCCAGAGGAGGGCGACGAAGATGGTGAAGGGCCTAGAGGGGAAGACGTATGAGGAGCGGCTGAGGTCACTTGGCCTGTTCAGCCTGGAGAAGAGGAGGCTGAGGGGAGACCTCATCGCAGTCTACAACTTCCTTGCGAGGGGGAGTGGAGGGCCAGGCGCCGACCTATTCTCCTTAATCACCAGCGATAGAACCCGCGGCAATGGTGTCAAGCTGAGGCAGGGGAGGTTTAGGTTGGACATTAGGAAGAGGTTCTTCACTGAGAGGGTGGTTGCACACTGGAACAGGCTCCCCAGTGAAGTAGTCACTGCACCAAGCCTGTCTGAATTTAAGAGGCATTTGGACTGTGCACTTAGTCACATGGTCTAAAATTTTGGGTAGACCTGTGCAGTGCCAGGAGTTGGACTCGATGATCCTTATGGGTCCCTTCCAACTCGGGATATTCTGTGATTCTGTGAAGTCAGTAGCTTACCATTCACTACTTCAAAAGCTTACCAGCTTCTGGTAAAAAAGGAAAAATAAGGAAAGTGATTTCCTGTAATTAGAACAGAAGGTTCTGCTATGTTGCCATCAAGGCATAGTCTTTAAATTGTTGAATATTTATAATGCTGTCTGTACATAAATAGAGTATTATTGTGCCTAACAGCTGAACAGTTTAAAATCATTCATGTGACATTTCAATTCTGAATCTTTTGGAACTTTGGAAGTCTGGATTAAAGATACTGTGATCTTACTCTTAAATACAAACAATGCCATTAATTTTGCCATATGAGGAAAGAATGCATCTACAATTATTATTTTTCTTGGTTTTAGGTATTTTAGGATGTGACATTCTTGTTCTGTCAGGTTCTATGATAAGGGTTTGAACCATGGATGAGGTGGTAAAATGGCTATAAAGAGTAGTGCTATTTACAAAATCCTTCCATAAACCAGTAGACAGAATTTTGGTTTTGCATAGAATAAGACTTTCTTTCAGTATTTTTACTGAAGACTGTGAAATACAACTGAGTTCTTTTTGTGTTGGTTATTATCCAAATATAGGATTGAAAACATCTATTAAGAATTCCCAAGCTAATCAAAACAAGCTATGTTGATGTAACAATGAAAAGAACCTAAGAACAAAGCAATAAGAAGGAATATTTGTATCTTTTAGTGCAGCTAGAAACTTCAGGATGCTCAATTTGCTAATTTTTAATACCTTGCTTTGTAAGTCATGTATTTTTAATCTTACAGACATCAGCTAGAATGTGCATAGACCTAGTCATTGTTGTAACAAAGAGGATCTTCAGGAAGGATTTCAGAGACCATATTAGAATAGACAAATAAAAGGAACCAGAAAGGTGTTTTAGAATAGTAGTCACAGAAGCTGGCATTGGTAAAAGGACAGCCTGAATATGGAAAATTGAATGGCACTGACTTATTGTGAATCTTAATTGTAGAAACAAGAGATGCAGAGAAATGGGATCTAGTGAAGGGTATCAAAGATTTGGTCATGACAACTGGACAAAAAAGCTTTGTTGAAAGTACTTCACCTGGTCCTGGGAATTAGAAAATTTTACATGAGAATTTTAGTATAGATGGAAAGAAAACAGAATTTTAGTACCCTTTAGTACATTTCTGGAACAGGGTTTTTTATTGACAAAACTGTGCCTTGCCAAGAAAGTGCATCTCTTTATCATACTTCGAAGGGAAATTTTCTTTAAGTAGAAGCTTTCAAAAACCCATGCAAAGCTATGCAAGTAGTCATGTAATCTATGTACAGAATGTTTCCTTTAAGTTTCTAACTCAATGCAATCTTAAACTGATATATTGCACACAGAATAATATTCACACAAAATCTCCTCTTCATGATAAAAATGCTGAGATTCTTCTCTCATATTTTGTATCTATCCTACAGTACGGTTTACAGTATAGTATATAGTTGAACAAGTTCTTGCTTAGCTAAAACACTTCAATTGGGCAGGTAATTTTGGGATGAAAGATTGTACATTTCCAAGCTTATAAAATTTGAGTTTTAGGGTCATTAGACCAAGGCCTTTTTACAAACTGAACCTTAAAACCTTCCTTTGGTCAGCTATCTTACCAGGGCTTTCTCCCCACCACACCCAGCGAGAGGCAGGTTTCGGAACTACTACTCCTTTCTCGGAGGAATAATGTTACATTCCAGCTGTGCATTCATAAGGATTTATACAGCTGAGATTTCCCAGGAAATACGGTAAAACAAATCATGTCCTTGGTGGCCATCTCTTGGTCTGCCTCTGTGAGCCTCTTGCGTACTGTGCTGGTGGTGGGCTGCTTCACAGGCAGAGACCACGCGGTTCTTCCCCACTGCCTGCATTGCTGAGGGCAACTGGGATGAATCTGACCCCTTGCTTTGGGGGTAATATGTTGTATTAATATATTTTTTTTTTTTAATGGCTAAGGTGCAGGATTATGTAGCTTTGCTTGTGGATGGTTTGTAACACCATTACTTTTAGAAGTCTTTTTCAGTTGATGGAAGAATACGAATGTTATATATGTGTTGGAGCTGTGTTTTGAAAATATTTCTTTTGCTTAAATAGTTGCAGATTCTTTTTTTTTACTGATTGAAAGCAAAAACATCAGAGGTGCCCAACAGAAGATTTGGGGCTTTTGGATATGCAGACAGCTTCCATATGGTAGATTCCCCAGTATTTACTAGGAGCTGTTTCTCCCACGTTGTTAATTGTGTGTCTTGTGGTGGGCAGGAGGAACAATTTTCTTTAACTGAGCCTCCCTTCAAGGAGGAGAGAGAGGAATGAAGCTAAGCAGCCAGTGTTTGGACTACAATAACAGAAGATCTGAATATGTGCTCCATACTCTTCCTTCATTTTACATGGGCTCTGTTGAAACTTCTCTATATCACTAGTTAAATAAATATTTTGTTAGTTTTTCATGAAATAGTGTCCCTGAAGTCTTAGTTAAGCAAACTTGGCTCCCGTTTTAGCTCACAGAGAGTTTTCTATATGACACTATTTCCTGGTATCTGACATAATTTTAGTAATCGTTAACAAGCCAGATTTCTAAAACAGTACCAGTGCTTCCCCCCTTTTTTTTTTTTTTTTTTGCATTTAATCTAAAAGTAACTTTCTCTCTGGTTTATTAAGCTTGCTACCTAGTATAAAATGTAAAGAGCTAAACTGCATCTACAATTAGGTACATTATTCAGTGCTGTTATAAAACACGGACATTTTCAATCTGACGTATTCTAATATTTACTGCAAAAATACCAAAATTCATATACTAACTGAAGATGTGAACAAGGACTCCAAAGTATCTGTGGTCTTTATAGTATGCTTCTACAATTTTTACACGGTGGTGATTCTAGATACTATGTATTGATTACATTTTGGCAACTGTAGGCTCTTTAACAGCCATCACTTTTAATTGAAGAAGTTATGCTGAAACAGTTAGTAGAAAAAAATCATGATTTTTGACTTTAAGAATAAGGAAGGCTAGTTTCTATTAAAACATAGATCAAGTTCAGTTTGAAAGATGTTTTAAATCTAAATCACTCCACTGAGAACAAGTGCAGACTGAGAACTTGATGAGAACAGATATTTAAACTGACATACGCCCAAGGGGCAAATTTTATCATAATACTATTTGAATCTTTGAACACTATTATCTGAAACTCTGAAAGTATATTAGGCTATCGTAACTTTACATGCATAACCGGACCAACTCTGACAAGTTTTATTTAGCCAGAACTCCCAGTTGGGTTTGGCCTATACTTGAAAATGTAAAAACATGACTGTATTTTTGCATGTATTCATATGAACACATTTATCTTAAGTGACTTTAAGTATTAACTTAAGACCCACCCAAAGACCTTTATTTTATATTTTTGCCAGCGTCTGTACCTTCTGCTTTCTCTATGCGACTGTACTGATGCATTTTTGTTCTTTTTAATAGAAAGTACTTTCAGTAGTGAATATTGGTGGAAGGCTTCTCTCATTCATGTCTGCCTACTTCACATGCTTCTCAGATTTTTGTAGAAATCCACATGTAATGAGTTTTTAGTAACACGCACGCACAAACGCACAGATTCATTTTACTGAAAACTGGTCATCTCCCACTGTAAAGCAGAAATTTAGTGTCTCCTTCACCCATAAAGGCAGGACAACCTACCAGAGGTATTACTTTTCTCACTTTCTGTGTATGTGCTCAGAATCCTGTGTCCATTCAGAGCCAAGTTTGTACAGCCACAGAAGAAACAAAGCCTTTTTAATTTATCTTGTTATTGAGTCTTAACTCAGGAAATGGTGGAACACACTAAAATTCATAAATAAGCAAATGGAAAGAAGGAAGCCTAGCTGACTGAAAATGTCTTGGTGGAACAAGTTTGTGGTTGTAAATCGTGTTAGTAATAATAGTGATAGATAATAATCACTAATGAAGCAAGTTGTTTGGAATTTTGGATCTTTTCAGTTAACTCTCATTCCTTATTTCTTATTCCTGCTTCCTTGCACTCTGTGCCATCTGTTGTTCTTCACAATAGTTCATGATTTCACCAGGATCACAAACGAAACAAAACACAGGCATGTGTGGGGACACTGTCTTCTGTCACTTCTTCCTGGTCAGAACCAGGTGGAAGCACACTCAGGAGTGAAATCCAGCTCTTTATAGACATAGTAGCTGCTTTGCAGACCAAAAGGGTTCTGCTAAGCTCAGATAAGACATAAAGTTTGAATGTGTGTTCTACCCGTGTGCTGTTTACTAGTCATCACAACGATAAATATTTTGGACTGTCCAGATCATGTGGCGTAGGAGCTAGAAGCTGGGCTTACAGGTTTCCTTTACTTTCTTCACTAGCCTATTTTGCTTCTTCTAGCTCTGGTAGTGCAGCCTTGAGTGGCGTAAACTCAGCTTGCCTCATGTACTGAGACGTTTTCTTTTTTTGGTGCCAGACTTTTCAACCATATTTTGTTTTTAAAAAAGTCATGTTTAGAAAGCTAGTTTTCCCCTTTTGATACTACCTCCTAAAAGCCCTATACTTTATAAATGACAGCTTAATATGGATGCTATTGCCAATTGTCATTACTAGAGATTGTTGCTTCTGTTAATAGCATTCTATCTTTGTCATTTTATTAAAATTATATTACTGCTCTGAAAACAAAAATTATTCCTTTATGCAATTGAAGAGTGACTGGCATGGCACTCTTCTGATCTTTCAAAAGAAATTTTACTTTCATTGTATTTGTGCATTAAATTAAGTGTTCATATCTACAGAATAAACTAACATCTTATAAATATTACTGTGTTTAATTATCAGTTCAGTGTTTGAGTTTTTGCTGTTATGGTTGATGTCTAAGAGTGATTAAATGTGTAATAGAGAACAAAAGGAACATTGATGTGAACAAAGATACTATTAGATAAAGGTAAATTTTATCTTCTGCATGTTTTTATTCTTTTAAAAATATTTTAATTACATTTATATTCAGTATGATTGCGTGGCATTTCCTTTTTTTCAGTTCAGTTCTTTAGTCTTTCAGAACAACATTTTCTAGCAATGATTTCATCTGTAGAATCTTTCAGTTCTAGTCTCAGCTGTATACATAAAGCAGCTATTCTTCACTGGGGTGGTCACAAAAGGGAGATCAGGTAAAACAATGTTTGAAGGAAAAATCTACTTGGACATCCTGCATTTTAAATCTGACTTGGTTTTAAATGTCTTGTGGCATAATACACTTGACTATACTTAAACTTTAGATTCGGAGTGATGTTACAGATTTTTGCTATTTTTGTAAGTTAATCTATTAGTTGGCAACAAAATACAATGCTGAGTATTGTGTGACCTGACTTCTTTGTGTATGTCTACAATATGACAAAGTAAACAACCTTTTCAGTAGAGCACTTGGTGAAACTTGGACTTATATATTAAAAGTCTCCAAGATGATTACAGTAAAAGCGTATGCAAGTTTGTATGTTAGCTCTAGTACTTATGAATAATAATACCATTGTATCAATTTTTAAAGTATATTGCCAGGAGTTTTAATTAAACCTTCCCTATAACATCTCAGTTGCTCCTAATTTATTGATAATTATACTTACCCAGGGTAATGTAACTAATGTAGGAGATGCAGTGGGGACTGCATCACATTTAGAAATTTAGACTTGTTCCTTAAACACCTGGAAGTAACTGCAAAAAAATAAATGTGGTAGTAGTGTACTTAGCGTACATAGTGTACATATCCCATGGGCAGCTGTAAACATTAATGACAGTTAACTTAAGATGCCTTTAAATGAAAAAAGGAATTTCTGACCAGGAGACAGGTGATATGCCATATTCTTTTATAATCGCCCCATAGCATGCTTTATGAACCATCATCAGGCCAGAGAGAAAGAATAGCTCATCTGGGCATGTACACTTCATTTCTTCATCCTCTTTTTCTTCTTTACAATTGTGTTATAGAAAAGAGCCATGCATTTAGAACAGAATGCAAAGTTAATCCTTGAGTTTATGAGCCCTAAGAACATCACAAGTATCGTTGATACTGACAGGTCATATCATCCCTTATGAAATGCAGAAAAATGGTGAGAAAGCAGAGAGAAAAATACAGAGGAAAGTCCGCAACTGATTAAGAATTTGGTACTATGTGTTCTGAAATGCTGTCTTAAAGCTATAATACGCAACAGAAGTCTGGAATGGTGCATTTATGAATGCTTACATTCAAGAAATGTTATTTAAGTTCAGAGAAGAGAGGCGAGAAAGAGATCACTGAGGTCAGCTTGTCTTTTCTGTCCTTGCACTTGGTTTGGCAAATTTACCAGAGGACCACAAGGGTGGTAAGTATTAACCCATACAGGATAACCTTCCTATCTTAAACTGGAGGTACAAGAGTATAGAGCATCGTGTAATAACCAACTAGTGCTAGAACAGCAATATAGAAAGAGAAATACAAGAAAATAGGGTCAGTTTTCTATTTTATAGACTCTGGGTGCAGTAAGATAAAACAGCCCTGAAACAAGGAGTGGAAGAATGTGCCTGGCTATTGTCTTCTATGTTTCTCAATTAATGGGTTAGTTTGCAACACTGTTGTTGTTTGTTATTAACTAGTCAACAACAATAGGGTTTAAAAGTTACCTTCACAGGTTTCTACACTAATAAAATGTTTTAAAAATATTTTGTTTGTCTGTTGGACAAGCCCTGTGTTAAGGAAAAAAATAGAATGTGTTTAGGTTCATATTTTTGCTAGTTAATTCATTTGGGCTTCAATTCTTACTCTTCAGGATAGATACTGTATGAAGCATCCATATTTATCTCAGTGGAGCTGCTCCTGACATGTATTGCTACAAAGACGTTTGTTTGTAGAGTATAAGCTAATTTAAATAAATCTAAAGCTGAACATGAAAAATGTTGATTTCTGATTCAGTAAATCTAGCAATATTATTGTAAGTTTGTTTTTAATTCTTGAAAAACATATTAAAATTAACTTTTCTTCCATTTACGTAATGTGTATAACTAAACTTCCTTCCTACTGTGAGACAGTTTCATTTATTGTTATTTGTGAACAGCTTAGTAAAGATGCATAGTGGATTGGTCTAGAAACTCCTTGAACAGTTTCTTTTGAAATAACACTACATACGTTAAGCTCAATTACACATCCAAACAGCCACAGCACACTTTTGGTAATTTATTCATTGATTTAACATAGTACCCAGAAGAGTCATGCCTGCTGTCAATTTTGTAATATATTATGTTTTAAATATACTCATGCTCACCCATGCACGCCATTAAGGTGTGCATAAACCTGTGTTTTTCTCTCTTGACAGCTATAAATGTTTGTTATTATTACACAAAACATATGTTCATGTTGTTTTTGTCTAAATTATTCTATCTGGGGCTATAAAGTTTTAATGTTATTAGTTGCCCTTAGAATTTTAATGTTTCACTGCTGTAACCTTCTTAGGATTTCTCTGCAATTAAATAGAAACTATTTCAGTAGAGCCTGGAAGAACAATATATTTTATACAAATAATAAAAAAAATCCCTTCTTGCTCCATTTTCTTCCAGTGTAGTAAACTGTTTACTTGACAGGGTTCTATATACAGCAATCCTACCTGTAGTATTTTCCAGAACTGAACAGAGTATTATACTTTCCTACAGTCTTGTCAAGAAAAACTAGCTTAAGCAGTTTAACATAGGAGATGTCGTAAGCAGTTTGCTTTGAAGGCCGCCTGCCTGTTGTGCTCTCTTGTCCCCTTACTTAGCAGAGTAGCTTCATTACAGAGGAAACCTCAAGCAATGTAAGAGATATACTATGAAAAAAGCTGATTTTTTTAGGCAATGGCATGAGATTAGTGTAGAATAATCATTCGAACAAATATCTCCTTTGTTGTCTAAATAGCAGCAGTGGTGGCAATAGCAACATGTATCACTTCCCCCCCTTTCAGTTTTCAGGGCCTTTTTTTAAGGAAGGAGAGAGCAGATGGGAATTTGTCCAAGATGTTAAAAGATATTTACTGCTTTTAAATGAGTAAATGACTCATTGTAGGGCATTCTTTTCCATATATAGGATTGAGGCATTATATGGACCCTTTTTCCTTGTATTTTGTGCCATAATACCCTCTCACAGAGCAAGTAATGTGTAAGTGCCAAGCAGATTTTAAATATCTGGCTTTTATCTTATTTGTAAGTATAGAACACTGGTATTTCTACTAGATTCATCAAGTTCTGTTCCACAATCTGACTGTAGCTCCGTTTGTGTGTAGAGGAATGAGGGTGGGCAACAGTAAACAGAACATTCAAAACAAACTGATTATAATATGCTTTCTCTCTTGACTTGATTAGGCAAGAGGGTTGTTTTTTTTTTTCAGAAAAAAAATTGTTATATCTAATGTGAATTTGTGCAAAAAGCTTGAGATACTTCAATCTGAACATTTGAATTGCAAGGTGCTTCATGAGTCTTGTATTAAAAACTTGAAATCAAAATAACCTACCTGACATCTTTAGGAAAGATATGAGGAAGAAGACATAGTTGATGGCATTAGTAGTTACTAATACTGGATATTTTTGAAGCATAGCATACTTTAGCTCCAGAATGCCTTTTGAAAAAAATGGTATTTTTACATTTTACAGACAAGGAAACTGAGGCAGAGGGGTGAAGAGCCTTCTCCACAGTTACAGCGAGAGTCGTTAAGCCAGCTGGAATTAGAATTCAGTTTTGTCTTCCAGCCTCGTGTTGAGTTCATTCAGCCAGTAATTTTCACACTTCCAGAGTAACAAAGATCCCTTAATATTTTAATGCTTCCAGAACTCTACCAAAAATATTTTTCTTTATAAAAATTAGTTCTGTCCACCCAAATTTAATTGATTGTCTCTCCCCTCCTTTCCTTGCTCTTCTTCTTCTATTTATTCTTTCATTCACTTTTCCTTTTCACGTCTTTTGTACTTCTGAATCTGTCTTTTTTTTAATTCCTTTTCACATCTTTTATACTTCTGAATCTTTGTCTTTTTTTAATTCTTTTTTTTTCCCCCTGCTTTTGTCCACATGCTATCAGAGACTTCTGTGTCCTTTCATCCCCAACAATATTTCTTTTTTCCTTCCTCATTTTCCCTTGGTATCTCAAACCTGTCCTCAGAACTGCTGCATCTTACAGGGCCACAGTTGCTGCTCACAAGCAGTTTCAGAGCACCCTAACTTTCAAGATTTTAATTATATCTGAAGTTTTTCCAATTACATGGTGAACTTCTGCATTGGAAAGAATAAGACCACAGCCTTCTATCCTCAGAACTGAAAAGCCTAAAATAGAAAAAAATGTACCATTTGTTGAAGAATAGAGATAACAGGGGAAAAGCAGTGTGTCAAGGTACTTGGTTAAACAATAATCTCTTACAGAGCACTCATTACTGCTAAATAATTGACTGTGTTGGGAGAAAGGTTTCTATGTGAAGAGAGGTTCGAGAAGGTCAGTTATCTAGTGGTAATGACCGTAGCGGTCATTAGAGGGTATTAATGCTATTAAGAACAGAACTTTAACTTTTTATTGAAGTTTTTATTTAAATTATATTAACTTTGATTCAACTTTTAATTGAGGTGCAACCATCCAAATTCTATAGTCAGGAACCAAGAAGTAATGAACATAAAATTACATGTTCTTCTGATAGGCTGATGGGTGTTTAATATATTATAATTTCAGGAGTCTCTACAGAGCAGTTATTAGTATAAAACTATTCAGAGGTATTCTATTAGAATTAGGGTTGGGTGACTGATTCGGGAACAAATCCTGGCTTGACCCATAGCAAAAGCAGATGGTATATTTTCTGAGTCAAAAAGAACATCTTTTTACAAATACAGTTGCATGTGATCTCAAAAGACTTGCTAAATTAAAGCAAAAATCCTTTGATGCCTAAAATGATCTGTCTCACAAACCTGATGCGTGGTGGCATTTATTCTGAATTGAGATTATAGTTCCATACTAAGGTCAGTACTTTTTATAGAGAGACTCTCATGCTGAAAGTAAGGAAGGACATTATTCCTTCTGCCACTGTAAGAGTCCTGGGAGGCTGGGGCTCCCAGGAACCTGAAGTTTGAGCTACTAGGTGGAAGGATTGAGCAAATACATCTGTGGCCCTCCTGCTCCATCTTTCTATGTTGTCTTTTTCTCTGGAGAATTTTAAGAATGGGCTGCTGAGTAGGTCTAAAGTGCTGGAGGGCTAGCGAAGAGGTATGAGACTGTGGAATGAACTCTCAGGGGACCAGAAGAATATTGCATCTCATGCCACCTTCTAGTCTTGCAGCAGAATTTTTTGTCCCTGCCTTTCTAACCTAACATAGTAACGTTCTTTAAAATAACAGCAGCACAACCAACGCACTACCAGAACAAAACGCTAAACACTTCATACACACGGGGGAATGATGAGCAAAAGAATGAATGATACGATAGGAGCTAATCACATTGCTTAGTGCATGTCTGGGCAGGTGCTAAGAGACTTTGGTAAGAAAGAACAACATAGCATACAGAGGACAGCAAGCTGAACAGAATCCTCCATGCTGTCATGGCAACTTTTCAAGGTACAATTTGAGAGCCAAAAGCTATATTGTGTTTATGAAAAACTGTGACAGTAAAAGAGATCTAGCAGTCTTACAAAGTAGCTAGGAGAAAAGAATCTGGGCTGAGGTTTTCATAACAAAGGAGCACGTTATCCAAAAGATTTTTTGATGCTTTCATATTAATGCAGCAAATAAAAACAATAATGTTAAATAGCAGTAATTTATTGTATTATTACCTGTCAGGTTGTTGTTGGTATTGTTTTTCAGTCTAAATAGAGAACAGGCAAACCTCAGTTACTACTACTATTAGTGCCAATTAAATGTGATGTTACTACAGAAAAAATATTCTGGGTTTTGGAAATATTGTGGCTGTTTCCAAAACTTCCAGGATGATGTTCAAGTTGCAGTTCTGTTGTTTATTATGTATTTCCATAGTTTTATTGCATGGAGTGATGCACAGTTCCATGAAAACATCTTCTGCTTCTAACATTCTTTGAATTTCTTTGTTTTCTCATAATTACAGACTTGGGGAATACTCTGTATTAAATTGGTCTGCTGCCATTTTCTTGCAGGGAAATTTGCTATATGAACTGATAATGGCTTTTTTCCTGTGGGGGGAAAAAAAAAAAAAAGTAAACTGCTTTACATTTTTGGTAGGAAGCCAGGTTTTTGTCATTTAGATATGTCACATCGTTATGAAAACATCATGCATCATAACACAACATAACAATGTGATTTGCTGAGATGCTGACTCCTCTTGAAAAACTGTAAAGTGGTGTGTGCATATTTCCATGCAAAGGACTACCTGAGTATTTTAGAACGTTTTCCTGGGGCTGCCTGCTGCATTGGTCTAATGTATTAGCCTTTTAACTGGGAGAAGATAGGTTCTAATAAATGATGTGCAAGCCTTTGTGGTTGTGCTTCATACATTTGTGACATTTTCATGAAATCATAGAACAGAGTACTAAGAAAGATTTCAGGAGGTCATATAGTCCTCTGCCCTGCCCAATGCACAAAAATAAATAAATAAATAAAAATCACAACTGTTTCTACTGTACATTTGTCCAACCTTTTCTCTTAAAAACAACCAGTAGTGGGTATTCTGTAACATCCAAAACAATTTATTCCAGTACTTAGCAAACTTGAAAGCTTTTTCCTACTGTCTTGCCCAAATTTATCTCACAGCAGTTTATGCTCAGTTGTTCTTGTCCTATGCCCAGAAGACACAGGGAATCGTTACTTTATTCTGTGTGGCAAGCTTCAACATACTTGAAGATGGTCATCAATTTGCTATTCTGTTTCACATTGTTCTGTCAATCTATAAACCCAGTGTAAAACTGAAAATAAGTGAAAGTCAAGATAAATGACTTCAACTGTAAAAACAGACAAAAGAAGTGATGTCCTCTTCCCTGTGCCTGTCGAGATTCAAACATTATCCCAATATTCTGCTGCATGCCAGCAAACCTTTGGTGGATCAGCAATCACCTTTGGAGATGGAGGGCCCTTCCATCTCCCCTGGTCCTTTGGTGACAGCTCTTGGTGTAGCTATTGTTTCTCACAGTTCAGTAGTGCCTTAGACATGGTGCAAGATGGGCCTGGAAGTTGAAGCACTGCAAGAGTGTCTAAAGGGACCACATTTAGTCATCTGTCACCCTTCCAGTGAGGAGTGCGCTGTTGTTAACCTACTTACCTGATAGACATTTAAGCTAGATTAGCACAAAAATATAAATATTCAAAAGATAAGAAATAGTTACAAATGTTCAGAGAGGGCATAAATGAAGTAATAAAGTACATTGTGCACCTAATCTACTTACTTTAAAATTACATCAAAAAATTCTCTCATTCAGCCCCGTTGCTGCTTGCCTCCTGTCACGATGGGAGACAGGGCCTTGTGCATGCTCTGCATTTCCAATTCAGATCTTTTGGAAGGTCTAGGTTCTCTTAGTCCTTTACTCTTCAAAACTCCTATTTTCTCTTTCAGTAGGGGAGACTTTCTAGCCATCCTCTTTATTAGAAAAAAGTACGTTTCCCTTTGGTAACTATGTATAAATACGAAGGGATAGAATTAACTCCTGCACTTAACTGGTTAGTAAACAGCTGTTTACTCAAGGAGGTGTATAGTTTCCCCCTGCTCCTTTGATTGCTACTTGAAATTCTCCTCAGTGTGCAATGTATCTTTTACTGGACCTAATGTTCTATATTAATCTGTATGTTACAAAAAAAGATAGGATAAATCAATTGTTCTTAATTTATTTCTGTCTCTTGTCTAAGCCCAACATCACTAGCAGTTAACAGCTTTTGGGTGTTTGATCCTCAACTTTTTCCTTTTAAGGAGACCTTAACAGAAGACAAGCAGGTGAATAGCAGGGGAGGTGTAGCACTTGCCAGATAAAGGCAAAAAGACTTTAAAGTCTTTATCGTTTAAGTACTTACAGATGACTTTTTCCATGTGATAGTCTAATTAAAGACAAAGGAACTATTAACTTGAATAAAGTTAAGCATGTTCTAAAGGGTTGTCAGAACTGCAATGTATGTAGAAACATACCGTGGTAAATGGTAATAAATAGTGGTGATAGTAGGAGTTTGGAGAAATGGAGGAAAACAACAACAAAATGGGTAGGCGTGCCATCTAAGCATCATGGTAATGCCTCCTAAAATTTAGGAGTCAAAGTCACATTTATTTGAATCGTTGCAGTCCTTTCACATTTTCCTGTTGAAACTGTCTAGGCTGAAGTAAGAAGTTGTGGAGAAGGGAGGCATCTGAAGCAGGCTGAATCTGATGAAAATTTGAAAAAGCCATGATAAAAAGATAATGAATTGAAGCAATACAAGGAAGTAAAATAATGGGACAAGAAATAAGGTTACTCTTTTTTCCCTTGCTACTGACTATCCTATCTAAGCAATGGAGAGATCAGATCTAAGCTTCTTGAGATCAGAGTTGCTGTGCACTACCTGTCACGAATGGGTATTCTTGTTTTTCAGAGGTGGTAAAACAATGGAGAACAGGAATGACAACATCAATTAATGAGTGATGCAATTATAAATGATGCTGAAGGTGTAGAAGGAGAAGTTACACTTAGGAAAAGACAGCACGGGTGAACAGACTAGGCACACCTAAAACGTATTTCCTCTGCTTTTGGTGCAAGCTGATGGTGAGTTCAGAGCTCCCCTGGAAAAGCTGAGCTGTTCTCAGGAACTTTTCCAAGAGGGATGATAGGGTTAGAGGCTTTATATGCAGAAGACACTGCAGTCTGGAACGAGTATTATGTGCCTCCAGTGTTAGCACCAGGATATGGTGCATTTCCTGTTTCTGAAGGATTGCATTCTCTTTAAAGTGTGCAGTGCAAAGAAATAAGGCGTTTTCATGCTTTGCAGTTTATTGTGGGTATTTTGTGTGAGACTGACTTGCGTAGAGTTCCTTCTTTAGAAGAGTACTAGTAATAGTATGCCCCAAAAGAATGGAAAAATTCACTTTAAAAGTTGTTGAATATATGAATAAACATGGATCATCTTTCAGCAATTCTCGTATGAATTGCACCATTCTGCTCACATGTGCTATGCAAGCAACATTTTGTCTGGAAAGTCCAATGACCATGTGTATTGATTTTTAACTGTAATTGAAATAGCTTAGTGTTGCATGGTGTCTGGTTTCAATTTTAGACTTTGATTTGTAGGGATTGTGAACTAATCTTGCCATTGCATGTTACATTTGTAAACCAAAGTTTTAAATTGTGCTGATCAGACATATGTAGAAAATTACAGCTGCACTGCAGACCTGCACCTGAGCCTGGATTTCATCTTTTCTAGTTTCTAGTCAGGACATATATATATGCTATGAGAAAATTTATGGTGTGGGGAACCTGTATTAGTTTGTGGAGCAGAAACAAGTGGATAGAAAGTAAGATGCGGTTCTGTTTTATAGTTAGGGAATCAGAGGCGAAGAGATGGAGGCATTATTAAGAAGCTCTCATAGCAGGTGAGAAACAAGGCAAAATTAGAATTTGCATGTCCTTACTCTTAAGTTCTGCTCTGTGTAGACTTAGTAAGTCTAGCCTACTTCATTTTTCAGTCCCTTGGTTGCTACTTAGGGCAGAAGAAGGTAATGTAATAATATCCTTAATTAGAAAAAGTTGGGAGTGGTGGAAGAGATCACACACTGAGTGGTCAGCAGCGATACTACTTTCTTTGCATCTAAAAGCTTGTCTGCATGGTGAGCACCTAGGAAACCTTACTAAATCTATGAAGTTTTTGTGCATAAGTTAAAGAGCATTAGACTCCCATATGGATGTTTCTTCTCAAAAGTAAAGTGGCCTTACCTTGTGCTAGCTCCTTAGAGAAGGATTAAGCTCCAGCAAATCAAGGCCACTTTATTCCTGAATAAGTGTCCACACGGGGGATTAATGCACTTTAACTTACGCACATTAGTTTTGCAGCATTAGTTAATTAATCTTAGAAGTCTTGTCTACATGCAGACAAACCCACAGAGTGGGTGATTCCAGAGATGTTGATTCCCAACGCACTAGCTGAATTAGTTCTTTTTGCATCTCTCCTAATATGACATTTTCTGAAGAAACATATTCTTAAATATTTAAAGTTCAGTATTTAAACACATCATTTCCAAACATGTGGCAGTTCCATAGCTTTGCTCAATGAAACCTTGAAAACACCATCTCAACTAGATGATGCTTGTTGTCATCATAATGGTGTCAGGAACTTGTTCCAATTCAGTAAATAACAATAGTCTTTAAAAGGGGAAAAAATTACATAAACGTGGGGTTAGGTATACATTTTCCACACTATACTATGATTTTAGCTAAATATAAGCTATTACGACTGTATTTGCCAGGTTAGTCTGTATCAATAAAAAGCAAAGCAGTATGTGGAAATATCCCTGTAATTTGATGTAGACCTGGCAATTAAGTTGAATTTGATTAAAATATTTATTTTCCGGAGCATTTTTATTAAATTTTGAAACTGTTTTTTTTTAAAAGATACTGCACAAAGCATATCTTGTATTTAGAACATAAAACTAGTATTGCAAATGAATGAATACTGGTGGGTAGTATCGTTGTTATCCAAAATAAAAGTAATTCCTCTAAAGCTGTTCAGAAGTTGGATGTTGAAGGATAGCCAAATAGACATTAATTTAAATAGAGTCACTTAAAGAAGAAAAAAATGACAGCAGTTACCGGTTTGACTTCATTTATCTGCCATTATTTTCTTAAATGTTCATTTTGACTGCAGCTGTTTGAATAGGAAGCTATTAGCTATAAACAGGGAATGTGGAAAGTTCTCTGCTTTTTTCCCCGTTGCTTGACGTTGCATTGTGTAGTTGATAAAAGTAACAATCAAATAAAACCGCTTGATAAGATATGCATGTTTTCTTCCATCCCAGGCCAAAACATGTCCAAAACAGGACTTAAAAAAAAAAAAAAAAAAAAAAAGGAAAGAAAAAAAATAACATATGTTGCTAAATAGATATCCATTTATTCCCTGGTATACTTTGCTACTCAGATTGTGGATCACATTAAAAAAAATAAAGCACAACAGACCAAAAACCACAAAACAAAACCAAGATAACTTCTGAAAGGGAAGAAGATAATTCTTTATTCATCATGCATACAAACTTGTCAGTTCATTAAAGTATACCTATAATTAAAAACTTAAGTTAATTAAGTTTTTAGTTTTTTTTTTTTATTATTATTCTTGTTATCATAAAAGAGAAAAAAGAACAGTCTGGAGGGATCTTAATGTCTTACAACTACTGCGGGTTGGAACACATCCCATCTTCTTGTTCTGTCCATGAAATACCTTTTCTGAAAAGAGTGCTATTTTTAAGCAGAAAACTAAGATATTTTAGACCATAATTTCTACTAGAGGGCAATGCTATAAAAATTGTTGCGAGTACTTCTTGCAAAACAACAAAACATTGTTAATCAAAAAATTTTCCATTGGAAAAATTCTATTGCTGGGAAGTTTTCAACATGTTCTACTCAGCCCAGTAACATTTTGCATTTAATTCGTTTTAAGAAGTCCTTTTTGTCTTTGGCTATAACTGCTATTGGCAGTTAGTTATCAGTTGCAGCTTCTTTACAGTAAGCTTCTGAATCTGAGAAGTTTCATGCAAAAAATGTTTCTGATGGATTTATAGGCCCAGAGAAACTAGTGAAGAAGGGACTTGCTGGTTTCTACAGATCTTGTGGGGAAAGACAGTGTTGGAAGGAGGTCTAAGTTTTGCAAGATCTAGTTCATATACTTTGTATTGATATTCAGATTATGATAACCTGGGAAAGCTACTAACTTTACATTTATATTCATTTTGAATTTTCTTTCTGAATGTAACCTTTACTTTTGTTTCGTGTGTTAGATGTTTTGGTCTATCTGGTTTTCCAAAAAGAAAAAAAAAATCTCTTGCACATTGCAGAGTTTAAGTGCACTCAAATGATTTCAGACCAAAACTGGGATGGATGGAGAAGGCTATTCTGTTTTGGTCTCATTTTTTTGTCTGTTTCAGTTTCTAAAATTAATCTTCAAGGAAATCGATTAGCACAGACGCTTGTGAACTGTTGGTCAAAAGAACCCAGCAGTACCACCACCCCTCTCCTCCATCCCAGTTTATTGTTTTTTTGGCATAGGGTAGCACTTGCATAAGGAATCAAATCTCTCAAACAAGATGACCAATTACTTTCCAGGTGGTAACAGGCAAGGGTTCTGCATTGGTGGCTTTGGCTGGATCAGATGAGACTCCCCAAAGTGCTGTTCTGCTGAATTCTTAAAATTGTCTGGCCCCTGGTCCTGTGACCAGTCCAGCATGTGAAGGATCCATTGCTACTGACTGTCTTGAATGATGTGCTAAATATCCCTTAACTGTCTTAATCATGTCCTGCATAACCATTTCTGCATCCGCAGGGAGAGTTTCTACTGACTGTTTACGAGTATATTATCCATCTCCAGTTTGGTCGCTTGTGCAGCAGGAACTGCCTGGGGGGTCTCTGGTCCTGCCAGATTGTCCACCCAGGATGTTAATAAACACTTTGAAGCATAGAAGTAGTGTCTGTCGATTGGTCTAGGCACAGCAGGAGCTGCCTGCAGGAATCTCCAGGACTGAGAGTCCCACCTGGAGAGCTCCTGAGACAATTAGTGAAGCACTTTGTTGTGGAGGTGGTGAAGTAGTCAGGCAATTGCCTTTTCTCAAGTTGGTCCATTGTCCCCAGTCAGCCCATTATCTTTGTTCAGAGACTAGGCTAGGCGGTCATGGGCCACCCAGAGAATTAACAACTAAATGCACTAGGTGTGCACACAGGCACATGATATCCCTGATTTCCATATACACCCCAATTATAACTTTAGAACAAACCTGAATTTCATTCTTATATTACACCTATAAGTTAAATTCCATAGCCCTTCCCACAAATACCTGCAGTGACAGACTCAGTGAAGGTAGGAGAAATGGAATATCTCTTGCAAAGCTATGGGACTATGGAGAAAAAAGAATTACAGAGGTGTTAGTATGTAAGATACAAAAATTTCTGTTTTGGCATATTAAAAAGGAAGCATGATAGGTACTACATGAAAGAGAGAGGATTTGTATTTGTGTATTTCATTGTCTATTTTTATTTGTGTATCTGTCACTCCAAAATCTGGACTGAGCACACAATAGAGATTAATTAAAATCAGAGTTACTTCAGAAAGCATTTCCTATAATAGAGCCGTATTAGTAAATTAGTTGTGACTAATAGTCTTTTGTAGATGGATTAGAGGAGTGAATTAAAATGTAATCTGAAATAGCATTGATAGAAATTATGTCTGATAAATCCAAGGTAACTTCTATCCTTGACTGGAAACAGAATGCCATTATGCTCTGGCAGGAACACAGACTACAAAAAGTAGCTGTGCTCTAGGCTGTCCATTTTCAAAAAAATCATTAGCAAAAATAATCAAAAGTACAAGTAATGCCCTCTTACCAATTAGCTGAGTCTGTCATTGGATTCTACCCACCTAATGCCCTCTGCATGTGTATTTCTATCAAGGTGTAAATTAATCTAATGTTATAGATATATGTATGTATGTACATATTTTCCATATATAAGACATTGTTAACAGTATCCAAGGGGCTGGTATCATTTAATTTATTACTGTGTCAATTTACTACTACTCATCTAGCCAAAAAATTTCATCCCAAGTAATATATTAAAAAGAGCTCTGTTTTTTGAGGTTTAAGATCTGCCCAGAGGCAGATGAGGTGTCCCTTTTAAAAGTTACTAGTGTAGGCTATTACCCACAGGATATTTCCCAGATCAGTTGCCATATGAGAAATAATGCATGACATAATGATTTTATAAATATTTTTGTGCAATAAAATAAGTCTAATGAAATATTAATATACACCTCAAGCAATTACATTCCAGAAATACTTCTAAATTAAGGTACAACATTTCTCTATGAGCAAAGAAGACTAATAAAAGTATTGAGATTTTATGTGTTCCAAAAGACCTTTCAAAATTAGTATTGTTTTGGACTTCTCAAATTCCATTTGCAAGCTTTCAAAGTCTGTTTTGAAAGACTGGAATGAAAGTGGTAGGCTAGAAGCAGCTTTATCATTAATTCACTATTTGAACACCAATGCCAGAAGTTCTGTTTGGGACACATACAAAGTCTAGCAACATCTCTTCGTTGTTTCTGCAGAAAGCTTTTTTTCATTGAGCACTTTCTAAGTCCCAAAAGCATAGTGTATTTAGGCATTGGAACCAAGGGTGATTTTATGAAAGAAATGGGTTTAAAGGGAGATTTGTATGAGGATTCAGACGTTGCTTGACACATAGGATTTGGGAAGCTGATGAAAGTGTATGAAGTAGTATGGAGAAAGCATAAAGCTGGGAGTGGGAGTAGATAAAGGATGAAATTCACTGCAATGGAGAAGGCCAGCACAAAATCTATACATCACTTAGATCTTACTTAATCCCTCAACATAGGGGTTTATATAGCTACAAACTGTTTGAAGAAGTTATGACGGGGCTTAAGTAGGACTCATGCAGAGCACTGATCTTGTGCCAACCCATTGCAAAATGAGCACTTGCCATATGGAGGAGGATTGTGGTGAGTCGTAGGAGTCATATGGAATACATATAATGAAATAAGAATACAGGTATAGAAGAGGTCAAATGATGAAGACTTTGAAAGTACAAGAAGATTAAAGGAAAAATTATTAGGAAGTATAAAGAAAATAGTATTTCCAGATGTACCTCCTTTAAGTAAATGGCAAGGTATGACTCTCCTCAGAGTAACATATAAATGAAATTAAAAGAAAAAGAAAAATAAGGTCTCTAACACCTATCTTGTTTATACTAATCAGGGGTAGCTTTATCCTAATCAACAATCTTAGATTCAATCTGAATAATATTTCATTAGCTTTTCAGATCTACCTTTCCTGTCTAGGTCTAATTATATCTAATGGAATGTAGCTCAACTCACTATATTAAATCATTAAAAAACCCTCATCATTTTAAATGATTATGGGGCCTTGGGAAAGAATAGTCCCTCCTTCTTCTAAGGCCTAAAGGGCCTAGATACTTGTCATCGTTTTTCTCCAGCCTGTTGTATGCTTGAAAAGAAACTTAATATATCTATTTTCATTTGTAACCATCTATAAACAGCTATATAAGTGCAAACATAAACATCTGTTCTAATCAATCCTCAGAGAAGGTTACTTATTCATAGAAGTCTGCATTCTCTTAGGGAGATGTTCATACAATTATAATACTTTGGTATTATACTTTTGTGTCATTTCAGTGTCTTGCATATTCTATTATTTGTAAAAGGGTGAAAGCATGTGTTGAACTATATTCAAATGGGCTGTGTATGGAATTGACAAAATAGCCAATACAATTCACACATTGTTACATAGGAGAAATACAGACGTATATCACTTAAAGGATGTTTGTGAGAGCAAGACATATTAAAAAAAAAATCAAAGCAGAAATTCTAATTATTTTAGAACTAATTAGTCACAGCCAGATTAGATATCTGAACAATGATAAGGAGCCTTTACTGGACAAGTGGGTGTAGCATAGTGGTTGATCCTAAGCTAGATCCTGGATTTTAGGAGAGCAGTGGGGTGGAAAGTGGTGAATTGGGAATGATGCTTGAACATCAGCTGGGCTTGAGAAACTCTGACATCTGTATTGCAACTCTTCATCTTTTGAGTAACTGTAGGACATGTCACTTTTTAAGGGCTAAAAATACACTTCAAGAATTCCCAAGAATTTAAGGAATTCTGTGAAAGAGTTATGGTAGTAATACTGCTATATTGCAGCAGTTTTTGTCACTGCTTATTTATCGTGCTGGCATCTGTAGTTCTGTATATGTGTGACTGTGGTATCATGAGCCTGAAAGAATAAAGCAGTAAAACATATTGATGCTGTGTTTTATGTAGTAGAGTTAGGGCCCAGATACATGTTTCTTAAGAGGGAAGGGAGGGAGACCCTACTGGGAAATAGGAGGAAATCTTGACTTGACTCTGATATTAGATGTGCTTATGTGAAGAGGCACAGTAGTCATGTGAAGGTATTTGGGCTGAAAAATGTGCTTCCAGCTCTCTGACCATTGAAGAATCCAGCCCTATCATTAAGAAAAAAGCAAGAATCATTAGTTTTCTAGAAATGTACTGTCATTTATAGAGAAGAAATAGAGATGATTAATACAGTCTTTTTGTTTGAGGGAAACTATTTCATAAGATAAAAAGGCTGTTAAGCTAATTAACTAGGTATTGGTATTATTTTATTTGCTTTTTTCATGTTTGCAAACTAACTTTATTGCTATTTTGTTCTTGTTATTATACTTGGCTATATATTGATGATAAAAGAACATAATTAACATGAAAAAATATACTGCAGTGGTTGGGTCTGTTATTTTGTAACTTTAGCATTGCCCTTTTTTGGAGTCTTAGTTTTTTCCCACTTGCATTCAATAATAGTCTTGCAGTAGGGAGCATTGTATTTGCAGACTTTTGTCAAAACACTTTTATCTCTAAAAGATTTTTATCTACATTGGTGGAAAAATTCTGTTTCCATTTAAAATTTTAATGTAATTTCTTGCCTCCCTGTTTCAGGCAATAGAATTTTTTCAGTGATACTTCCTTGGCAGCTGTCTATTTTTCTTGCAGTGTGCAGATTTTATTTAATAAAATGTAAAGACAGAAGCCTTGAAATTAGATATCTTTCTTTTAAATGGATGATGTGAATAGCAGCAAATTGGAACAAAGTCCATTTATAAAATCATGGAAGTTACTGTTATGTTATGCTACATAGAAAGCTATGTCTTGGCTACACATAAAAGTAAACCATTAAGAAAGCATTAAATGAGCCCAAATAAATTTGTTAACATAGGAATATATTCTTATCTTGATTTGGAAAGATTTATTATCCTTCCTGTAAATAAGGCTGTTATATTTTAGAATAAGTGTTAGTGCTTGCGTAAATGAAGCTGTAAGAGTGTCCTAGTAGAGTATATCTGTGTGTACATTTGCCAGGGTAAATGTTTGATGGTAGTACAGTACATCGGAAAATGGTCCACATGACTGAAAACTTAGATTATGCTGGTGGTCTTTTCATTATTTCATCGTTTTTACTAAAACAACTACAGCCTGTCACAGCATTAGTGTACGTACAAAATTGCCAATACAATTAACGTATAGAAATATATAGAACACGCATAGCAATTTTTAAAAAAGAAAGGAGAAATAATAGAAGGGATTTCTTTCCTGGAAAGGAGAAATCCTGAGCTTTTCTTTCTGTTTGAAATATGTTTATATGTTTTATCCAATGATTTTTCCCTGAAAAATTACTATCAGCCTGTAGGTTAGGGCCAGGAAGACAGGTTCTCCTGCTGCTTCTCTGGCATGAGGAATCTTGCATTTCTGATTCTCATTGCCCAGCTTCAGCAGGAAGAGCAAACAGTACCTTGCATGCAGTCTAGCTGTCTGAGCAGTTACGATAAGAAATCAGATCTCTATTTTCAACTTCCCAAGAGAATGCTCTAATTATCAAGCTATCAAGGAACAGATTTATCATAGCAGCTCCAATCCCCAGTTTTTTTTTTTTTTTTTTTTAAGAAAACAGTGATCTACTTTTCCTATAGAGATAACTTTTGTGCATTTCTTACGTTCAGGAGGCATTTTATGGTCTGAATTCCAGATTTCTGTGACATCTATTTTAGGCTCTTAGGCAATAGTGTGAAATTTGGCCTTTCTTCATCATTTCCTATTGGTTCTTTGTATAACATCCTGCTCAGTGCACTGAGTGTCAGAAATCCCATTCTTACTAACAAACTATCTCCATGCCTTGTGAGAGAAGCTGGCCACCTTGCCTGGGCTGTGAATTCTATTTTTAAATCCCCTCCCATGTGTGTGGATCCCCGCTTTGTGGATCTGGGTCTCACATGTCTCTTTAACTTCGCACACCTTTTAGGTACACACTGTTCAGCACATGTGTAAGTCATGGCAAATTCAGGATTTTAGTTACAACTTTCATACTGAAAAAGGTAGAGTAAACAGCAGGGATCCTATTATTAGAGTGCTGAATTGAGTAGATACATGTCAACAGAGAGTTATGCGTAAAATTTTTCCTGACCTTGGGAAGATCACTTAAATAAAATACAAAAATATTAAAACCCAAGTGTTTAAGACTGTATACTTAAATCAACACTTTGATGCCTGAGTATCTTAGGTTTTCTTGGCAATGACTGTGGCTGTGAGGCCCCACTTCTGACAAGCAGACTATTTATTGTAATGTCCAGGTAATCATTTAGATATATAATTGTAAGCATGAATGCTTTTCTCTTCTTATCTGTTATCAGATTGTCTCCTGGAAGAAAGATTTCCCCTTTGAGGTTCTCTAGATCTCTTCACCATTTGTTGGTCTGAAGTTTCCTTTCACCTCATTAAAGAGGAAAAGCAGTTAAACAATATGAATCTTAAGGGTTCAAACAATGTATAGGGCAGACTATATGTCAGCTATGTATGTACATATTGTACATATGCCTTCTTAGCATTAGTCCATTAGCATGGGCTTTTCCTATTAGCCACTGTCTGAATAACCCATGGGAAGAAGTAATACAATCTTAAAGTTTATCCATTTTCCTGTAGGTGGTCCTGGGGTTTATGCTAGGAAAATGGTCCTGGATCTAGCCTTCCATATCCTAAATTATAGCTAGTAATTTTAAATTTCACTCCTGTTGCCCCACAAGGTTGAAAAATTCAGTAATATAAGCCAATAGTGCCTGCTTTCAAGGTAATATTCATTGTATATCCATGCCTTTTCCTGATAGTAGGAATTACTTTCTGTTTTCAGCTACACACCATCTGTCCACTTAGAAAAAGAGAATATCCTGCCTACAATGGTTTGGTCCTCAAGAGATCAGCAGTTCAATTTTATATTCTCTTTTCCTGTAGGAATATTTAAATATGTACTAAGCAAGATGCTGATCTTCACTTCTTTTTTTAATATACTTTCCACATCCTCCTCAGAATTCTATTTTCCTTGATTTACTTAATTTTACCTTCACTCCCCTCTTTCTCATAATCTTATGATGATATTTTCTTTGACAAGGGGCTGGATACTCCTTCACTTGGAGACCAGCTGAGAATGTCTAATGACAGGGAAGGTTTTCTGAGAGTTCTCATAAGGCTGCCAGCACTGGAGGGATGGTTAACATAACCACCACTGTATTCAGCTGAAGAAGTCACAAAACAGTCATCTCTGTTAGAGATTTATTTCGTGTGGTGAATAGTCAAGCAAAATCTTTTGTTATTATCTTGACCGTAAAATGTTCATGGGCATATTACTTATGTTTACACAGTTCCCCTATAAAAGAAGAATATCTGCTTTCCTAAAAGACCTTCCTTCTTTCTAAAGGTCAGAAGGAGTCACTGCCATTCTGACACTGTGCACTGAGAAAATAGCTCAGAAAAAGCTGTTATTAATTTCTATGCATAAATCTGTGCACATTTTACGAAGTGCTAGTGGCTAAAACTTACTTGTAGCAAAAGCCATACTCGTGTAGATGCTGAAAAAGTACCTTTCATTAAAATCACAGGAAGCAATCAAGAATATTATTTATTTATGCTTTTGCAACAGTGCAAATGCCAAACTGCCAGCTTGAATCCAGACAGTCCTACATTCTGGAGTGAGTTCATTTTTGCAGTTCTGCCTTGCCACACTTTCAAAAAAGACCACAGGAGTCTCAGTATCCAACTATCGTTTTCTTTTTTTTTTTTTTCCCTCCTGTTTATATTTAAATTTTATATTATCATTCTTCTTAATAGCTGTCTCGTGATTCCCAGATAACAATGCAATGCCATAATCCTATGCATTTGACATTACAGTCATTTTGGGGAGGACAAATTGTATTGTCATGAAAGAATGAGGTGTAATGTAACAAGAAATCTGACAGGCGTAGTAGTGTCTTTAAAAAAAGAGTTACTTTTGTGTTGTTTACAGGTATATGTTTTGTTAATTGGGAAGCATAAAAGAGGAATTCAGATAGTCAAATACCATGTTAGTTTCATGTTATAAAATATTATACGATTGCAGTCATTTAAAGACACATTTGCTGAGATGCTTTCATGCCCAAACATTCTAAGGGTCTGCAAACCTACAGAAGCTTTTCTAGAAGTACTTACATGAATTAGGCATTGATATTCACCCAGCAAATAATGGGAATTGGGATGCATGCATGCATACTTTTGAATTGTCATTAATTACCTTGATGAATCCTTAAGCACTACAAACACCTTTGAAAATTGGTCATTTTGAGCCTTCTCTATATTTGATTGTTAAAGTCTTCATCTTGGAAATACTTATGCCTGAGCAGATACCTACTGATTTCAGTGGAGCTTTCTACACTGGGGTCTACAAGGGTCTGCCAGTGTGCAGCAGACTGCAGGAAATGAAGATAACAGTTAGAGACATTCAATCTCTGGAAACTTTTCACAAAAGAAAGTGAATTCAGGGGGCTAATAATTTGGACTGATTTAATTCAGCCATTATAAAAGTTATTAAATCAATATGGAGTAATAATAAAGAAAACAGTAAGAGTTATGCTTTTGCTAGGTTTATAAAAGTTACTATGGGTATAGCTAAATCTTGAATGTTTGAAAATGAATTATCAATAAAGAAAATGTTGGAATGTAAAGAGCACATCAGAAAAGATGTGGAAACACCCAGGGAAATATGACTGAATGAAAGAGATTTTATTCATCCCTCACAACGAACAGGTAAATTTAACTGACACATTTGCTCCTACCTCTTGCATAAATGCTCAGAAAAAGACCATGGCACTAATTCAGTGAAATGCTTAAACATGCACTAAAACTTAAAGCATGCATGTTGCCCCATTGACCTTGCTGAAGCTGTTCATGAGTCTAAAGTTCCTCTCTCTATTAAAGTCAACAAACACAGTCAGTTGAAGGGCAGATTAAATATAAAGGTTTTGGGAAGTGCAGTCTTCAGTTCGGGAGGTAGTAAAGGTAGCCATATTCATCAAAGGTGCTTAAGCTCTGGGTGTTCCAATTTCTCCAAATTCCTTTTTTTTTTTTTTTTTCCAGAACAAGGAATATTTAAGTCCCAGCAGTAGAGCCAGAAGGGTGTGTGAGACCTCTAAGCCACTTTTTTTTTCCTTAAAACCTTTGCTTGGAATGTTATTAAAAAAAAAAAAAAAAGATAATTGTTAATGCACCACCAAAAATAAATAGAATAAATTAAGATACATAACTGATGTAAGCATTAAATCCTCTTTGATATTATGCTCACATCTGTGTCTGATCATGAAACTGTTAAAATTAAACACAATTATCTGAAAGACAGCTAGGTTACTTTATAAAATTTAACCTCATTAGTACATGCTTTTTGGATTGTATATCTCTACATCTGCATTATGGACTGTCTCTAAATTCCTTGTGAGTGTGTGTTCAGCAAGGATTATGAAGTGTTGAGGTGTTTTTGTTTGCTGAAAAATAACAGAAGTATCACAGCATTTGCCAGTGTTCTTTTTGCTGGTTAAGAAAATTGTAAAGCTTTGCCTCAGTACCATGTTCCATTAACAGCAATGTAACACATTTTCCCGTAATTGAAATAAAAGTATTGAAATCTTCTAGCATGCGTTCCATGAACACAGGTATCCTGAAGGTCTTTTCTGAAGAGTCACCTTCTGTGTGTTGGGCAGAGGAGCAAAAAGGCAGCCTGTACTGCCTGCCTTGATAAGAAATGAACTGCTCAGTGTTGAATTGCTTTGTATCTTTTATGTAAGGTGGCTGAGCCATTGTTTTGGTAAGCCACACTTTCACCATTCTCACAGTTACCGTGTTTTTTATTTTTCAGTACATTTTAAAAAATAAAATAAAATCGTTCTTTGATTTTGAAATAAAGCTACTCATTTTTTTGAAGGAGTAGTGAGTGTAAATTTTAACTTTCAACTGATCTTTGTGCACTGAAACCCAGAGTTCTGGTAAACATATATTGTAAGCATTACCTAAGAAAAGCAGTCTTTTAACATTTTTTAAATTAGGTATCATTTATTTCTGAAAAGCTAATAGCCAAACTAGAAACAGTAAAGATGTCCAGGTTTCGATGAAATATATTTCATAAATTAGCTTATCATTGCACTGATTTAGCATGCCTAGCAGGTGAAAGACAAAAACATGTGTTATCTTCCCTAGGGAACCTTCAATGAATGTCATTCTAGCTTCATATGTCTTTCTTCTCTCCCCTTCTTGAACTGATATAAAATTCTAATGTGTGCCCTCTGGTTCCATCTTCATTGAAATCTAGCAAAACCGCTGAAGGTAAGATAGTGGCAATGGTGCATGAAAAAAGGGAAAAGGAATACAGTGATTCATAGCATACTTGAAGAAAGTTGCAGTTGTTAACAGCACTACTTTTGTATGTCGACAGGTTAAAATGTGTCATATATCAGTGTTAAAAATAAAGTTATTCATCTTGGCTATTTTCTCAAAGTTCAGAAAAAAAGGCAGTAAAACCTATGCCATGTGTATCTTTAAAAAATATTTCATGTTTCTGAAAACAAGCTAATCCAATGACTCCCAATGGTAGCAATAGTAAAGGCAGCATTTTTACATGGGTGTGCTGGTGTAATTCCTGTAGTTTTAAATAGTGATGGCTCTGTTGAAAAGCTTCCACATGTTTTCAATCCTCTTTCATCCATGAACATCCAAGTTAGTAACATACATTGACTTTTTTTATTTCATGTTTTCCTTGTTCACTTCAGCAATAATGGAAATCATCGTTTAAAGTAGACATGGAAAGCATGCAATAGATCATCACTGTCAGAATTTTAATTCATAGGCACCACATGCTCTAAGATTGTTCCATAATTTAATAAATTTGCACAATAAAATAGAAACCAAATAAGTAACCAAATAAGGCAAAATGATTCTGTTAAATATTGAGCAAATCAATAGCAGAAAATTAAATGAAAAGAACATTATACTCTATTTCCTCACATTGAAAGTAATGAAAATGAAAGCAGCAATAAAAGAGTAACTCAGAAATAAAATGCTACAACCAACTTCTTTAGTCCTTCTCTGAAAGGTGACAGAAATATGTTGTCGCATTGGGTATGTCAGAGGAGCAGCATTTTGACTGAAAGATTTGACAGGCCTTGCTGTCTTCACTGGGACGGTACCTGATTTGTGAAAGCCGGTAGGTCCAACTTCACCATTCCCTTTCACAGCTACACGTATAACAGCAAAGCATTAACAGCCTCACTCTGCAAAGCTATACACGTGGAGGTAAGCATTCACTGGAGTAGCTGCCATGAATTTGGAAGGACCGTATATGAGTACACACTTGCAGGAAGGAGTCTGACTTGGTGTGCCGGCTACTGGACTTGCACCGACGTCATGGAAAGCTGCATGAGTGAAACCACGTGCAAAGCTTTGAAAATGTAACAATGAGCACATCAGGGGAGTGGAACATCCACTGACTTCAAACGGGCAACATCGTGCTATGCAATTCATCTTCTTCAACCCCTCAACTTCTTAAATCTTCTGCAGCTCACAAATGCAAAAGCTGTATTTTTTCTTTTTTTTTTTTTTCCTTTTTCTTGCTTTTTGCAGTTATTTGTGAAAAGGCAAAGATGACATTTAGAGAGTAAATGATTGTAAAGCCACCCTATTCTTAAATGACTCACGACTGTGCACAAACCACTGTCACCTAGCTGGATCTCAGAAACACAACTTGCACAGTGTTTTAAAATAACTGTAAAAAGATGGAGTTCTGGAGACAAATGTTTTGGTTAAGCATATTTTCATTGATTCATTGGGTTTTGAATCAGACTATGAAATTTTTCTTCATTAAATGCTTGAAGAAAGAGGGGAGAAATATAAATTATACTGACTGAGAGTCCAGTGTCTTATCTGTCTGCAGAGCAGAGCTTTCTTCTTTTTCAGGCTAGAAATGAAATACTGCAATTAGTCTTTCCATAACAGTGAGATTTTCTTAGAGTGTTGACCCCATACTTACGGAGCATTTAGTTCACATGTATATAAGGCAAAAGGAACAAAAATGTAAGTGTGAGAGTCTTGAGTCACCAAAGCCTTTAAGCAAGTCTACAATTTGTAGTGGTGACTGGGGAAGTAATCCTGTTGCCCTTCACTGGGACAACTTATGTGCTTGATGTTAAACATGTTTTACAGAATTAGGGCTTTAGTTATTAGTTTTGTCAATTAAGGTACTGTCACTTTCCGTACAGAGTGTTCTAGATCAAATGTTTTAAGGCTAGCAAGTGGTAATAAAATGTGTTCTTTATAAGACCACAACATATCTTTATTTGGTATTGAAAAGTGACAAAACCATTTGATTTTTATCTCCTTCATATTTAAGAGAAACAGTTGCTTCTTCAGTGGACTATTGGCTCATATAGTAGGAAAATTTTTGATAGGTAAGAAAATAGGGTATGAAAACACTGAAGTACTTGCACGTTTATATGAGCAAAACTAAGGTAAATTTTCGATTAATATTTAAAACTAGAGTTCCTTTCTAATATTTGATGCTGGTTATAAATGCAACTGAATGCTTCTTTTCAGTACTAAATACTGTATGTTAAACCATTTGCCAAAGGATCTCTGCACATACTAAAAGCATTTCAGGAGAAACTGCAGATAGTTTTCTTAATGTCAGTGACAATAAATCCAGTACATTTGGAGGCGCACACTCCATGTTTGTTAGATTAGAGATTCTGAATAACTGGTAATGGATTCAAGTGTACAGCCAAATAAAGCTGCATTAGTCATAAGCATATGTATCCTCATATTCAAATGTAGAAAATCTGTTTAAGCTCCAGCCCTTCTTAGTTCTTCATTCATGAGATGATACCTTTACAGCAAAAGCAAATAAGTAAAAAGTTTCTTTTACCCCAAATTAAAAAAACAACATTTTTTAAATATAAGTTCGAAGTTAGTCTTCCACAGATAGCCAATTAAATTATGCTAAAAATGACATTTTTAATTAAACACCAAGGTAAGCATAAATGGATTTCAAAATAATTAATCAAACATCAAAAAATTGAAACCTTTTTCTGCTTGAGCAGCAGAAATGAAAGAACCAGTCTTCAGGTCTCATAGAGATTCAATCTAATTTAATTCTCTGTCTTCTCTAAATAAACATTCCTAAAACCTTTTTTTCATCTGGGGGAATAAGGATGAGAGGGGTAATCAATATTTCTAGCATTTTAATTAAAACCGTTAGTGGAATAAATCCATTTAATTATCAGTTAATGAAATACAAGGTCATTTACCTGACAGGAACTTTGAAGGTGGATTACTAGCTGGAATAAAGTAGAAGAACCCAATGTCACAGCCATTTAGCTTCTGTCAAATTTAAGGTTAAAATCCTTTTAGACTGTTTAACCTATTCTCTACCATTTTCTATTATGTATGCCAATTGGCAAGAAGAAATACATGATCAAAACTTATCTACCTTTAATTTTTCTCCAAAGTTTCCACTAAGTTTCTATAATTTCTTTTGCATTTTTTTAGATAAAAGTTAGAAAATGCAAATAAAGTACAATGCACCGTATGAATCCTGGTGTATTTCCACCTACCAGAGAATGTCTCCCCCTTGAATGAAGTTAGCATACTGTGCTCGAACTTTGGTAGGAAATGATTAGCAAATAAACTAAACACAAATGTAGCCACTAAATATATTTGCTGATGTGAAATATTTAGTTTCTGTATTTTTCATATATAGTGGAGAAAGATGCATAACTTTACTTCTGAGGATTTTAAGGCTGGTGTTCTCATTATATATGTAAGAAGGAAAAAAGCGCAGTTCTCTGTGAGTATGGCAGGAAACTTCCCATGCTCCTCGCAGTGTCTCAATATGACAGCAATCAAAAGTGATGAACAGAAGTTCTGCCAGAGACACAAATAGTGAATAGTATTAGCAAGCAGCAAGATCAACATTGAAAGAAATACTCTTCCCAGGATTCTGCGACAACCATAGGAGAAAAATCAACATTTAAGTGTGGATTGTTCCTACTTTGTGGTAGGATTATAAATTCTGGGTTGATTTGATTTAATTACAATAGGTTATATCATATTGAAGTAGATACTAATTGGAATTATAAACTCACACAAAGTGTACACACTGGCACTGGGGAACATGCTGATAAGGTGCACTGCTCTACTATCTTTAAAAAAAAAATGATGTGCCATGTAATATATATTGTGCCTGTCAGAATAACTGATTGTTTATAATGATCCAGTGTCTTTTATATTATGGCGATTTAAGTTTAGAAGTTTTCAAATTTGGTTTAGTGAGTTAATTTCAAAGTTGCATTCTTATATTCATTGTGGCTTTTGTAAGTTGAAGTCACATTTTGCCAAATTACTAAACCTCCATGAGACAAAAATAATAGTTATCATTCCATTTCATAAAGGATGCTAGCTATATATTTTCAGAGCCTAAGAAAAGTATTGTTCTTAACAATAGGATATCAGGTGCTGTGTATCACACACATTTTCCTTTTAATAATTACAGAAGTGTTCCAGGAGTGTTTAAAGTCATGCTTCAGAACATGTCAAACTATACGGTCCAAGACTGCTCATAACTTTAGTGTGGCAAGGGCAAGTTATGAACTACAGACAAGGGAAGCAAAGTTTAATATCTTTTATTAGACCATCTGTTAGAGTCAGAAAAAGAACAGAAAGCTTAAGGGGTGGCTCTCAGCACTAAGTTAGGCAGTTGTCTGTGGTAGCTGTGACCCTGCTGCCTGCAATTGTCTGTGTCTAAGTCACACAGGACACTTTTAGCTGCAAATGAAGTTCATGTAGATGGAGTGGCACCCAGTACAGGACAGCAAAATCCTACAGTGAGAACAAAAGAGATTAGCTGTCTCCAACCCTTCCTTCCTGCAACGGTGTTGGAGAAGCTAGGTTGACATTTCAAGTTCCAGCACAAATTATTAACCAAACCCTATGTTGTCCTCTGTTTTCCTCATGATAAAAGGGGGCTAGATTATTCTTAGAGCAGTAGAACTCAACTTGTCCTGTAAATGCTGAAAAGCCGTGACTCCTCTGCACTTCCTTTCAAACTTTGCTTTGCATTCCCATATCACAATAGTTATGACTCCAGTATGCATCCTCTATCTTAAAAATACACAGAGAATGTTGGTGTCAAGAATCTTTGAAATTTGAGTTATTATGAATTATGAGATATTTTTTCTGTCAAATGATTTGAAAGAGCACATTTTGATTGCATGAAATAATAAGAAAATTGCCACTGACTTTGACAGAATAGAATCCTGCCTTAATTTTCTAGGTTTAGTCTATACTTATAGAGGTACTAGAAGATTTCGAAAGGAAGCACTTTGATGAGCTCACTGGGGAAAAACAGACAAACAAAACCCCACCTTTTAAAATGTCGTGAATGCAGCATACTTCCTTACCTGTATGTTTATAATTCTTTTGTTACTGGAAGTCCTGAAGCTTCTTTTACACAATTGTTTAATAAAGAAAATCTCTGTACTGAAGAAGCACATCATACCTACAACAGTTTGAGAAGTTGATTTTCATATGTTAAAACTGATGATTTTAGAAGATTTGGAAATTGCTTATTTATAATATTCTATGCCATGTGTGTTTTTTACTGAGCTAGGACTGTTTTAAGCCATGTATTTTTAATAAGAGGCTGAACTTTGCATAAGGAAACCTGGAAATGGTGGCACAGATGAATGAAGAACTGATTTAAATATAGTAGAATTTTGGGGCCAGTTATTCACAACTTTTGGTATAGTATTATAAGGGAACCTGTTTATTTTAACTATGTGGTATCAGGACTAATGAAGAGTATTCTGTTTATAAAGTCCTTCATCCTAACTTGAAGCTCATGTGGGTCGTACAGCCAGCTGTGGAAGCAAACAGAAGCTCTTTGTTGCCCAAACCCAACATTTGCAGTTTTCAGCACTCNGAGACCCCTCACCAGCTTTGTTGCCCTTCTCTGGACTTTCTCGAGCACCTCCATGTCCTTCCTGTAGTGAGGGGCCCAAAACTGAACACAGTACTCGAGGTGCAGCCTCACCAGAGCCGAGTACAGGGGGACAATCACCTCCCTAGTCCTGCTGGCCACACTGTTCCTGATACAAGCCAGGATGCCATTGGCCTTCTTGGCCACCTGAGCACACTGCTGGCTCATATTCAGCCGACTGTCAAGCAGCACACCCAGGTCCTTCTTTTTTTATTGTATGCCATGTGTGTTTTTTACTGAGCTAGGACTGTTTTAAGCCATGTATTTTTAATAAGAGGCTGAACTTTGCATAAGGAAACCTGGAAATGGTGGCACAGATGAATGAAGAACTGATTTAAATATAGTAGAATTTTGGGGCCAGTTATTCACAACTTTTGGTATAGTATTATAAGGGAACCTGTTTATTTTAACTATGTGGTATCAGGACTAATGAAGAGTATTCTGTTTATAAAGTCCTTCATCCTAACTTGAAGCTCATGTGGGTCGTACAGCCAGCTGTGGAAGCAAACAGAAGCTCTTTGTTGCCCAAACCCAACATTTGCAGTTTTCAGCACTCAAAATTTAAGTTTCTCACTGTATTCTTCTATTGTCCCCGTTGCCCAATAAGAGGTAGGATTTCTCTGAAACAAGGAAAGAAGGATAGGTAGAACCAGCTGTTTCATTGTGTTGCTATCATGACTTGGGGATGATTTTCATCTGGGTATACAGATGAGTTGTCCTTTTGCAGAGCTATTGCACATTCTACTGAGTAACAGCCGGGGTTTTCTGTGGCTCCTTGACCATTGTGTGGTCAGTTACTGCTTTTCTACCTCAGGATGAGGCTAGCTTGATTCTTAAGATGCAGCTTAGAATATTTTAAGCACTTTCTTTATATATTTTATTCTTATTTCTTTGTTACTTCCCATGCAAAGAAAATATGTAGTTAAATTCAACCAAGTAATAAGACATAAGATATTTTTGTGGATTCATTCAGTATGACACGTAAATCTGAATATGCACAGCCTTTGAAGAACTGTGTATTGTCAAAATCACTGTTTTTAAGGTATTGTCACATTGCTTTACAGAAGACAATAGTTTCCTGATCTCTGTGGGTTACTCAGATGCAAGTCAGGACAGATTCTGCCTCTATGTTATTTTCAGACCGCTGTGGTTTTGCAGGGTTGAAAATACGGTGAATTCAACTGCATGCCACCAGAAGCACTCAGCAAAGTATTCTTTTCGTTGTAATACTCTTTTAATTTCAAGGAGAAGTCTCAAAACTCTGTAAAATGTCCTACAGTATCCCACAAAATCTGGCAAATTGCACCATAGGAATCTAGCATTTTTTTTAGCTGGAAGCATTATAGATTCAGTGTCTGGGAAGTCTTACATTTGAGAAGCATGTGTGTGTGTGTGTGTTACGAATATGAAACACAATGTAGGATCTACTTCCGTGGAGAAAAAGTGCATAAATTTGATTAAATTTGATTTTGATTAAATCTTTCCAGTTTTAAAGCATTTTTTCTTCATGTTTCTTTCAAGAAATTCTTTCCCATTTAACTAAAAGAAATTAGTAAAAGCTGATGTGACATTAATGTGGTAGTTCTAGGAGCTTCAGAAATTCTAATTGAAGGACATACTCTTTTCTCTGCACATGTACATGCTGTCTTTGAGATCTGCAGATGCAATATGAATACGGTATATACTCCTTTAAGATTGTCCATTCTTTCACTGCCAAATGCAGTGGAGGTTCAGAACATGCAAAAATTGGAAAAACAGATCTAGATTTCAGCCGGCTCTATTATTCAAACCATCACATTCATCATCTTATTACAAGAATTATAGAACAGTAATTAATAGATGTTCCACCTCTACATATTGACAAAAGAAACACAGAAAATCTACAAGTGAGTGGATCAGAAATCTTCTTTGTGGTAATGAGGTTACAGAAATGGAACTTACCGTATTTAAAGCAAAGCTGTCGGGATCAGATGGGTAAATGCATAACAGAAGGGAAGGATTAGGAAGATGAAGGTATCTTTGCATTGTTTGGAAACATATTTTGAAATATACTAAGGTTAAATTTTATTTAAAGAAGGATTTTTAAACTGGAGCTCTGCACCATTTAATTTCACAGGCTTGGATGGAGTTCTGCATGTTGGATATGTCTAGGAACATGCTATACTTCTAAATAAGAATTTTAACTTCAGATGCATAATAAAACAGTCCAGAGTAATAAAGACCTTGTCTGTATCAGAGAAATATTCCTGTATTTGGTTTGAAAGCATGAGTGTAACTGCACTTGTTCAAGTTCCCTTCTTCATAGAGCTTCTACATCTACAAATGGGACCTGCTATACAGAACAGTTGATCTTGAACCAGCTCAGTTATATCACCACAGCTCCCCGGTGACTTGAACTCTCAGAGGTGGCGATGCCCAACACTGGGATTTGTGACATAGTAAAACAAAAGGTTTTGGAGGAACAGGCTAGCTCTTGAGGATATTTAAGGCTCTGTGCATACTCAAGAAGACATTCAGATGATGTTCGCAAATCTGTGGCTTACTTGCTCTGTGGAGCAGCATGATGTTAAAATGTGTTAAAATAAGTGTGATGGGAAACAAAGCTAGTACTGTTGACAGGACATTTATTTTTAAACTGCCGGCTTTGAGAAATATGGTCCTGGCTACTGCCATAGAATTAACAGGGAGCAATGGATCTGATTGCAACTGAATTATTTGCATTCACAAAGCAACTATTTAGAGGTATGCACACACACATAATATACATATTAGTAAATTTTAGACAGAAGTTTTGAAGTATTATGTGAGCTTTCTTAATTTCTCCCATATTCTTTCTCACCATTTTAAATGTTCAGTTAAAGAAGTAGATACACTTTATATGTATATCTTTTTTTTTTTTTAAATATATATATATATATTGTGATGTATTTAAAGAAAAAATTTTTATGTTGTATGATTTACAGACTTGGAAAAAATATAACATAGTCATAACTTTGCAGTTTTTGTGATGCATGAAGATCAGATTTTTTAATGTTGGTTAATGCTTTACTAATTAAAGTGTGCATGTTAATTAAAGCAGAGGCTAATGTTAATTACCTATATTAATGGAATCTCATGTAGCACCTGCCTGAAGCAATGGGTTCAATTTTCAAAATATCTCAATTAAGACTGAAACTTTTGATTTGCATCTAGTAGGGTTTCAATTAACTGCATTGCAAACTTAAATAACACACTTAAAGGGATAATATCACCAATCACATGCAGCACAGTGGAATTGGTCGGTTCAATTATTGACTACAGTATGAGAGCTTTCACAGTTGGTAGGTAAGTGCTATGGTATTGGCAAGTGATTATTGTCTGGGGCTGTCATCACTTCTGTAGCTGTTGTAAGAGAGATGTTAAATTGCTGTACTTGGGTCTCTCTGCAATTCCATTGTTGAGGGAGACAAAAATAGAATGATGTTTGCTCACAACCATTGTTTAATGTTGAAGATTCAGCTTGTTCTTCTGAAATAAATGACCACTGTTTCATGACATGGTAAGGCATTTTATCAAATGGGAAAGCAGCTTTTGTGATAAAGTGAGCAATGTTGCAGTTTACTTCTCAGCCAAGCCAAGAGATGTGATTGTATTCCCAATCTCTGTTTCAGCCACCACAGCATTATGTGTTGACATAGGAGCTTTTAATGAGCAGCTTCAGGAAGCGATTAACAAAGCACTAGAAATAGATGCAATCATGCTGATTGGAAATTCTACCTAAGCTCCATAAACAAGACCGTAACGTCCTGCGACCATACAACTGTCTATGGTTATTATTACTGATGGCTCCAAACTTGAACTTTTAATCTGAGCCTGCTCCAGTAAGATGGTGATGGTTCAGTTAAATGAAACTAAGCTCAAAAGCACACTAACTTTTTTTTGGTTTGGACACACAGTTGAAGAATGGATGTGGGGTTCTGTGGTAGGATCCAAATTTTGTAATGTAATGTGTAAGTATCTCCATGAGTAATTCCTATGTGGCCTCTGTGGAAACAGGCCACTACAAAATCAGCTTTCAACCATGCTCAGAAAAGGGAAGCTGAAACACAAGGTTAGCCTGGGCTATGTTATCAGGATCTCTCACCTGTACCTGCTGAAAAATGTCTTTAGGCCTTAGACCATCCCACTATACTGGGATGACTATCTGTATAAGGAATTGACTGTGCCTATTCATAAGAGCTGTAATATTCTATTGTAGTACTCAGGCTTAATGCTTCCACTTTAATTAAAGCTCTGACAAAAGCAAAAAACCTTCCCGGTGTCAATCAGTCTGTTTCAGGAATTTGTGAGATTTGAATTATGTCCTTTTACCAAATTGCATTTGAAGTATTTATTTTAAAATATTATAATGACCTTTGATTTCTGAAAGAATTATCAGTATATTACCTCTCTTAGTTCTAGATTAATCACAATGTAATGTTTTTTGTTGCTGTTTTCCCTTCTAGGGAGCCTTTATTCCATGCCATGTTGCAAGGTCACTATATTGTTTAGAAACACCAGTTGTCTAGAACTGGTGTTGTTTAGAAACAAAGTTGTCTCTGGAAACAGATCAAGGTCTATCATAATCCAAGTGTCCAGAATCCCCATATAGTAATACTCAACTTCTTTAACAGTATAATGTATTTTGCATGTACTGTACAGCCACAAATTATTGTCTTGTTTATGGTCAATGGAAATGTGCATCTTTCCTTTGACAGATATTTTTTGTGGTAGTTGAACTTTGGATTCCAAAAGTCAATATGAATCTTATTTTAGCTGCAGAAAAATCATGTTTCTGTAGGATTTTTATGGTTCAGGTTTTAAACTAAAAAGATGCAGCAGGTATGTGCATTATGCTGTGATATGTTATTGTCATTTCAGTTATACTTCCTAACATTATTTTAAGAAAAAACACTAAAATATGCAATTGTATAGTCATTTATTACACACATATGTCATATTTGGACCCTCACATCTTGAGAGGGGTGATTTTGCGATTCTCAGACCTCTTTGGACCTGACTCCTTTTCCTTGTGAAATTAAAACATTTGTTCATATACATATAAATATCTGCCTAAACTTACATAAAAATAGCCAAGTATGTCCTGCTTATTGGGCTGTTGTCTGCCCAGAATACTATAACAAGAAGTCTTGTAGTAAGTTGGTAGTTTAAACTACATTCTAAGTGAGAAATAATACAGCACCAGACTAGCAGTATCTTATGTAATGGTCATGTCTTTGATAAAAATCTGTTGAAATCATTGTATTTACAAGATTACAGAGTTTCAGTCTCTCTGGGTATTAGTTGGACCAAAAGCACTTAGCCAGTTAAGGCTACTGGAAAAAAATGAAAGCAATCCAACATTAATTTTTCTGAAAGGAATCTTTAACACCATTTACTTCTCTTGCCCTACACTATAATATAGTAGCTTCACTATCTTGGTTTGGTTCTATTTAGCGGGCGTGTTTTTGTTATATATGAGAGACAGAAAAAAGTTTTTTGTTTGTTAAAATCTCAAAATACTATTACATTAAAAGTATCCCAAACAATGTGATTCTACAGTATCATTTTATTAGGATACAAGGAAAAAGGAGGTTATGCAAATTTGGATAGATCAGTATCAATGATGATTTGAAAGGCATACCTATGAAATGCTTTTTCATATGTTTTGGCACATGTATTCCCTTAATGTTTGCTTTATGAATAAGTCAAGGCCTTCAGTGCTGCAGCTTAATCAGTTGACCAGGGTTGGGCCCAGAGTCATCATGAGTTTGTAATGGAGATTTTGGGGAGAGCAAAACGACTACAACTGCATAGAATTGGATGCAGTCTGTTATACTCTGATGTTTTCAACAAAAATGGAAGGAGCAAATTGGTTGAGTTGCATTAAATAGACATAGGTTAGAATGTGTAGTCGATTTTAAAAGGGTTCATAAGACTCCCACAACATAAGACCCAGTTGTGCAGTCTTTACTCTGGCAAAATTTCCTTTTTATACCATGGAAAGCTTTCTTAAATACAATATCTAGAGAATTTGAGTGCTGGATATTCGCTTTTCTTTTAAAGTTATTTTTGGAAATTTGACACATATAAGGTAGACGTGAATCAAAACTTACCTTAAAGTGCTGAGATAAAAGGTTTCCACTAAATTCTGTCTTGGTAATGTAATAATATGCTATCACATTAGAATCCTTGTCAAAGTAAGGTGTCATGTTTTTGTAAAAGGCAGCATTTATCAAAAAATGTTTTCATTGCTAGAAAAGAGGTGTCACTATTGTTATACTTTAGCCTTTAATTGTTCTCTTACTTTGTCTTAGCCCTGAACAGTCTCTTTACAGGAGTGGATCATATCTTAATATTTTTTATGTATATATAAACTGAGTTTTTTAAAAATAATTTTATATCACATCTGTTTTTACTGCATGTTGCTGCCTGTCTCTAGAGGCATACAGCATTTTTATTTTCAAGTAAATTTATATTAGTTACAGTCTCCAGCTGTTTTAGATATAGGATCATTTCCTGTTGGTACAGTTTCCAGGACAATTCCCTTTTTTTCTTCTCAGAAGAATGAGAAATTTAATTTAACAAAGACATCCTATAATTGCCTTTGTATCTAGCAAGGTATCTAGCAATCTAAATATTTTATTTTATTTAAAACATCTGTCTACATAATATCATATGACTATACAAGCCTATATCAACCTTCTGAAAGACAGCTGCTGCCACTTTTATTTAATTTATAAGAGACCAACAAAATTGCTCCTTAAGATAAAGCCCGTCTGCCACTGAGTCATATATAAAAAAAAATTGCAAGATGAAAATTGCTTGCATTTACAGTTCTTGTTAAACTAATCTAGGTCTTTTTCAAATTTAGAAGCATCATTTCTCTTTTTCCCTCTGCCTCCACCCCAAAAATCACTATGGAAACATAGGAGCTTTACATATACATTTTTTAGAAGCTCATTTTATTAAGATTGAAGGTACATTTCTTTTTAACATGAAATGCAAACTAGAGTCACATCTTAATTGCTCACTTGTGGGATCTATTTATCTTCTGCTATCTTCATTTTCACAAACATTTGGTGCAAATTGTACTGGTCAGAATTTCCATGCAGTTTTCAGAAAATGTATAGGGGAAGTGATAATGTCAATATACATCTATATCTGTTTTGTGTTACTAAGCTTTGTTTGCAGTGATTCCTTTGTGTAAACTGTTTCTTTGTAGGAAGCAACTCATACTGACAATGAAATGTTTAATAGATAGTATCAAATTAGGTGCAGCAGCCGTCCTAGAAATACAGACATAGGCATTCTACAATATGTCTAAATAAGACAAGTTTACCTTTTCCAGGGAAGTAATCAAAATACTTCTTTTTGGAGAACTAAGAGTATGAAAGGAAAATGTTTATGGTTCCCTACTGGCACACAGTTATGATTGACAGGAAAAACCAACATGTATGCCACATGAGACATCTTGTTCAGGAACTTTCAGGAGGGTAGTAAATTGGTGCTGGCACAAACACAAAAAAAACAAAATGACTTGATTCAGCAGTTTTCAATTCCAAATCCCCAAGCTCCAAAGAAAGAAGTAAATATTCATCAAATGATCAAAATTTATATTGATTTTTATTCTGCATTAGCAGCTCAAAGTCAAGATTCTTGACAGGGTGGATGTCGGTTTGAATGATTCTCTTTGAAATAAGGATACAGGCACTGGGCTGAGTGCTACCGTGCATTCCTGAACCATAGGAAAAGCCTATTAGAACCCTAGGAAGCTAAATTTTTTAGAGAATGGTATAAAGGCTTGCTTGTTCTATAGTGTTTTGATAACTAAATCGTTGTTATTAGTATGTAAAGCAATTCTTGTTGTTTCTACTTTACTCCATCCTTTCCATTATCATCTAGACAACTTTCCTATAAACTTCAAACAGAACTGTAGTTGACGTACCACAGTAACGGAGTTAGTATCAGTGCTTCCCAGAGTAAGTGTATTTTAGAGTGAAGTGCTAGTCTGGCAGGGCGCAGGAAGCGAAGACTGTATCTTCATATTATACATCTTTAATTTTGCAGTTTCTGCCAGGGAGTAAATAAAGATCTTGGGGGAGGCGGTGGGGGAAGGAGGGTGGAAATCCAGGGGAAGAGGATGTGAGCATGAATGCAGCAGTGAAACGCAAACTTCATGACTGTGATTACTGAGCTGTGAGATTTAATGAGAAGGCCTGTATTAGAGTGAAGTAGAAAATCATAACCATCACCTCTAGTCTATAGGAGTATAATTGGATCTCAACCCCCAGCAAAAAGTAAATAAATGAGTTAGTGACATTTTTAACAAACTTAAATATGTTGAAAATAAAAGGGGAAGTTGTCTCCATTACTGTACTGTTGCAATATACTTGTAGTTTTTGTGTGTTGTTTTTGTTTTTTTTTTTTTTTTTTTTGTTTTGTTAAGTATCTCAGCTTGCATTAAAATGAGATTCATTGTTATAAAGTAGAAGAAGAGAATAGGAAGTGTGTGTTTGGGGGGTGGGGGTAAATAAAAAGCAAAATGAGGCTAAAATACTGTAACTGTCAAAGTGTTAACAAATTTCCCAAATGTCCTAGGTGCTTACAATTCAGCAAACATCTTTAACAGCAGAGCTTTAAAATTAAATTTTACAAACATTATGGGTAATGCTTTAATATTATGCAAATTGCAATGAAGTCAGTAGCGGCAAAGCTGACCTCTCAGCAATACAAATATTTTATGTTTAAAACAGTTATCTTTTTACAGTTCCCTCTACCTCAGTAGGTGTCAGGTGCTTCAAGAGGCTCCTCATCTGAGGATCATAAACAAACTCAAACGAGCAGCAGTCGGTGCTTGCTTTTTATACACAGCAAGGTAACTGTATGTATCAACATATTAAGCTGTATGTTTTGCTGTTGCTACAGTCTTTATGATTTCCAGTCTTTACTAGTATTTTTTGAAACTTTCACAAATTACTTTGCAAATTTTCAGTTTTGATTTTTTTCTCAAAAACATATATACACATACACATATATATGTTTATCACATGTATTTGGATAGGAAATGTAATGTATGGAGAAAAGTACTAAGCTTGCATTTCCTGTTTTTTGTTAAGTACATTAATTAAGTATTTAAATAAGTAGGTTTTATCCACCTTCATAGTCTGCTTGTTCTTACTTAATCTTGCAGGGAAAATGGAGTCCTGTGTTCATACCTGCACAACTTGGTATCAATAGTAGTTCAATATGTAAAAAGTCAGAAAAATGTTATAATCATTTCTCCCTGTAAGAGGAGAAAAAGTGATCTTAATTTAAAAAAAAAATATATATATATATATAGTAGAGTAAGAAAACATTCCTATCTCTAGGGGTAATATAACACCAAATAGGTGTATGTTCTAGGCGTGGAAAGAATCTCCTTCAATTCAGAACAAGTCAAATAAACATTCAGTGAGAATCTTTGAGGTACACTCTATTTAGGAGTTTGGACTTGAAAAGGTTTGACACTACTGAGCCTCTCAAAATATTTGACTCAACATATTGAATCAAAAGGAGATTTTAGCTTGCAATTTCTACAATTTTGTATATGTTAGTATGTACAGGAGACTGTGGAACAAGCTGTTAAAAGAAATTTTTGTAATGATTAATTTAATAAATATGAAACATTTGTCAAGCATATAAAAGTTTAAAATAGAGCTACTTGGAAAAAATCAAACTATTTATGCACTACTTAAAATAATTACTATGTAACATGCTCACAAATGATGCAGTGTAACATTTAATACTTTAATACAGCATCATCTTACTAGTCATTTTTGCATTTTTTGTAGGTTCCTTTCAGCATGATAAATAACAGAATTGTGCAAAATTCTCAGTTCATGAGAAGCTATCAAAACATAAAACAGGAATACTATTACAATATGGTCAAAGTAATTAAAAGTCAATGTGTATTACCAAAGTAAATTCAGATTCATGCACTGTAAGTTTAAAGAAGTAAATAATTACCTTATATTTACTTCAAAATGAGATTTTTGATGTAATAATTTCAAGTATCTTGGAAGGCAATTTCTACAAATAAGTCATCAGAATTCACTTCACTATAAGTCAGTACAGCTCCCAGTGGTGAGAAGAGATTCCTCCAAAATATGCATAAGTAGACCTCTGAGCAAAATTTCCAAGAAATTTTTTTTTATATTAGCATAGTCATACCTTCCTGGGAAGTGTTGGGTAGTTTTCTCTAGGAGGTATTGGTTTTGCAAGAACTGCCCTCCATCATTTTTAGAAATGTTCACGCCCATCACCATAGGGATGGCCAAGAAAGGTACACGATCACTCCAGTTTCTCCTGCATGCATTCACTGTATCTTCAACCTTAAGAGCATGGCCATTTGGAATGCCCAGACCTACAGATCTAGTTAGGTGCATGGCCTGTAGATGTGTTTTGGTACCCCAACCTGTTAGGGAAGCATGACTTAGAAATATCAGTGCTTTGCGTGACAGGCAGACTCTTTACAATCTCTTTTTAAGCCACTTCATTGTTCTAAAAGTGCAAACAGACGGAATGGTAGGAACAATCAGAACTGTGCAAATAATGGAGGTTTTAATTAAGTAAGATTAAATTTACAATTTTAGCACATTGAGGAAAGACTTTCTACATCTGACTTGTGTTTCTTCTTCCTGACTACTTGGGGATCTTGAGGCTAGCCTGGAAAGGTGTCCAACCTTGTGTTTAAATACAGCATATCTGTTTTCTGACCTACTGAAACAAATTGTTTTCTCTGCCAGACTGGAAAGAAACCAAGGCAGAAGATTGTATTGCTAAATTTCTACTTTAATTGGACAAATTCTTCAGGGTTTGTGGGAGTGGAACTGTTGGGTCTTGCTATTCTGGTGGCATTCCAAGAAGTGTCACTGAAGAAGGCTTGAAGGCATGTGGCAGTTTTGATGAAATGCACTCTAAACATTACATTGATGCATTCAGCTGGATCTGAATCTTTGTTAATTTGTGTATTCTGCCTGATTTTAGCAAGCACTGTTCTGTCATCCCAGCCTTCTCTGTGTGAGCTTCCCTGTCGGAGCAAACCTGTTCTCCACCTCGTCCCTGATTATTACAAACCCTTCTTTTGTATCCTGCCAGTCACTTGCTAGTTCTTCAGGCTGGAGATGAAGACCTGCAAGACAAAAGTAGCAAAAGATACTACCCATTGTTCAATTTTCATTCTTAGGAGGATTTTTTTTTCACCTCACAATTCTGGGACGCTATTGTCGAAACTATTCACAATCCTGGAAGTCTCTGGAGAGGTTACTTCTTTCATACTTTCCTTCAATATTTTTTGGTGTTTGTGATAAAGGGAACTACTCTGGATCAACAGCTGAGATCTGTGTGATGCACAGGGCATGCCACACTCCTGTAGAGTATTTAATTTTACACAGAACAGAACCAAAGGCAGAGGGGCGGTCAGGAATTAGGCATCAGAGGTCCAGATTTTAAATTAACAGCATGACAGGACACCTCCATGGATTTGGTCAGACAATGCTGCTGAGGCCATGCTACTGATTGCATTTGCACTCCACAGTCCTGAAGTCATAGGTCATATTCCTAATCTTTACAATAAAATAGCAAAAAAACGGTGTAAATCTGAAAGCCAAGGGAAACCCTCCAAAAATGTATTGCTGTTATGTACTGGCTTTTTTTTTTCTTGATGTTCTTTCTGATGGATCTGGGAACTGCCTGAGAAGGCAGTCCTGTCTTGCTGCAACAGCACCCTATTCTATCTAAAATTTCATTTTATGGCTTCTCTGGACAGGCTTAAAATTCACTGTGCTGTTACTGCTGTTACTTAAACTCCACAATGAGTTTAAGTACCTTGATAAGTAAGAATGTTGTTGCCTTGTACTTTTTCTTTTTCTGTGTGGAAGTTTCACATTGTTGTGATGGTTTTAGTACATTGAAAAATATAGTGATAAAGTTATTACTGATATAAAAGCATTTCTGAGATTTATGATGATAAAAACACTTTGCTAAGATTTTAACTAGTAACAAGCATGCCCTGATTAACAGAATTAATTTCCTGCATGATCAAAACACAGTGTGTCCTTTGTAATAGGACTATCAGATGTTCAGCTCTCAGTAAACACAGTTTACAATATAGGATTATTTTTTAATCTGATTCAGTCCTGAAGAGAGCGTGCAAGATGAAGGATGCGAAAGGCGGGGGAGTCAACAGCAGAAAGGGTAACAGACTAAGAAAGAATTCAACTGCAGCAAGGTCCCTGTTTAGATTTTGCAGAGGAAGGGGGGGGAAGGAAAAAAAAAAAAAAAAGGAAAAGACAGAAGTTACTATACTGCTTCAAGAACAAAACCAAATGCCTGTTATACAATGCTAGTTAAAATACCTGGGTGACTTCTTGGAAGTCCTGCTTCTACCCTAAGTGTTTTCAGTAGCAGCAGAAGACCTGTTGGCTAGCTGCGGGGATGGAGTGGCAGATGATCAGGTCTGTACAGTCTTTGGTCAAACTCTTGCCTGCCAAAGAACTTTTTCTGTCAGCTACATCACCATGGAATATATTTTGAGCTGTGTACTCCTTAAGATCATTTTATTCAGTAGCTACAGACAGAGCCAGGGTCTGTTTCATGTCCTATAATTAGACCTTCTCCACAACTTTTTAATGTGGACAGATAGCCAGAATGCTATGACAGAAAACAGAAAAAAATGCTTGAAAGTAGCATTTAGGTGGTCATATCTGTGCAGTGATCAACTTAATTCTGGTAAGGAATTATTCCCAATTCTATCTGTGGATATAAATTACAAGGAAATAAAGTGTGCCAAGCTGGGATGTGCATCCTTTTACAATGACGCAGCTGAGTTTGTACTTCTATAAAATATAAATACAGATGAGCCTTCTAAGTCTACGTGCTGCATAATGCCATCTGACCACCTCCCTTTTTGGAGAAGCTCGAACTTGTGCTTTAATTTGAGACAATATTTTTATCCAGCTTACGTTCAACCAATGGCAGAAAAATTAAATTATGCCTGTATTTCATATGTAATTCTATAGTAATTACAGTGTAATGTACAAGTAGTATAGCTTTTTCTACTTTTTCATAGAGTCACATGAATATGGTATGATTTGTATATTTAAAACAAAATAGTTTGCTTCATAATGTAATGTAGTTCATAACAAAAGACTTGTGATCCCTAGGAACCAGTGTTTGAAAATACTTTCCTTTCCACACAAATTCAGAGATATTTTTTCTAGTGCATTCCAATATAAAAATTGTTTACAGCACAACAACACAACACTGAGTTCTTATCTCCAATTTACATTGGTGTAAATTTTGAGTCTCTCATTTGACACTCTTTATATAATATAACCTTTCAATCTCCTTCCTCCCACAGTAACAGCCATTATCCCATGTCTTGTCTTTCTCCACTTCAAAATAAGGTCATTCTAACATGTAGGTCTAACAAGAAATACAATGTGTTTTCATTGATTGGTATGGTCTCTGATTACCCCTTCGTGTTATATAGTGATCTGTATAGCAAAGGACATTCTGTGCTGTCATGCAAAGCCAGTCTTAAAGAATAGAGCCTGTACCTCAGGCTCCCTCGGTTTATTTATAAGCTCTTGCTTTTTAGAAAATAAGCTCTCTGAAGATAGCCTTGAAAATATTTGCTGTTATTAACCCATCACTAGATCTGAATATTTGGCATGCGTGTAGAAAATTTTCACTGTTTTTCCCACAGACTACTGTTTTTTCATAGTCTTATTCAGAGGTTGGATCCTCCAGGCTCAAAAAAATCAGAGCATTTTGTCATTTGATTATTGGAAATATCTCAGGTTAATTTACAACTGAATATTGCAAACTCATTCCTTCTTGGTAGGACAGGGACTGTTAGAGAGTCTGTGTAACCAAACCACCACCAGCATCTTTGTGATTATGTCTTTATCGCTAAAACGGTCACTTATAGGAGGACCATGAAGTGGAAAACAACTGCTGAGTATCTTCCTCCCGTTCTTCCTCCCGTTCTTCCTCCCGTTCTTCCTTTTCTTCCTTTTCTGACATGTTCAGTCTTCCACTTCTGCATTCAGGTATTAAGATTAAAAGAATGATTGCCTCCCATTCAATTTCTGTTACATATATTTGGAATGACGCATATCTTAGCAGGCTTTCTTAGGATTTGCTAGACATCCACATCCATAGTGGTGTGTTTGTGATAGAGATTACATTCTTAGAGTTGTCTTAAGTACCATGAAAACGTATGTAGGGCAATCTGAAAATGCACTCTCAAAACAAGCTAGAGGGTAAAACAAGTAGCTGTGCTATCTTTGGTTAGCAATTAATAAAGATGCTACTGTTATTGTGCCAGAATACTGCAAGACTGGTCCTTCATTATCATTAAAGATTTTAAGATGAAAATAAACTGCTGTAGATTTATTGCATATGTGCAGTGTACTATTTTCTAGATTGTGCCTTGTGCCTGTTAGTTCAGCTTCTGCAGAATGTAGCTTTTTGAGACTTAAACTGATCAATACCTACTTGAGGTCTTCAAAGCCTCTTTGGATTTGCAGTTGTTATCAGTAGAACAGGGACAAAAAAATGCTTGAGTACAACAGTGAGATGGATGAATTCATACAGACAAGAAATCAGAGAGATCCATCTGAAACTCTACACTGCCTGAGTTTGAGTTGCTGTAGGTATTTGCAATAGTTGAAGACAGCAAATGGGTTTAAAAACAAAGATAGTTGTTTTATAGAGAGATCATATTTCTGAGGTACAAGAACTGGGACAAAATTGCTTGTATTCAGGATTCATAGCGTATGATGTTAATGGAGTTCATAATCCTCAGTAGAACAGGGCCTTGTATCTGTGAAGAAGAAATAATGGATACTCATTCATCCCTATCCAGATAGTTACTTACTCTTTCCGTCCTGTACTTTCTTTCTCCCATTATTCTATTTCATCCTCCATTTTATTCTGTTATTTTTCATAGTGATTAAAGTTTTTACCTATTTACAAACATTTTTGCAAATGAAGAGATTGAAAGATCTGTGAAAAGGTGCTTGCTTTATTTTTCCCCTTTTCTTTTAAAATACAGAGGAAATTATAGGGGGGAATTTAGAAAATGCCAAAAAATAAATTTATCTCAGCTATTGAGATAGTTGTGCTATTTGAGAAATAGCATGTGTTTGATTAGGGCTGAGTTTAAATTTGTATACGGGAGGTTCCTGAGTCTAGGCTCCATGTGAATTTCCTCCTTTTGGACTACTTAGGGGAAGTGTCGGGTTTTATTTTGTCTACATAATCTAAAAAACAGAAAAAAAAAAAAACATAGGAAAAAAGCAAGCAATATAATTACTTATGTCCATTTCCAAGTACATCTTGAAAATCAGGGAAATTATTTGCTTTAAATTATCCAGAAGGTTTCAATTCTAGTCTTAAAACAGTCATGGAAGATTATTTTTTTTTTAAGGTAGTTGTTTTGGAAAGTTACCAGTCATTCACAGTAGGGCTTTAGACTGAAGGTCATAAAGGTCATGAAGGTCATGTCAACCATAACTAAAATGAAAACAACCAGTGAATAAGTCCTTTCTGGTAAGAATAAATTAAAAGAGAAAATTCATAGCCTTATGTGGACAGTACAAAATACTCAGCCAAAAGATTATCCTTGCTAGTGAAGAATCCTTCCAAAAAAGAAGTTCAGTCAGGTTCCGTGTAGGGAACGGAATTGTTTATCACCTTACAGGAAAATGTACTTGGAGGAAGAACGGGAACAGAATTGTTTATCACCTTAAAGGAAAATGTACTTGGAGGTAGAACGGGAACAGGAAGGTGATGACGTTTATTGCTTCTTTTGGTCATTTCTGAGTTGTATAAGCAGCAGTTTTAATTATAGTTTCTGAAAATAGTGTGTTTTACAGCTCTTTCTAACCCTAGCAGTCTACTCTAACTGACTGGACAGTCCCAGCTAGTTTTGTATGCAAGTAATGCTTCTTCATTGGTAACCACTGTTTTGGACTAGGTATGAAAACTTTGTATTTCACTTATGTATGCATTAAAAGACATGAATGGTTTACTTGGGATTTTTATCTGCTATCTCCTTGGAAATTTTGCTAGTTTTTCTTTTATTAATTTCTCAAAAACATATTGGGATTTACTGCCAAACATAATGAATTTCACTGTAAGAAGCAACAGGGAGAGAAAGCTGTGTTTGAAAGAAAAATTTGAAAAGGAAGTGGAATTTCCAAATCAGCTATATTATTACTCAGCAAAAATTGCATCAATGCTAAAGCAAGACATATGCAAACATACATAACTGTTATTGCCACATTTGAACCTTCTTTCAGACTTTCTCCTCTGCCATTCTTCAGTGCCTACTTCCCTTCACTTGCCTACGTTTTCCTTAGTCTGGGTTTTGCACATTTTCCTTCTCCACTGTAGCCCTTTCCCTGCTTTCTCTTTAGAGCTGCCATTCTTCCACAGGCTGGTAACTCTGTCATGCTGTCAGCAACCAAGCCAACTCTTCACTTCCCTGCCTGCAGCAATAGAAAATGCAGGAGTCCTTACACAGAATTTCCTCCATGTTTGTTGCGTTTACTTGCCATAGTACCAAATAGTTAAGCAGGCCTTCTCTTCCTAATAGAAATGAGTATGTAGTTACACCTACAGTAGCAGTTCTTGAAGCATTATCAGAATTTGTAATGTGTTTTTCTTTCACTGACGCATATTAAAAGAAAACAATAGCATATTGGTCCCAAAGTGCTTTTGAACTTACTCTACCCTCTGTTCTCTTCCCCATTCCTAGGGGCAAGTGTGGCACACAGCAGATTTCATCCTCTTATCATCTGGTTCTCTGAGCCCCAGAATCAAACTGATCAACACAGCTGCAATAAATAAAGTGACTTTTCAATAAGTTATGATGCCAAATATTATTCAACATTCTTCTGGCCAGGCACAGAGTTTGATGGAAAACAGCACTAACTTATTGCCTTTATCTTTGCAATCAAAATTGCTGAGTAATCATGGACACCAGTTACGGGAAAGCAGAATGTGAATAATGCCAATTTGCTTGTTTTTGTTTACACTTACTATTTAAAACAAAAGTGCCTACAACAATATGGTTTTCATTAATTATGAAGCACAGGCAATGTGTTAAAAAGATCAGTCTTCAAGCCTTTAAGAAATGTTAATTTATATATGTATCTACCTGTTCTGTCGTAGTGCGTCATTTCTAATATCTTTTTCATTAACATCCAGACATCTTAATGCAACATTTGATTGGATATACATCTAATGGAATATCTAGCACATTCCATAGTAGTTACCTGAATACTTCAGTTCTAGCATTTGGGAATGCGCTGTACTCTGACTTACTCATTCAGCCTTTTTGACTATAATGCAAAGAGAAAAATGATGGTGTGAATACTCCTCTATGTTAAAATTGTTGCAATCCAAAAGTAGCTGTTTTAAATGCATTCTTTCTGAATAATAAAAAAAAAAAGTTATATTGTTTTTTCTTTTTGTTTTCTTTCTCTAGGCTGAGGTTCAGCTATGCTATCTGGAAGCACAAAGAGATGCTGTTGAACAGATGTCCTTAAAGCTGTACAGTGAGCAGTACAACAGTAGTAGCAAGCGAAAGGAAGAGTTTGCTGATATGTCAAAAGTTCACACAGTGGGAAGTAATGGGTAGGGAACTATTCTTTTTGTTGTTTTATTCTCACTGATCTGTATTTTTTTTTTACATGATATACTTCTTGCTTCTAGTTAACTGGGATTTTTCTTCCTGGGTCAAGAAGCAAGGGAAAACTCTCTCTATATATTTATTTTTCATATATTAATGCAAAAATTAAAGAGTTCTGGATAATTGATCCAAATCATGGTTTGTTCATAGGACTACCTAACATTATCTAACAGCAATCCATTATTTCGATTAAAAATAAATGTAACATCCTTTCATTTCAAGCTTTTCTCCTGTAATGTCTTCATGTCTTTTGATTTCTTATCATCTTCCAAGGAAATGTCTTTATAACTTGTTAACACCACTGTAAGACAATTCTCTGTAATCATTATTTTACTAGTGACTAGGAAAGTTGAACATGAAGCTTTACATATATATAAAAGTATATATATATATATATACACACACATATATGTAAGTGAACTTATAGTTTCCAGTTTAAGCATACCAGTTTTGTTCATACAGAAAGCTGCAATTTAAACTGTTTTCACTTGATTTGGTCATCTCAGTCTGACTTTTAATAAATGTAAACACACGTACTATATATGTAAGTGCCTATATGTATACATATACATATAAAAGCACCCTTTCTTGACAATTTGAGCAAAGAATCTTGGATGAATTAATCACTGAAATGAAGTCTTGAATGGTTGCCCCTCCCTTTTTCACAAAAAAGAAAAATTTTTGTAGTTCTGGTTTGAGACTTTTTCTTGAAGGCCTTTTGAAAACCATATCTGCTAACTGATAGCTCCTCTAAATGTACATAAGAACATACCTATGAGTTAATAATAGTATGGGGTAAAAGCAGTTCAAAGGAGCTGACTAGTGCTCATTGTTTGGGCACATACTTATTTGGATACAAGTTTTCTAGTAACCAGAAAATTCAATAGAAGATTTACCTTCAATTTTGCATGCAAGGAAAGTAACTGACCAAGGTGCTCTTTATCCCCATAACTTCCTTTTTCAATTGTTAACTCAATGTTAAGGTCTTGGAAACACAGTTTTATGAAATTACCAACTGTAAAGATAAATGAGCCTTGTAAACATCCCCTCTTATTATACGGAAAGATGACTGTTTTAGAAAAGTTGATGTGGGCTAATTATGTAGGATTACTGAGATCTTGATTACATATGCAGAAATCTGTCAGATTCTCAAACACGCTAGTTGCAGCTATTGCCAACCATAAAAATAATTTGTTCAGAATTGGTGTGTATATGTATATAAATGTGCACTGGGGGCTAAATGTTCAAAAACAGCTTCTAATTTTGCAGCCGGAGTTGAATGTGATCGAGACTTAAGGTTGGAATTTTGTGGGGGACATAACACAGTAAGACAATAAGAGACATTTGATTTTATTGAGGATAGGGGCTATAAAGCTTTAAGCCTCATGGAAAAATCCAGTCTGTAATTCTGCGTATCATATGTGTAAAGCAGATAGTGAAGCTCTTAGCTGCATTCATTTGCACTCGTAATGCTTTTTACTAGCAAAGGTGATCTACTGGTGTTCCCTGTTTCTGTGCTGTGGCCACCTTTCTGGGCCCTTACGACCATCTCAGCACTTACAGGCTCAACAGTAGCTTAAGGGCCCAAAAGACAGGAGGGAGATAGATACAATACCACATATTCAGCTGTTACAGAAAACATGGTGGGCTGAATTCAAATGGAAAACTTCTATTTGAACCAGTCTGAGGTATTGTATTGAACACAACAGACATGCCTTTAAGCTACAGATATATGGCTTTGAAAGTAGGGTTTATTCAGTATTTCCCTACTGCATAAAAACTGTGGACAGAAATTCTATAGTAGGATGAGCGAGCCTCTGTGGTAGGAGGACTGAGATCTCTACAGAGAAGGGGCAATTCAGGTAACTGGGAAAATTAGGGTATCCATTAGCTGTTGTGACCAGCTGGCCTAGGAGAAAGAAGAGTGCCTACAGGGAGGACAAGAATTACTGTAGATGGAGAATTGTTTATATAGTGAGGGGAAAGATTTAGGAGGTGACTTTGTGCAGGAAACAGCTAAACTGAGATAGGTAAGGTAGTATTGGCAGAATAGGGTGATGCCAGTTACTGAGTAAAGAAAGATTTCCTGCAGAGCGTGGATGTTACAATGACAATAGAGAGGATGTGTGTATGGAATATAACACAATTTTAAAGCTGTTAAGGCCAGAATTTTGATTTCTCCTATATCCTCCTAATAAAAACATATGTATGGAAAGGAGTTCCAAAATATGTTGACCCAGAAACTTGAAAGAACTTTTTGTCTGGCTGAAATTTTTTGGCAGGCATATCACTATGTTTACTGTATTTCTAAATACCATGTGAGTTATGCCATCAAAGAAATAATACAAACTGGAATCGTATGTTAAACATGGGGAAAAAGGCTGATGGAAATAGCTTCACATTCCTTTTTATTTATTAATGCCACAGACAAGCTGGTTTTCTCATGAGAAAGGTGCTCATGAATTTTCATTCAAAATAATAAATTGATGTCCACATTTTAAGAAATATGTTTAGGGTTCAAGGGATTAGACATGCAACTCTGCATATCTGATTCCCTGTTTACCAAGATAAAATATACTTCTTAATGTCATTTCAGTTATTATGTAGCTAATGATTTTAGCTTATTAACCAACAAACCTATATTAAGGAAGCTGTCCTTTAACTAACATTGTAGCCTTCTTGTTGTCAATTTTTTTTTTTTTTTTAGTAAACTGATGACCTAATTTATGGTGGTGGTTTTTTTTGGGTTTTTGTTGTTGTTGTTGTTGTTTTTTAGCAATCAGTGGGTTTGGATAATCTACCAAAATTAGATCTTTTCTATAGTTCTTGCATCTGTAACACAGATACAATATTTCAGAAGTTATGCTTTCCTTAATTCTGCCTGTGGCAATATGAAAACAGATCTGCTAAGCCCAGAAAAAAAATAGATTCTCAATATAGAAGAAATATTCAATATACCACAGAAATACTGACAGGTACATTTTAATCTTAACCTGTCACTGATCCTCCGTTTGTTGGATTTTCTGAATATCTTTTTAGCACCTTAATAACATATCTTTTTCCAAATAATAATTTGATAGTAATCAGTATTTTCCATTTAGATGTACGACATTCATTTTAAAAACAAAGCATTTCTTTGAAAAACATCAGAGTTATTTCAGAACTATTAAAAATATTGCAATCATTATTATTGTTATTATTATTTTAAATATAGATGATGCTTTTTAGCCTGACTTCACTATCTTCAAGCTCAGGAAAATAACTGCCATAGATAGTTTGCTTAAAAACAGTCCTAGTTAACTTTATTTTACTGCCTCCCCCCCATCCTCCCCCNAGGAAGAGGAACAGGATCTAGACTATGGGAAAAAAGAAATCCTTGTTACAATTTGCATCCCTTCTTGGGCTTTTTCCAATTAATCCTGTTTCTCTCACTCTTTATTTTGGTTTGAGATGCTGTTTAGAACATTAGCTAGAAATCAAACTGTCCAGCTATTTCATAGTGCTTATTTGGGTTTTGTAAAGGTCAGGGGAAAGTGCTTTTGTGTGTCTTTAAAGGATCAATTCATTCTCTTACACCAATAAATCGACAAATTTGGACTGTAACCAAGATGTGGGTCTATAGATACAAAGCAGGTGTTTGGATCCAGCATGTGTTCTGCACATTATAGTGAAATCCCTGTCCACTTCCTGGTGCAGTCTCCGAAGGCATCCCGTCCTATTCTGGCAGCAGAAGGCCATGAACATTGGATGTAGGCTTTGATTCAGTCAGCTTCATATCTGAATTTAATATTTTAGTGGTGAGTGAAAACTGACCAAGTCCAACTGAATCAGTACCAATTTACATGAGATGAAATCAAGCCTCTTATATCATAAAACATATGTTTTAATAATTGCTTGTCAGTTTTATGACAGTGGGTAATACTTGGATAGGACAGAAGGGGAATAAAGGAGCACTAGATACTGAAGCTGCAGAATGGTTATACAGTTTTCAGAGGAAGGGATGAAGATTCAGTATCACTGCAAATATGGTATTCAAAATGGAGCTTAGTCTTATTTTAGTTACAAAATGGTATCTGAGACAAATGGCTCCTGAAAGAGGAGTAAAAGTACACTATGTGGAGTGGGTTAAACTAGAGAGTTAGTTCACAAGGAGGAATCAATACTTGTGCATTATACAAGACTTCCTTTGTTGTCAGCTCATTGAAAATATTACCATAGAGCTTGCTTCCTTCCCTCCCTCCTTCCCTCCCTCCTTCCTTCCCTCCTTCCTTCCCTCCTTCCNCCTTCCTTCCTTTCCCTTCCCTTCCTTCCTTTCCCTTCCCTTCCTTCCTTTCCCTTCCCTTCCTTCCTTTCCCTTCCCTTCCTTCCTTTCCCTTCCCTTCCTTCCTTTCCCTTCCCTTCCTTCCTTTCCCTTCCCTTCCTTCCTTTTCTTTCTTTCTTTCTGAAAGACAGGTCTACTTGTCACAACTTTATCTATAATCTTTCAAAATTACCATGCACATGGTACTCTAGTTAATAACAACTGAAACTGTGATTGTATTAATAACATTAAAAACACGTTTAGTTTATTGTTTCTCTGTTGAAATACTGCTAATTTTTTTAATGGTGTTGCTAAAGATGCAGAAAGCTAAAAAAGGTTTTTAATAACTGGGGAAATTAGCTTTAGTGGAATGTGTACTTTGTTTGATCAATATGTTTTTTTTGATACTACTGACAAGGCTTTTGTTAGTTCCAATTTTGGAGGTTTGAAGATCCCTTTTCAAGGGGTATTTTTTTGACGAATGTGCAGTTTTTAGTATGTACCTTCTGTCTTGTACCATGGTGTTTTAGAAGAAGCTATGCTTTACTTATTCACTGGGCTTTCAATAGAGAATCACATTAATCCTTTTAAGCTCCTTATTCTAATGATTTATTTTGTTGAAAACCGTAGTGATCCTCCTTTGAATTTTAATGATTGCTGGCTATTCAAGGATTCATTGTTTTGACTTCCTGTCCTTACCTTTGTTTCTTACATGTCTGTAGGGAACACCTGTCTAATACTGTATCTGGCCTTAGTTCTCACTGGCTTACCATATTCACTCAAGCCTATCTTAAGGCGTTAAGTTGAAATGCTAGCTACTCATCCATGAAAATAAATGTAGGATATTTACAGAGATAGGCAGATAGACAGCAGAAGGATAGCTGAATGGATTGAGACATTTTTCTATGAAAATAACATTTTTATATGAATTATATCAAGATGGTTGCAAAGTTTGCTCAATATAAAGTCAGCACTTTAAAAACCATTAATCAACACTATCTATGGGGGATTTCTATTTCAGAAATTTTGAAGCAAATGCAGTATGCCAACAGTTGTCAGGATTTGGCATCAGCCGCTGAATTTAGGTCATGGCACTGGCTTAAATTGGATTTCAGTTTTCATTTTCCTCCACTCTGTATAAATACAGAATGTCTCTTTAGAAATATAACTAGGAACATCATGAGTTTTCAAGAATATATTATTCTAATACAAGATTTTAACAACTACACCGTATTTATGCATAATACATTTTGTTCCTTATCTACAGCCTTTTGGACTTTGATTCAGAATACCAGGAGCTCTGGGATTGGCTGATTGACATGGAATCCATCGTGATGGACAGCCATGACCTGATGATGTCAGAGGAGCAGCAGCAGCATCTTTACAAGGTTAGCGCTACCGTTACTGCCTTTACCTAGCTATAGAAGATCTGATTAGCTTGACAAGTCTTTCTCTCACAGGATATCGCTGCGTTCATTGTATGTATCATGGTGTCTATTAGAATTCCCTTCCCTGTCCCCAACCTCATTTCCATCCCCTGTGCGCTGACAGGCTGCACCGACATCATAATTGCAAGAAAGTTCCCTTTATCACATTCTATTTGGTGTAATTCTATAGAAGGACAAAGATTTGTCTTCAAGATGAATAGAAATAAATGAAACTGCATTAATAAATAGACTGAAACAAAATGAAGGAAAAAATGAAATGGTAGCATTTAACAAAATGTGTTTTGATTGGAGCTTTCAGCTGGATTTTTATCCACCTTTCAGACCTCTTCTGGGAAGAAAGAAATTTGCCTTGATTTTGGTTTGCTGCTGCCAGAATACAGGACTCTTCCAATTTAATTGTTATTAGTTATGCACAAAGCAGACGTTGTCATGTTAAGTCATCACACTTGTGATCTCAGCAGAATGATTGTGGACTTGCATATTGATTATAGAGTCTTTGTATATATATAAAAGATGTGTATATGTGTATATATATACACACACAGTCACGCACACACGGTTTCTTATATTTCTTATGGTAGCCTTAGCCCAGAAGCTTTGTCACTTCTTTCAGGTAGCGAGTACTTTTAGGAAGTTGCCCAAAATGCATGATTTGGTCCTAAAACTGTTTCAAGCTTCACCGTGTGTCTGAGAAGCTGTAGTCCACAGGTATGAGGGGCAGTGGGGAAAAGAAAGGAGGGGCTTTTGACAGAAATATCAGGCTGCAGTAAATCTTCCTCATTTAGGCAATTTTTATTGGAGTAATTCTGACAGTTGTCATCCTTGAATTGCTTTGAGCATATGGCATATTTCAAAGAGCAGATTGTGAATCATAAAAAATAAAATTAATAACTAACCACAGAATCAGCAACAGTATAATGACAAGAAACAACTACCCTCTAGCTTTTTTTTATTTCTTATCGAATAAATGGTACATTCAAGGTCAAATAGAAGTTGTTTTCTTTCTTCTATGATTGCACGATTTGATAATTTATTAAATATAATTTAGTTTTTCTTGCTTTGGCGTCCTATTTTCTTGATGGCGTTCTTGCATTTTTTTTTCTCTCTAATTTTAGTCCTTTTATTTAAAATACCCTGTGAAAAAGGGTTGTCAAACAAGTTAAAGTATGTTTAGGAGTGGAAATATGGTTCAAGTCCAAACTATTTTAGGCTGCAAGTTTAATTCAGTAATCTCTATTTCTTGCTTTGTCAATAATTTCTTATTTTCAGTAATGTATTTTTTCTAACTTTCTAAATACTTAATCATACTTAATCATACATTAACAGTCCTGGCCATGTCTAGGCTCAGAAATAAGCAATGCCAGAAATGGGTAAAAAGTTTCTTGCGAGTCTAAAACAGTGTGTTTTGGTAGTGCCTGTCCATATAAGACCAGCTTGTACCATGCCTAATCTAGCTACTAGTTTTAGTTTTATACTAAAAAAAAAAATAATAATAATAATCAATAAACATAAATCAAATTTTAAGAAAAATTCCACCCATTGATATGAAAAGCAACAGAGCTTAAGCAGCCAACCCAAGTATTTTAGGTGCTATTTAGGATACTTCCCTTTCTGATATCCAAATGTAGCCATTAAAATAATTATAGACAGTCAGGCTGGGATAATAATGCATAGTGAGAACAATAAAAGAGGGCAATAATTTATAAATTATTTGGCAGTAGAGTATGGTGGCAAAATGAGAAATATTGTTCATTCAAATTGGGAAATAATAGTCTCTTATTATTACCAAATTCTGTCTTATGATATGTGTGACACTTCTGAAAGCAGAAAGTTTGTGTCAGAGGGGCAGTGTGTTTGCTCTGCGGTTTCCACAGTGAGGGTATCTGCTAGTTAATAGAGCCCCCATCTCAAAAGTACTGGCCACTGCAGAACCACTTGAAGAAGGGTGGAAAGAGACTGCTTACCCTCTCACAATGAATGTTCTGAGTATACCTTTCTAGTGAAAGCAGCAAGCAAATTGTTAAGGGCTGAAGGAAAGACTTAAGCAACTAGAAACGTGCAATTTGGTTAAGAGATGGCTAAGGAATGTCGGTAAACCAGGATGAGTATTTACAGGTAATGTAAAAAGCTTGACTGAATAGCATTAAGATCTATTAGCCTTTCAAAGGAAAAAAAAAATTAAAAACCTCTTAAAGAACTGTTGAAAGCCCCATAATTTCAGACATTTAAAAGTAGACAAAAGAAAACATTAGCAAATGTAATTGAGGGAACAATTCTATCCTAGCAAAAGAGAGGTCAGATAAATCTGTAGGTCTTTATCATCCTTAATTTCAGAGATTCAAGTAACAAAATGAATCATGCCCTCAAAAATGCTGTTAATAGTTTTTTAAAACCAGCCCGGTAAACCTCTCTTGTAATCAATGGTGACACCCTTTTTATTTGGAGGGTCTCATACAGAGTGGTGGATGGTCTAGTGCTTACAGCAATGGGGCACCAGCACTGCTTACACTTCACTGTGAACACAGCCTTTCTACTCTGTAGGGAAAGAAATCTATAAAGAGAAATTCAAGCAGCTATTATATCAGAATACCTCAAAGATGTGGGGTGTTATGAAAACACAGGTCTTGCTTTAGTCATTCTTTATCAGTTACAGCTTCAAACATGAACCTGCTAATTGCACTCTCTGCATTTTGGTGGATTCTCCTAAACCCACAGATCCCTCTTCTCAGTTACTGAGCTGACAAGTAATTGCACCTCTGAGCCAGCTCAGCAAGCTGCCTCTGCCAGGGAACCTGCTGTGGTATCACTATTACCAACAGTAATCATCGCCCCTAAGGAGTCTATGAATGGGAAGGAGCAATGATAAAACAGGTAAATCGGAAGGGAAAAGCATACATTAAAAGAGCATAACATAATATATAAATGCTAAAATTGCATATGGGAAAATAAAATGTATTTTCATGGTTAGACTATTTTCCCAGTACTCTATTTTCAGATTTAATATAGATTTAAGTCAACTCTCAGCTTAATTTTGTTTTGTAATATTCCAGGAGCTTCATGGTTTTTATTAGGATCCTTATTATCTCTCTTTAACTAGGTTGTATTTTGCCCTTAACATAAGAGGAGCAGCACAGCCATTTTTTTTTAAAATTCTGAATATGTATGCTGACTTTCCCTAGATTTCTGAGATTTTAGTGCAAAGACTTGCAAAAATAGAAAACTATTCTTCCTTCATTTTCCACCCTGTGCTCCCCTGCAGCCCTAAATGATTTCAGCTTTACACTCTTAAACTAGCTAATGATTTTGAAAATCAACTAGTGTTTGATGGAATGGCAGCCATAGAATGCACAGCTGACAGTTTATTTGTCCTCTGATGCTGTATCTATTAACTAAGAAAAAACTGAAAGGAGCATTCTCATTTTTTTGGACTCTCACTTCTTTGTACTGTGGTAATAGCTCAGTTTAATGCCAAATGTATCATGTTTATTTCATTTTAATCTACTGCATGTGAGCCTGATCTCATAAGCTCTAAGTACACAGAACTTGCATTGACTTCAGCTGTATTCATATGCTGTTTCTGAAGGATCAAACCCAAAGAATTTAAACTCTGCTAATTAGCCCTTTAGTGGGAACTTGAGTAATTCTCTACCTTGAATGTTCAAAAATGAAGCAAATCGGTATTTACTGGAACTGTGGAGATTAGCAACGAGTATACTAGGCAGAAAAGTTAACGTTAATTCTTCCCATTTCCCTCAGAAGATTAATTGCAAAACTTAATTGTGTTAGATTAAAACCCCATTCAAATAAGTACAGTATGATTGTTCAGACTGTTAGGGTGTTCGGAATAAAATTAACTATACATTTTTCAATATGGAATAAAGGAAATTGTGTTTTCCTGTTTGGTTAAAAGTGATGCATGTTGTTTTTAATATAACCTGCATAAGCCGTAAGTCTTGCACTAAGTTCTCAGAAAAGATGGGCTTGATAGATGGAAAAATACCCCTACTTATGTAGTAGTGCAGAGATGTTGAAGAAATGTAGTTGATACGGCTTTTGGACAGGTTACTACGAAAGCACTTCATCAGCGGGAAGCGGTTCCCTGCATTAAATCACATCACACCGCACATCAAAAGCTAAGGACACCTTTCAAAAAAAGTTGCGGAAAAAACTCTGCCAGCACTTTTTGTTTCCCTCCTGGAAGCTGTCGCCCTGCGGAAGGTGCCGCTCCTTCCCTCCTCTGGGTGTGCTGCTGCTCCATTGTGCCTCTCGCTGGCTCGGCGCGCTGTGGCCCCGAGTGGATCAAACAAACCGTGGTGAAAGTTTCCCTCATTTGCATCACTTCTAGACAGCCCTGTCGTACTCTTTGCTGACAGGAAATCACTGTCTTTGTCACCTTTTTTCAGTGATCTCCTTTTGGCAGAGATTGGCCATGTGACCAGGATTAATCACAACAACAGTTCTGGCTCAGAACTCAATGACATGTTTTCCTCAGCACTTCAATAATGGTGTAGAGGAGTCAGTAGGAAATGACTACATTAATTTCAGAGTGAAAAGATAATTAACACTTAAGGACTAGTGCTATAACCTATGGAGCTATTATTCAAATTAAAACTAATTTATTAAAAACTTGTGAAAAAAAACCTGTCCTTTAATGCAACTGTTAAAATAATCTTGCAAGAGCCCCCGAGTTTAACAAGAAGAACAAACTATATTTAACGCAGTAATATAAATACTGAGAAACTTCAACATTCGAAACTGGAGGCTGAAGTATGTAAAGTGCTTACTTAGATGATATGAATAGGATACTGGCAAACAAAAGCAGCAGTGTGCTCCTAGAATGCTGTGCTTAAAGGAGTTTCCTTGGCAACAGAAATGCAGTTCCAAAAGTAGACAGAACTTTCCTCAGAAAACATACTATTAATAACAACCTTCCGGAACAACTTGGAACAATTTGACTACTTGGCAATAATAATGCCAAGTGTTCTGCAAATTAATCTAACACATAACACTTATATGTTTCTCTTGCCCATAATTCTCCTGAACCGGAGGACTGAGTTCTCTTCAGGCAGAGGATACAAATGTGCGAAGCAGTTCCAAATGCTGCTGAAATAGAAAGAGGGCTCCAACAGCAGCAGCCTGGAAGGATCAATTAATGTGCTTCGTATCATTTTAACTTGTAAAACAGATTAGTTTAATTGGATTACTTTGTTCCATTTAAAACGAGTCCTGCGTACCTACTGAAGCCACATTGTAGTTCAGTCTTTATTTCTAGCAGATTTTCCATATAAAGAAAACTTATTAAAAGATTAACAGCCTGAAGAGTGATATATTTGGACAATATGCTTAGGGGATTGGCTATAAACGAGAAATCGTGAAGATTTTTGCTCCCACAATGCGTATTCTGCACGGTCCGGACTGCCTTCTGTCTGTCTAGTAATCTGTCAGTGCCTGCACAGAGCTGCTAAAGCAGTCAGTGGGAGAAGATGATGATCGTCACTTTGGAGGAAGCTCAGAGCACACTGCAGGATTAAGCCCCTTGTAGGTAGTGACTACAAATCTGCTATGCATGCAGTATTTTTAGATATGTCATCATTTCTGTATGAGCCAAGAGAATAAACTAATTTCGGATTTGCCTTGCCAATAAGAATCATTAGAATTCCACTAAAGGCCATAAGTTTACTAGACAGGAAAGGTAGACTGTGCTACTGCCTCGACTTTTCCTGAAATCTTGGATCTAAAGGTTAAAAGTAATCAATATCTCATTGTGCAGCCTGATAATAAGTAATAACCATGATGTTAAAATCAGATAACACTTAGGTGTGTTGACCCATTTGGGAAGGGGTTTTTTAATTGCAATCAGAATAGTCATTATAGTTTGCTAATAAACTTTTCCGCTAGCTTGCAAAAATTGCTACCTTTTTGAAATATGACTTCAATGCTATTAACAAATTGTGTCCCAAATTATGCCCCAAAGTGAAAGCTTTTATTTTATCTGATGAACCATATATAATTCTTTTTTAAAATAATAAAGATTATTTGCTAAATAATATCAATGAAGATATTCAATAGCAATAGTAAATTACAGTACTTAGGTCTTCATATATGGAGTGATACTGGCCTGAATGGAAGCTATTCTCTACCTTTGACATGGTAGTATGTTTTTAACTGTCATGCAGAGTAAAATAACTGAGCTGAGTTTTGCAGAAAACTCTGAGTTCAGTTACTGTTCTTCATGAAGTTCAGTAATTTCCACGTACTAGGCTGGATTTTTATTTTTATTTTTTTTTGACAGATTAAGAACCTCTATGACTTTCCACACTGGGTGGGAAAATCAACTGTTCTGTATGAGAGGTCTCAAAAATATCTGACACCTCATGCAGCAATAAAAGTCTGACTGTTATTAGAGCATCAACTAAAGGATCTGAGACAGTAGAGCTTCCTAGTCTCTTATTGCAGGGAGTGATGAAATTGGTTAACTTTTTCTGTGCAAGTATTTTCACTTCAGTTGCACTGGAGAACAGAGTGAATACTCCTCTGTGACACGAACTATAACAACCAGCTCATTTTTCAGTGGTGCATATGTTTAACTTTGTAATATGATTAAATTCCTTGTTACCTCTGGCAAATTCTATATTTTAAAAAGCAGCAAATAAAATTTTTGTTGGCGGAAAGTCTTCTTTAGAGCAGAAAAATGTTAAGTTTTAATGTCTTGTATAATTACAACAGGAAAACACTGATTACCATGTCTACAGAATTACAAAGTAAGTTTAGAGAATGGGTAAAGAAAGAATAAAAAAAATATTTTTACATTTTCTTGGTTGCTTCCATGATACATTTCAAATGTAAACATGCATTTCTAAAGATAGTGTTATATTTTCTATGGAGAAGACGTCCTGTATTTCTGAAAGAAGTAGCTTCATGCATTTCACAAGAGTAAGAGGGTTTCTCCCATTTCTTTCCAGCATGACATTGAAGATGAACTTCACATTGTAGCAAAGCAGTATTTACTGAGCATGTAGCAAAAGCCAGCACAGCTTTGGGGAGATTAAAGCAGTGTGTCTAGAATGAAAGAGGCATTCGACTTCAAACAAAAGTAAATGTGTACCACATAGCTGTCATCACCATTCCTTACTACAGCTGCAAAACGTGGACAATTTACAGTCATCACGTCAAGCATCTTAGTCAACTCCACATGCTCTGTCTTTGTGCCCTTCGTGGTATAAAATGGTAGGATAAGGTCCCAAGCATTGAGACCTTAAAGCATTGTCAAATATTTAGCACTGAAGCAATGGCCTGGCAACTCAGCTAAGGCGCTTTGAGTGCATATGTCCAGCAGTAAATTGCCCCAAACCATTTTCTGTTCATCAAGCATTTTCTTTCTTTCTTTCTTTCTTTCTTTCTTTCTTTCTTTCTTTCTTTCTTTCTTTCTTTCTTTCTTTCTTTCTTTCTTTCTTTCTTTTTTTTTAAAGGGGAGAATAGCACCTTAATTCATCCAAAGGATGACGAAAATTACCACTTTCATTGCTTTCTATATTCTAGGACTGCACAGCATCCAAACTAAGTGAAAAGGGCTCAAGATTAGTGTCAGATATAGTAAATTATTATTGGCCTGATCATTGGACCAAGAGTCCCTAATAAAAGGTGTTACTCTTGTGCTGTTATACTTGCAGTCAAACACTGGGCACAACAATACTGGCACTGCAATGTTCTTCCATCCCCCAAACAGAGTAAAGAGGCCATATGGTGTCCCAAAACATAAGCATGTTGTGATTTACGTGTTCTTAGCATGATCTCTCAAAAATGTATCATTTGGTCTAAAGGAGTTTAGGTTATCTGTATTTGCTTGTTTCCTGACATGCTGGATCACATGCAGACCACATTTAAGTCCTAAGAGCTGCCCACTCTGAGGCTAATATTTAATGTGTTACCATAGGTTTTAGGATTCTAGGGGCGTATTTGCAAAGTTGAACATTGAAATTGGCTTGTTTGGCTTTAATAAAGTCAATATGAGTCAGCTGACTAAAAAAATCTTATACAGTCATTTTGGAATTTGCACTCACAATTCACTCATAAAATCTCATATACAATAATGCCAAATAAGGAAGAAGAGCCGTCTATAAAGAAATTTGAAGAAGCCAGGACAGATTTCTCTTTATGATGCTGTATCCCAGAGCCTTTTGTCTACATTTCACAGCCGTTGTTCTGGGTTGCAAAACCATATACTACCAATTAAACTTATACAATAAGTACGTAATATAGAAATGGCTCAATCGGGTCAGAGAACAGTGAATCTTATGTGGTTCTCCAGACATTTTCCTTCCGTGAGGTTGTCCAGCAATCCTGAACCACCATCTACTTAGAGAAGTCCATAGAGCACGCTGCCTCAAGCTGTTCCACAGGCTGAGCCCCTTACCGTGAAGAACCACCTTCTGTGTGGTGTGTGTGCAAGTCTGTCCTATAGCTGCCTTCTACTAGTCTAATTTGATGCCCCATAGTATTTTTTGTTGGAAAATACAGCAAATAATATATTGAAGTAAGACAAAATTAGGACAATGACAACAATTTCTGATGTTGTATGTGAACAGGTTTGTGGGTTTTTTAGCAGCTTGGTGGATTGGGCTTTTGTATTGGGATTCAGATAAAAAACTCACTAACACCTTGGATGACAGCAAAAACCTATGGGGCAATAGTATTACCCTATTCCTCATGTTACTTGCCAAATTTTATTTCATTTTCCTATTTTTTCACATCATTCCACGGGAGAAAATATATCAATATTTTCTAAACTCATAGAAATTAAGTGTTTTATCCATGATATTTTGCTTCATAAATGTAATACAGGAAATACTACTTTCTTTCCCAATTACTCCTCGTCAGTATATCTCATAAATAATTGATATTATAATGTTTCTTATTAAAAAATAAATAACAAACGAACACAGAAAGCCTTGTTACCAGGTTTTCTAGATGAAACTCAAATTCAGTAAATCTCAATAAACTTGCAGTTGCACTACATTCAATGCATACATATCAAAATCATAAAAAACAAGTTACAGTGAAGTATACCACTTTATAATCTCCAGAATTTTTATTTGTATTTTTTAGTTTTATAAAATTATCCATAAGATATATGTTCAGTATGTAATATACACAAATATAAAATATTTATATTTAGTTGTATATGTTTGTAACCTTTTTACAAGCTTAAGTTTAGGTGATTGTTTTGCATTGTGAGTATACATTTTAATACATTTTACTAAAAATAGCTACAGTATTTTGTGCTAACTTCTCCTTCTAACAAGGTAAAATATGCAATCATTATAATTTCATTCACAGTTGTTGCAGTCGTAGTTGCATCGAGTCCAATAGGGTTCACGGGTATGTTCCAGCCAGCTCCTGTGGCCAGTGTGAAATGCCTGTGGCTCTTCCTAAACTTTTCTGGGTGCTGATATTTTAGCATTGCAGAAAACATGGTTGCTATTGAATTGCAGTAATCATGAACAGTAAATATTAAGGTTGTTACTGTGGAGAGATGCTTTCAGGGGAAGACAACAGTTGCACCCTTCAGTCATCATTGTTGCAGAATGATCAGGGCCATTACAGATTTGCAGAACAGATTTGCTCTGTCACTGAGCAGACCAGCACGTCAGAGGCTGCAGGGAAAGCTATGGGCAGTTTGTAGTTTGAACAGTGATACACTGGGAGAAGGGGTCATCTGTGAAGACTAATTTAGATTGCTAAGGGAGCTAAGTAGACCAGCGTCTAAGAAATGGAAGTTCCTCCAAGGGGTGATTCAGGGCAGAAGCTTAAGTTAAGCACTCTGAAATAGTTTCGGAAGAAACCTTTTCTCTCTTATCCACTGATTGTATAAAGAGGTTATGAAGATCAGCCTCACTCAGCGTTACCTCTCACTGACTTTCTCAGTTATCATGAAAAGAGGGTTTTTTAGTACCATTGTGTCATGTCTATGCAATATTCCAGTTTGAAACCCTGCTGTGATGCATCCAGAATTTGACAGACGTTACACTGCAGTTTGATCATCTCTGCTTTACCAATTGATTTTGCTTAGAAATGGGAGAAGATGGATAAAGAATTTCTGTTAGAGTTTTTCAGGTGGTAACTTTCTAAAGATGAACATTTGTCTTTTCGAATGAGGTATTGAGACTGACATACGTGTTTTTTGCTGGCCATCATCAAGGAGGACTATGTGTCTGCTAGGGAAGTGGAAGAACAATAATTGCCAAGACCTCTTAGATTCTTATCATGTGTGGAGAGATCAAATAAACACCATCAGATGTGAGAAGTAGTTAGTCCCATGATCCCACTTTGCTGTTTTAGAAAGTTCATCTGTAGTGCTTTGTTTTGATTTTTCAGTAAGTGTATCTAATTCAAAGTCAGGGTTCATTTTTCTCCAGCAAGTCAATAATCAAATGCTTCATAGTGTTAGTATGGAAGACTTTTACCTTTCTCTTTCTTTTCCCAGGTCTCAGGAGAAACAAAAAACAAAAAACAAAAAACAAAACAAAACAAAACAAAAAAACAGAAAAACAGAACAGCTTTCTTTCTGAAAATATGCTGTTTCCTTATTGCTTCAGCTTAGGTCAAATAGAACATGTAGAATATGTAAGGTGCTAATGCCAGAATGCCAGAAGCTGAAACATATACTAGTTGAAATAAACAAAAGGGGTGGGGGTTGGGGGCGGGAAGAGAGGGAGAGAGAGGAAGAGGATAAAACAGGTGAAGGAAATCACCCCTCTTCCATCTTTGCCTCTGTGTGCTGAGCTAGGGACCTTTCTATCCATTCCTTCTTCTTCTAACAATGGCTAAATAGTATCTTTGTGTAGTTAGTTTTCTGGCTATTAGAGAGTAAAATTCACAAGACGCCTACTGAAATTAGAATGGTTTTGAAGATATATATTTGATTAAGCTTTATTAGACATACAGGATGCTCTTTTTGTAAATATGGCTGTACAGCAGTTCCTCATCAACACTGCAGATTGGTAAGTAACTTAATGTGATCACAGAACTAGACACAAGGGTGCAGGTTTCATTGCTGATGAAAACTACCGGCCTGGGCTCCCTGGGCCCACCAAATTTCAAGAGTCAGTCAAGGTAGTAAATAAAGAACCGGGTTAAGACTAGAAATATTAAGTCTTTTCCTCTTATTTCCCCAAATCTAGCACATGGGATCTGGGACAACAGTCACATTAGACAGGAAAGTAATATCTGTGAACACCCAGATAAAACACACCTAAAAATCATATGATATAGCTTGCAGTGATGCTGAGCACCAGGAAAACTGGAACTCCAGATAAAAAGAGCTTTGCTTTCAGGCAATAGAAACAATGGCTTAGTCTCTAAAAAGAATTGATCAGAATGACACAAATAATGTAAAGTAAATATAAAGCTATAAAAAGGTTTTCTTAACCAATACCAGAAACTGAAAAGGAGATATGGTGTGGTGCCAGGAACTGGAGTGCCCATGTGTAACTGGAGACATAAAACATTTTGTAATTATATCTCTTCCCCAGGTTAACTTGTAAAATACACAATTCCCATTCACAGGGAAGATTTCAGAGTAAAGCAAGTCTAATGTATACCTCCAAATAATGGCCAAACCATCCAGAGAAGTGCCACAAGACAAATAGCAGAACACACACATAGATGTAAGTCAAAAGAACCCATGAAGCAGGGCAGATTCAGATCAGCTGAAAATGTAGGCATTTTACTGCAACATATGTAGTGTAACTGGCAATGTGAAAAGTAGAAAGAAAAATGTTCTTGTAGAATAGAGCCATGCAGGCAGATTGAATATTGCAGTTACCTTTGAAATTAAAATATAGTGTCTGAAACCATTGAGAATTTAAGGTTTTAATGAAGAAGGAGATATCTGTAATGTGACTTAAGCAGATCTAAAGATTCTTAGTGTTCTGGCAATGCATAAGGCTGCCAGGCATTCAATTGCTATATTTGCAACTCTGCTATTAGATCAATGACTAATTTGATACCAGCTGGATTGTGGAGCCAGCTGCAGTGCAACACTGATAAGGAGCAAAATTAGACTGGAGAGATGCAACCAAGCACTGCAGATGTGCAATGAAATCATGATGAGGCCAGTGGATAAATGTAGTCAGTCAGTAAGGAACCCCTGAAATAAGAGAGATCATCACTTAAAGTTTACAATAGTTGTTTTACAGGAATTCTATACTCCAATGGCCACACATCTGTACAAGCTCTGGTTTCAATTGCAAAGCAGTATTCAGAGCAGTATCTGAAAGAAACAGGACAGTTGCTGTGTTTCCTCCCTAGCGTTCTAGCTGAATATAACACTTTTGAAGAAGACGACCACTTAGGTGTTATGTTGAAGTTAGCACGAAGCCCCACAAATCACCCTAGAGTTCACCAAAACAGAATTCTGTTAGTCTCATGAAACTGCTGAAAAAGGCAATGTGGCAAAGTAGAGACCATGAAGCCACAGAAAATAAGGCAGACTGGATAAATGATTTGGTAGTGGCAGAAAACATTAGAGTAAACTGATCCCCAAATCATTGAACAAAATACTGAAAGCCTGGGCCATGTTGCCATTATTTTTTTTCCAGGACAAAAGTGTTCACTGTGAAGTCAAATACAAACTTTGGCATATTGATCTGAATGAACGACACAGCCACTGTTTTGTTTTGCTGCATGTTTTGCCTGATACCTGCAGGCTTTTATGCTCATCAGACTCAGCCAGCTCAGAGAGGTATTCCAGTATAATATGGACTAGGCACTAAAGAAATTCCTGTTCCTCTAATGAGTAGCCGATGGCAATATAAACATAGGTAACAGAAATGTCAAAGAAGAGATGATCCATAAGCAACTCCTATACAGATACCTGGAGAGGAATGTTAATCTGAATGTGGAAAACTTGGAAGAATCTGAGTCACCTGTGGGTGGCATCTGTTGACTTTTTAAGGACTTTGCTGCTGGCCATGAGAAACCAGGAGCCCCTCAGGAAACAGAACATGTGACAGGACAGCCCAACCTTTCAGAAAAATGAACCATTTTTATGAATTTTTTGCACACCTGGCAACAGCCTATTTTTTTTTTTTGTTTGTTTGTTTTGGTTTGGTTTGGTTTTTTTTGCCACAGTCAACACAGAGTGGCTCAATTTAAGTTAAAGGACCAGGAGCAAATAAAAGAGAAAAAAAAATGGAAACAAGATACTAGTCCTTTAATACTACAACTATTTCAAAGGAGTGAGCTATGGTCTCCTCCTTCTTTACAGAAGTGGGGTGTCCCATTTACAGAACTGCAGTGCTTTACCAAAATCTGCTAGTGATATAGAGCTCCTGTAGTAGCTCCTCTGTTGTTTTCCCCACACCACAGTAGAAATAGTGAATGAGTGTAGGAGTAAGTAAGAATGAAAATAGCATTCCTTCCAACACAGATCCCCAAATGTGGAAAAGGCCTCAGTAACAACTAGCAGCTGGAATACAAGAGTGAAGGCTGATTTATATGACCCAATTGCCATTTTATTGTTGACTTAATCCAAGGGTGAGAGAAGCACTATAGATGGTAAATTTTTTTTTCCTTCACTTTTCTTTAGATCTTAAAATCATAGGTTCAGTGAGTACCACACTGGACCTTCTCTACCTGAGACTCACTTAACATATACAGATTGCCTCTGAGAGGAGTAGGGGTTCTTGGATCCCAGCAGGAGATGGGAATTAGAGGCAAAATACTGTGCATCAGCTGGTCATTGCAAAGCGGTGGTTTCTAGCCCTGGTTTCTGAAATCAGCGAAACAATGAATTTCTATCTTGCCCAGAAGCGACAGCACAGCTTGCTCCCTTCACATGCACAATGCACTATTCTTCCAAAAGAGACGATGTACCGTGCGTTATCTGATGGGCAATGTCTCACCTCTAAGACACAGCCTGCTGCCTCTGGCTGCCGATGGACCCACACCCCCATTTTTTCTTTTTTTTTTTTTTCTTTTTCTTTTTTTAGTCTCAGTTCAAGTGCTGGGTGTATTTCTAGTACTGAGTCTTCCATAAAAATAGATGAACATAGTAGAATACTTGGTATAGGTGCAAAGTAAAGAGAATGCAGTTTGTTTAAAGACAAATATCCACATTTAGTTCAGTTGTCTGTAAGATACCTATCTATACACATGTATTTTGTCTAACAGCACAAATAATAAATAAGTGAGCTTAGCTATTCCTGGCACATTTCAAAGTTACTCAGTATGAAAATGGTAAGCAATAAAATGTGTATTTCATGGAAAATGTTTCTGTTTGGCTTACATTAATTAAAATTCAACTCTTCCTGTTAGAAGCAAGATTAAAAGGGAGGTAGAACATTGCTGCCTAACAGCAACAGGCAACAACAAGCAGAATTAATTATTGGTGGGATAGGTGAGGTATATGTGAGGAGTTTTTTGCATCTCTTTTAAAAGCAGTGTGTCCCACAAGCTATTTCTTGGCTGAACTGCAGAGTATTCTCTCTCTGTGGACTAACCATTTCCACAGACAATGTTCTTCATGGCCATGGTAAACCAGCAGGTAGGAAATCCTGACCTTGGTGCTGAGGCATGCTCAGATGACAGCTAAAGTATTCTGGTTTGTCCCTGCATGTTTAAACAGTGAGGAAGTATATTTTCTGCCAGGTGAATATTTTTCCCCAGGTGAATTTGTGCCAGAAAATGAATCTTCTACAAACCTCCTTCCATTCCCAGTCACTGTTATAATAACTTGCATCTCATTAAAAGCTGTTGTGCTCATGGGTGCCTGTATATGTTCTGAACATTTCCTCAGTATTTGGATAACTTCCCAACATGGAGAACTAGAGTGATGGCAGATCTTCTGATGGTTTAGACATTTGGTTGGATTAAAATCAGCGTAGACTGTTTGGATCGTGCGTATGATTTGTTTGTAAATTTGATGTAGAGGTCTTAAGAGAAAAGGCTTTTATATTGATGTTTACAGTTTTATAAGGCTAAAAATAGCCCCAAACACCCAGCATTTCCAGTCACATGCATGCTGCTTTGCTCTCTGGTGCTTTCTAAATTATTCCCTCCTGAAGAATATGCTCCCTTTTCAGGTTCTTCAGAGCTTGCTGCATCTTTCATTTTAATTCTTTTTGTAGATATGTCTTCTAGCTTGGTGACTTAATCTGCCAGGGCCGGAATTTGCTATCCTACTGCTATGGGTTTTAATACCAGCAGATTCTGATCGAGTAAATCTCCAAAGCAGACAGTCTCCTGTGTTCTGATCCTTAGTTGTCAAGTCATACAACAATTGAGGGTCTTTCCAAAGTTTTGACCCTAAGTCATCTGTTCAGACATCTCAGCTACTTGTCACTAGCAAGCAGTTGCCTTACATTTCATATCAACTTCTTTTGTAAGTCTGAAAGTACACCATCAACAATAACTTGCCGTAATGCCTGTTGACATTGTTTTGTATGGCTGTAAGATATTTTGACCGAGATCTGTGGGCATAGTCATCTCAGTTCCTGCATCCTTCAAAGTAGTGGGCTGGCCAACATGGTTTTGCGTACCTTGTGTTCAAGCTTCCCAGGGAAGCTCCTAGAAGACAGTTATGGGCCTCATCTAGGGAACTGAGAGGTATAGTGTGATAGGCCGAGCTGCTGTGGAACCTTATTTTATAAAGTTGCATGGGGAAAGCCAAGGAACTTAACCGCTGCGCACCTTTAACACAAGGAAACATTACTCAACCAACCTCAGCATCTTGCCTCAAGCAGTGACCGCTCCCTGAAAGCCTAAGATATGGTAAAGAAAAACTGTCTTTTATATATCCCTACGTTAGTTCCAATAAGCTATAATTGATCGGGTTTATGTATTTGTTTCACGTTTATCCTTCCTTTGCATGGTCCTCTAATTTTGTTAGTTTAAAATGGATAATTAGCTTATCTGACCACCAGGTGGCCTGCTACACTGTATTGTTCAGTGTATGCCCGGACTCGTGTCTTGGGAAGGGTGTACAATAATATTTATTAAAACTTCTATTGTTAGATGGCATTATTTTCTGACTGCAAGCGTGGCATTTGTAATCTTACCTTGGTCTTTTTTGTTGTACCAATCAAATGTAAATGTATTCATACTAGTGGGACTTTTTCAGGACTAACTGTGTAAGGCTGCAAAATTAACAAACATAGAATATCCTTAAAGATATTTACATGGTTTAAATATTCAAAACTTTCTCTTAAGTGCTTAATGGCTTTACCAAAAGACAGTTAACTTCTTCCTCTGCCATTTCTTCCACACTATTAAAGAGGCAAAGAATAAAATCAATGCAATGGCAATTCTTCAAACATCAGTACGAAATGCCAATCACCAATGAGCTGGAAAAATTACCTTTAATAGGGTTAATGTAGTGCTAGTGTAGCCTCTTAATGTACAAAAGCTCTATAGCCTGTTCTGAAATATGTATTCATTACTTTAATTTCTTTAAACTTCAGTTCTATAGCAACATATTATATCTCCAGCATAATGGCTAAGAGAATGACCTAAAAGTTGGTTCAGATGCAGATTTGAAAAAAATAACTTAGTACTATTAAGAACATAGAGTATTCAACAAGGTAGACTTCTTTATTATTATTTTTAGAATTGCCATTAATTGTAAAATGATTCTTAAACTAGGAAGCACAAGATTGGGTAAAACCACTTTATTTATGTCATTGAAGTGAAGTTACCATTCATGATGGTTCTGTCACCATAAAAATCAGTCACTTATTTCTCCTGATATTCTCAATAGAATATATTCCTTAAAAAATTTGAATATTGCACAAAGAATTGCATAAGCAATGAGGTCTTGTTCTTTTCCCCTCAGCCTTTTCTCATTCTTTTTCTCTCAATTTTCTATCTTCCTTTGGAATTACTAAATTCCCTACACATACAGCATAGTATAAGAAACTTCTATTGACTAGGCAGACAACAGTTAAAGTTGAAGACATCGATACACATTACTTCAAGCATATAGCTTGTCTTAATGGACACAGACCTTTCCAATTTGTATTTGAACTGCCACACAGCTATCATGGCATGCATGGTTACCAGGATAAGTTGACCACAAAAACAGGACCAGAATGTCTTGAGAGAATGCCAGAAGTTCATAAGGCTAACCTAGTTTCTCTACAGCTGAAGTAGATTCAAAATTTCCTGATTTTGCTTCATATTACTTTATGACTGGTTTTGTGTCCTGATATTTCCTGTTGCTGTGGTCCTTTGAAAAATTCTTTCTCACATATATGTATATATTTTCCAATTTTCAAAACATGTTCTTTTCATCTTCTTTACATCGAATTCGGGCATTAGAATAGTAATGATTTACCAGTATCTAAACCCACTGACATTGAAAGTGTTACATGTGTTTGAATATCGATGCAATAGTCACCAGTTTATCAGACTGCTTAGGGCATGGAGATCAGCATTTCAGTGAGGCAACATAAGTCAACATGAAGGTGTGTTGTTTTTTTTTTTTTTTTTCTTCTAACTTCCACTTCTACAATTTCATTGTAGTATCTTTACAGAACTATGCTTTTTTTAATTGCTGAAAGGTTCTATTAATATACAGGACTTAAGCTATATGCTGGTTTCAGAGAAGCTTATTACAAAATGCTAAACAGAAAGGGGCAGATTCCCCGGTCTGTCAAGATCACTTCACATTCAACTTTACAATTTCCAATATGAATCTAGTGCATGTATGCACTAGAAAATACTCTCCTTGTGGATGAAAGTCTCATTGATATCATCCAATTCATTTGCTACTACCATTAGTTTCTCTTACTCCCCTTCTTCCTTTCCAGCATGAATAGAAGCAGAAAAGAATCTTAAGCTGAACCAGAGCCTAACAAGTAAAAGCCAAAATGTGAATACAGGTAATATTGTCCATAAGCACAAATTAAATCCAAACCCATTATTTTTCATTTATATCAGAGCCAAGTTATAGAAAATTGGCTTTCTGACAGCACTAGGAAGAATCAAACCTTAGGTATGTCCAAAGTACATGTATTTGACTTCACCAGCCTCTGCAAAAATTGTTCTGCTTCTCTGTGTTTTGGTTCTATATGTTGTAATCCCAGAAACACCAAACCCGAGATCAGTGCAAATCCTCTGGTTTCATATTTGATTCTTATACTAACGTCATGCTTTCACAGGCATTCAAACTATTGGCAAAGGTGTAAGAAGATAAAATAACTGGAAGTTAAAATTAAACAAATTCAAACTAGAAACAAGCCACACAGCTTCAAACAGCTAAGGAAGCTAGTAATATTTCATTTTATCAAGCAATGCTATGAATTTTCCCTCATTTGCATCTTTAAATCAGGGCTGGATGCAATACCAAAAGATTTTCTCAAACCCAGAACATTGAGAGCTTAGTATAGGAAGGGAAGGGAAGACTATGGCACATTTTATACAAGTGGTGAGGTTAGATTATGACAATTTCTTGAACTTCAGATCTGTGAATCAGCCCAAGTTTTTTTCAGAGAATATTTTGGCTGAATGCCATTAGAAATGAGAAGAAGCTTTCAGCTTTCATTATGCCAGCAAATAACAGAGTTCACATTTCACAGCAGCATAAAGCCTTGAAAACAGACACCTGAAATCAGGGAAATAGAAGCCGAGAAAAAGCTCCTTTTGTTTCTGTCTCAGTAGTTGTACAGTAGACAAAATGAGTTCAGTGTGACTACTCTCATGTATTCTTTTAAACGTAACTATTAGTTCCTAAATATCTTGTAGAAATAAGGATTTATTGAGTTTAGATCTGAGGTATTTTCTACAGTGACTAAAATGTATCGTAAGTACAATAACACATTTTTTTCAGTCTAGTGTGAAACAAACAACGTTGAGTAGTTTTGAGCTCAGCTACACTAGACAGTATGTTCTGTTGGACAGAATGCTGGTGCAGATCTCGAAAGACTCGTGCTCCCACATCAGAGATCGACGACGCTGGAAACGTCACCCATCTGTACCTCAATTTCTCATTTTAAATTGAGAATAATATTTCTCCACTTCACAGGACTATTGCAAGTCTGCAACTAACTGGAGCACAGGAATGGCAAGCTTGAGTCTGCCTGTAAAAGGCTGCATTAGCCATAGCCTTGCTGATGGCTGTTCTGAGGGAGGCCAAGTATCTCTCCTAGGCGCAGCAGCTGGTTGAGATACAGAGAGGCTGGCTTTTAACATGTCCCGGATTGTTTAGTTTCCAACATTTCTGGACCGAACTGCAGTTCATAGTAACAGTCAAAAGCATCTCTCACTCCATCCCATCACGGAGTAACAGTGCATACTTCTGTTCCTGGTGGTTCATGATCACATTTAACAGACCCCTCGGGAGGTATGAGGCTTTTAAAGAGCAAGCCCAATGCCATGCACAGGTGGAAAGAAGCAGCCTTTCTTTGTCTTTTTCCCTTTTCTTTGCCCATTATCTGTATGATAGTTCCTCCCAATTTTATTGATTAGGTTTTGTCTATCTTAAATTACTTAAAATGTTAAAATATTATTACATTCTGAAAGTCCATTTTTAGAAATGTATTCAGAGCCTGATTTACTAAGTCTCTGGAGGTTAAAAAAATTGTAATTTATCATGTGTGTTAGTTTTTAGAAACAATGGTCATACCAATATAGTTTGTTAAATATTATACAGCAAAGATAGTGGTGTTGGAAGGTATTCTAAGATTGAATGACATCTTGGAAGACGTTTTTCCACCTTCAAGATAGCCTGACTCTTACTGAGAAAGCTGCTTGGGCATAGCATTATGCTGTGTTGATCACTAGTGAGGAAGAGAGAAAGTATCTGTTTTAGATACCCATAGGTCCATCAGGGTGTTTTCAGATATTCTGAAGAATGCTAGCTGTTAGTTCTCGTTGTTCAGACATGCTTATACACTTAGTTTGTTTCAGGGACTTCCTACTAATAAGGGAAAAAAATGATCGCTGCTGTAGCGTTTACTATCAAAGCTGTTAATACTGTAAAAAATGAAATATTTTCTTCCATGTTAAAATAATTCAATGACATTTGTGAGGTGTACAACTTCTTGCCAACTCTTCTAATTTAAAACATTATCTGTTTGAGGAAAACATATGTTAGAAATTTTTAATTTAGTGATAGGAAAGGCACTAATGAAATATGCATGTATGAATTTTGTATCGCATAAGTTTCCTCTTTCTTGAAATGTGATTAAAAGCCAAACATCTGGATTATGTTTAAAAAGCTTGAATTTCCAGTTTTCAGAGAGATTCAATCTATTTTGACACTGTACACTTAGCCTTAACATTTTCAGCATGCTGTTAACATTACTTGCTATTGTAAAAAAATAAGTTCAGGTTTAAACAAAGTTAGACTTCTTCTAATGCTAAAAATGTTTTCTGAAATAGCTGTTTCTGCAGCATTCACACAGCCATGGTTTAGGCTGTGTCAGCATTTCCGTTATAAATTTGCTCTTGAAAGCAGTTTGTAGTTGATCTTAAAAATAACTTTTCAACTTGAGAGTATTTTTTCTTTTATTTTAAAAGTACTATGTTTTTCCCAGAATAATATTAAAAAGGAAAGATTGACTTCTTAATAATTTTTAAAATTCACTCAGATCAGATTTGTCCACTGTTAACACAGATAATGGAATTGGGATGCAACTTTCTCTTTTTCTTTTAATAACATTAATTTGTACTTAGGAAAGTGAATAGCTATTAGCTGCTATGTCTGTTGAAGGGTTCAGGATATGTCTGTCTGGAGACGATAAAATGTAGCTAACCATATAACTTTCTTTTTAACATTTTTTAACAATAGTTTTGATGTAGTACATTGTAATGGCATTGCTATAAGGGAAACTGCAATGATTGCCAGTGTTTTAGATAGTCAGTGGAGATGTTTTAGCACTCCTAGTGGACCTGCTGAGTGTGCCAACTTTGACATAACTCAAGGGAAATTATAAGGAACAAATCAAATAGCAAATTATAAAAACTATTAGCTTTCACTTTACTTAATACAGTACAGGATATGTGTTTAAAATAAGAATGACATTTTTTTCATGATAACTTTGGGGCAAATTGAGGTATCTGCTGCCAACACCAGATCGTGCCTTTCTGATCAGCACCTTACTTGGGCCCTCGAACAGGTGTAAGTTCTGTTGTGTAGAAGAAAGTTCAAATACAGTAAAGATCGTGTTGTTATGCTAGACACTACAGGTGATGAGTACTCAGGCCACATATTCTGAGGTTAGAGACTTAGTCAGCTAGACGCAGAATCTGTCTAGCCTTGGCATGAGTTTGTTCACCAGCCTGCAGAGATTGCAGGGCTATCACCACAGGCAACGGATGGTTTTCTTTTCTCAGTTGACAAGGGCTAGTAACATGGGTTACTAAAGCCAGTGTGCCTTAAATGGTGGGATATTAGAGTCATCTGGACCTCAGAGCTCCTCTGTGGATTCTCCTGCCCTTTGGAAGAGACTTTGAGTTCTGTCCGTTGTTGGTTTAGATTTCAATTTGGTTCTTTTTGCAGTTGACAACTTCTTCTCCCATGAAACAGTACAGCAAATAGGTAAGAAGAAGGATCCAGAAATATTTTACCCTCAAACATATCCCAGTAGGTACTGCTAGAAGAGAGGATAATTTATTTGTCGATTTTCAGTCAGGCTTCACTCACGGGAGGCTATTACTGACCGCCATTAGCATTCTGGCTGAGTAACAATGGAGTAAGGACTTCAGAAGAGCCAGTCTGTGAAAGATAAATGTGCAGGAACATCCATTTCAAAATAAAATGATGCCTGTAACACACAGCCTGACAATAGTCGGTGCATTTGGAATTAAATCTTTGTGTAGACGAGTTCCAACTTTATGTTTCATGCATATCGCAGAAGTAGGCATAGCCTAGCAGAAGGGAGGAAGAGATGAGAACTTCAGGTTATAAATTAGTTTCTTTGATTATCTTCTTCAAAAATCTCCATAATCTTACATTGTTGTATTTTATTTTGTAAAAATGTAAATGTAAAAATGTAGCTGTATTAGATTGGGTACATGCAGGGTCAGCATTTCAGAATATCCAGACAGGGAGAGTTGCATCTCCATCTTTTTGTTTCCAGGTCATACAGTTTCCCTACCATCAAATGCATTTTCTGACCAGTAATGGGCTAACTACTGCCTACTCCAGTATTTTAGAATCCATTTACTCTGTGCTTGTTCCTCAGTAAATACACTTTTGCAGTAATCCAAGTATATAGTAGTTACAAATTCCTAAAGAGCGCTATTTTTTTATTTATTTTACATCAATTACTCTTCAGGCGACTAAATAAATGCTAGTTAAGCTAAATCCAAATTTGATATTTTAAGCATGTCCATAGGTTGCATCTGTACTAGTCTGTGCCAAAAGTCACATCTCTGGTGCAAGGTGTGAAAAAAGGCTCGCATTAGTAAAAGCTCTAACAGCATTCTTGCAAGCAACACAGGATGAATCTCAGAAATTCCTCAGTATATCAGCCAAAGATCCCAGTAAAATAATAGTTTACAGGATCAATAGATTGTTATAATGTGAAATGACATGAAGTCTGTGGCCTTACCTGAACTGCGCTACAACCTCCATTGTGGGACCGTGTTCTATCATCATCTGTCAGGGTTTTTCTTTCTTTGTAGATGGGCCACAGTTTATAGATCTAGTGGGATCTCATGCACCTGATATTTGCTTATCCTTGCTATACAAATTCAAACTGCTATATTTTGGCTATACGTTCTTAGCGATTTAATTATATTTAAAAACTGGTTAATAGTGTTGTAAATAACTGGTATTGCTACAAAATTGCATTCCAAAGGTAATGGGATTGAATTTCAACACAAGTTGACACTCAATTAAAATTTCCATATATCTAGTGAATTAGCCAGTTCTCGGCTGCTGTATTAGGGTGGATGTCTTCCTGCTTAACTGAGCACTGAGCAAGACAGGCAAAATGCATAATAAAGCCAAATCAAGACTTAATATCCCTACTCAAATTCTTTTTGTTTGTATCAAGTAGTAACCTTGCAGAACAAACTCAGGGATGTGGATTAATAATAATAATAACAAGCATTTAAACAAAATTCCTCTATATTTAGAGTAACAAAGGTAAAAAAAAAAAAAAAAGAGAAGCCCTTAAAACTTCTTACTGAATTACTGCCATCAGCCAGTAGATCCATGGGGCTTGTTCGGCTAAAAGCCACAACAGACTTTGTAATGCAATGATGTAATCTTGGCTTTGTGTCATTTATATTCAACCTAAAAAAACAATTTTCCTGAATAGACAGGCTGACAACAATATTGTTCAGTGTTGGTTTTTATTTGGATTGTTTCCAAATGGTTCATATGCCTCCACAGTAACACCATGCCAGCTTAAGTTTTTACTCTGAATTCTGAAGTTTCCCCTTTTTCTTGTATTTTATTTTGCTTTTAAAGCCCCAGTTATGTTTGCGAAACTAACCAGCTTGGCCACGAAATTAGGATGTATCTTGCAGAGTGCATTCATTTTACTTTTTGCATATTTTTCCTGAGGTCATGTCAAGGTTAGTTTGAATTCCATCCTACATTAAGACTTCTTTCACAGCTATTTAGCTCTGCAGCCTACTCCCCGCTGGGGTCTGCCCCTTGGGCACGTCAAAGCTTCAGACCTGACAAATCACACACAGATGAAGCTGTACAGTTTTTTAAACAGTTTCATCAGTAACGTGCTTTTTTTTTTTTTTTTTCTTTACACT